>JARHVA010003261.1:1007500-1367500 GCA_037957365.1 Torreya grandis | reverse complement strand
TCAAGATAGAAAATGTTTCCAAAAAATAAATTGGACTCTTGATAAATATTCTAAACATAATGGTTTAAACATTAAATTTATTTATCCTTCCACAATTTTTATCTACATATTTATAAGTTATTTTATGGTTTTTCAAGTGTTTGAATCACCTTTTGTTTTTCTCACCAAGAATATGTGATATGACAGTGTGAATCTCTAGTTTGGATGTGTATTATTTTGCTACATCATAAGAGGTTTTATTCTACTCATTTAATAATTTAGGTAGACCATTAGAATCACTATCTCATATGAAACTTGTTTATAAATAAGTAGGTTTTAACTCTATTTTTTATGTCAATTTTTTTTTCATTTTATTTTAACTCTTATTAAATTGGGAAGACCCTTATGAAATTATGTAAATTTTAATACACTTCAGTGACTGATTTAGTAATAAGGACTTGAATTTTAATATTGTTAGCAAATTAGACTATCACAACCCTATTAAAGCTATCTAGAGAAATTGTGGTAAAAACTACCATAATCTACTAGTTTCTAATAAACTATAATAAGAAGCATATATAACATCAATAAACTTTAAATTATATAAATTGCATATACATATAATGTGTATACACTTAACCTAATTTGTTTTTATGATGTTACTTACTTGATGGTTGAATGTTAATTTATTAATTATTTTGATTGACCTGATGAATAATTGTATCTAATGGAAATTAATTCATCATGCTAAAGTAAATATATCAAGTTTTTAAAAATACAAATATGTAACATGCCTTTAAAAATAGTGACTATTATTCATTCTTAATTGTTAAAACCCAATATTTCTTATACCCACTCACTTATAACACTTATGATATGACATCTCGGTAATTTTGATCACATAGATCCACATGTATGAACTAACACACTATGTATACTAACCAAAGTTTAAATTCCTTCTAATTATGGTATCTTAACAAAGGTTAAAATTTTAATTTCTTGATGACATAAGTCTGGAACATGGATATAATGACATATTTTGATCGAACAACCAATCTATGGTGTTACGAGACATGATTTGGGAAAATTAAATAGTCAATGAAAAAATAAATGGCATGAAATGTTATCTTATAAACATATAATCAAAAAGAAATTATAGGTTTCCTTGTTATTAAAAATAATTTTGAGGTGATTTGGGAAATCACATACATATAAGTCAGTATTGATTTTCCTTTTCTTAAAAATTATAAAATCATTCCTAACATTAAAAACTATCATACTTCTTAAACCATTTTTAGCTTAAATTTTAAAACATATTATAAAATGTATATTTTATACGATGCTATTATATTAGTTCATTTATATAATAAAATTAATATTTTCCTATCAAAATATATAAATAATAATTTACTTATGTGAGGGTTTTTTTTACTAGGGAATCGTTGGCCTTAATACTATTACTAACTTATACTATTACAATTTTATGGAAGTTATTAAAAAATGTCATGTGAAAACTACAAAAATATATCTTGTATATGTTGATAATCACTTGAAATTATAATGATGATATAAAAATACATACATATGTACATATATATATTATGTATATACCAACTTCAATTTTTGTGACACCACTACTTGCTCGATGCTTGAATATTGGATTGCCAATCTCCATGAGCTATATTTATAATACCAATAATGCTACATTATTAAATAAACCCACCTTAATATAAATAGTATGTACTAATAATCTCTTCACATTACAATGGCATGAAGAAATCATTATACTCCTATAAATTGTTGGATAAATTCTAAACTAATAAATCATTATACTCCTATAAACATTATTCAATATATGCCATGTCCACTAGCTAGTTTTTTAAAAGTCTCTTCTTATCTTCTATAGGGTCCATTTTGAATTCCAATATTACATGCAACATCTACTATTAGATTGTGTCCTTTAGAACGTTTGAGTGGGATAATTAACATAACATAGATATATCATATTATCTAAGACTCTCTTGCAAGTGATGACCTATGCTTTGATAATATTAAGTACTTAGTTAACCATGTCCTTGAATATTTACCTAGAAATCACTTTTTGTTAACCATGTCCTTGAATATTTACCTAGAAAATCACTTTCCTTCTTTATCCTAAAATATAGGAATAAGAAATAGATTAAAAAGGTCCCAAGTTTTATGATAAAATGGCACTATTGTAGGGATCACTTCTTCAGATTTCACCCTTATTAAATTTAACACCCTCTAAGTGGTAGTTTAAAATTATAATAACCATATTGGATTCAATATTTTGGAAATCCATTGAACCTATTTTTGTTTTGACATCCTCAATAGTATCAATAAATCTTCATACCTTCATAAATTTAGTTCATCTAACATTCAATTTATTAAATTTAACTTCAAATGATTATTCTTGAAATCTTATAAAAATTAAAATGAATTAAATTGCACTCAATATTTAAAAAACACATTCCACGTGGATATTTAATAGAAAATAGTTATTTTTTACTAAATTTGTCTTGTTATTCCAATGATTCCTCCAATTCTCTTTTTGTACCTATCATAATCCTATGAAAATTAATCAATAGTTACAACATTTAATGCTTTCATCAAAACTAGAGTTGTATTCCTTTTTATTATGGTAAAATGAGCCAAAATTTAAGCTTTGGTATCCAGGACCTCTTATCCTTCTCTTTTCATTTTTATTTGACTGATTTGATTTTATTGTCTTCATACTTCAATTCTATCTCAGGTTCTTTAGTTATAACCATGTCAACATTATCTTGTTTTTTTCATTCATATTCAAGTGTTTAACCAAAAATTTGATGATATCATACTTTTAGGTCTTTATAAACATCAATTTTAGACTATATATTTACTTTCATTAAATCTTTAACCACATTCTTAATAGTAGTAGCTAGTTGGTCTGACTCTAATGCTGAACTAGATGAAAAATGAACAGAAACATGAGTTAAATAAAATAAATTTGAGAAAAAATGGTATTGGATTAATTATAATATCAATAAGCATAAGGATGTAACATCTTGAATTTAAATAATAGTAGGTGTTGAATTAGATGGAATAGGTTGAACACCAATATTAACCACATTAATTACTTATTTTGATAAACCACTTAACACTTGAAATTATCTTAAACAAATTGAAAACCATGGAAATATTAATAATAGTTAAATAATTAACACCTATAACAAGGTTAACCATTTAGGAAACTGAAGTAAAATTACCATGTATAACATGAACAGTTTTATAAACTCTAGACTTCAATATTTTTCCTCAATTATTAACCTCATGAGCTTGAGGTTTCTAACTTTCCTCTAATATTAAAGTTATCATTTCTCTCATTGTCCTTAAATTAATATCATTTCCAACCTTAACAAAAAAATTAATTTATTATTTAATATCTATTACATCCTTAAGAACATCATGCTTTGGATGAGGTTGGTGATTTTATCTTAAATTTACCTAATTTTGAAAGAAATTCATATAATTTTCCACTTTACCTAGAGTATCCCATTTCTATAATTTTATTTATCTAGAATAATATGGGATTAGTTCCTCTCCTATGATTTTTTTACATAATAATGTATTGAAATACATAATCATTAAGGGACAGAGAAGACTTTTGGAATAATTTCTTGGTTCTTTTATTTCAAAATCAAAGTAACACTGATAGATAAATGATAGGAATTTTATATGAAATGAATATGGTGTAATTAATAAAATATCAATACATGAATATGTTAGATATATCCTTCTATATTTTTTATTTTATTGTCGTACAACTAAAACTAAATTCCATATCATAAAATAATTTATCTTATAATGGCGAAAATCCCATTACACTGAGAATAATGGATGGATTCATAAATGAATGTAAGAAACTAATTATATATTTTTTTATAATTTGGGTGGTGTAAATTATTATTAAGAAAATACTAAAAACAACATGAATTTTAGATGATGCAATCTTGGCTTGGCATTTAGTTTTAAATGTTAAGAATAACTGGAAAACTTTATCCACTTATTGGGGACATTGTTGAAGCCCTTGGTAGAATCAAATGATTAATTTAGTTACATAATATTTACTCCATTAAGTTAATTTGGATTAATTATATTATATTTTTAAATATTATCTTAATTATCATTCATATTTTCATTGTCTTGATTATAATTTTTTCACTAACATTATTTTCAATGAGCATATAATTTTAGAAATTTGTATCATTATATTGGTTATCATTATCTATGTTATCCATTTTAGAAGATATCAAAATAATATGAATATGCTTAATAGGTGTTCCACTTAATCTAGTGTTATGCCTTAGAGGTAGGGAGGATGCAACATTCTTAAGTGGCATACAAAGCTGCAAAACAAAAAATAAAATTGAGCACAACTAATCAAGGTTGTGTTCACTTTTCAGGATCTCAAATACATTGATCCTATTAGTTATAAATAGTTAATACATACATGAAGACACTAACTATGAATGATTCCACAATTCCAATAGCTACACTATCTCATCTCTAGTAAACGTTGAGAGTAACTTATCTGGCTAACTACTTATTGATGCACTATAAAAAAAATGGCTAAATACTTCCTATGAGTGAAAATAAAACTTTAATATTTTTTTATACCATGAGATATGTGGAAAATAAAATATATGAATGGTTTTATTTAATGGATTAAGTATTGGGGTAGTCTCCTCACATCATAAATCATGTAAAAATGTTGACCTCTTTGCTTAGAATGATAGCTTATATGAGTTTTAAAATGGCTAGAACATAATCTATATCAAAGCAAAGAAAAAATAAATTTGAAATTGAAAAATGAAAACATAAATAAAAATCTCAAAACTAAAGGTTCAAGTTCACCAATATGTTTTCCCATATTTTTTATTTTAAAAATATTTATTTATGTGATTGTATAGGTGTAAAAATAGAAAATACCAGAATTCCAAAGATATGAAATATTTACCAATTTTGATTTTGAAAATTTTATAAATATGGAAAGTTTATATTTTTGGAAATTTCTAAAAATAAATATACTTAGGTCATGTACAAATACTTATTGAATGTTCTAACTATTTGATTTTTAAAATTATAATAAGAGTTAACTTAGAAAGCTTAAAATTAGAATTAGGAACATAAACAAAATTAGGATATGTATATTTTAAGTGGATAATAATGTAGTGCATTTCAATCCATTGGCTACAAACATGTTCTAATTAACCATGAAAGACTAATAATAGAAAGACACAAAGAAAGTAGAATTTTAGTAAAGATAAATAAAAGGTAGAAGTAGAATGTATTTTTGAATAGGTGTATTCTAGTTACATATAAGCATATTGTATTTAATTTAATTGAATATGGACTTGTCCCTATTGACTGTCCATAAAAAATTATCATTTTTCCTTCTACACACATGGATGCTAAGTAATCTGGTATACCACAATTGGGTTTTGGATGCACATTAATAAATATTTGTCTTTTATTATCTTTGAAACCCTTAGAAAACTTTGATATCTTTAAAACACACAATAAAAAGAGGGGAGTATGATGAATTGCCCTAATCTCAACTACCCCCTTAAATATTTACCACTACCTATGTATCCAATAAGGAAGGAAATCAAGCCCAAATAGATTTCTCACCTACATTGTATTTATAATTTTTACTCATTTGACTTTAGGAATGCATCTAAAAAATAGCTTTCATGATTGATAATGATAGTTCTTGGCATTATTTAGAGGGATCTTGAATTGGCTTATGGTTTATCTTTTGTGAATGATTCAAAATTTAGATAGAAGAGGATATATTTTCTCAATGTGTATAAGCGTGTAGCCTTGAATGAAGTGATTAGAAATTGGTCTTAATGAGTGATACTTGAAATGTATTCTATAAATTTCATTTAGATAACCATGTGAAACATATGGGGAGACTCGAAACGATGATTTGAATTTGATAAAATAGTTGGTTTTTGGCATGGAAAACAACCATTTTAGTTAGACAGGGGTGGACTATGCCTTTCTTAGCCTAACATGGACTAGTCCCATAATATTTGTGACATATGTCCTCTATTAGGGATAATATAAATATGATTTTAGATAGATTGATAATTTGAAATTAATTTTTTTATATAGTAGTAATGGTAAACAAATGTTTGGGTCCACATATAAACAAATGGCTTAGAGGAATGGAAAATTAGTCGCTAGTGTTGATGTGATAATCATGTGGTTTTTGATGTGTCAATAAATATAATTGTTAATTTCATGTGATAATATTTATGTGTCCATGATTTATTCATTTATAACTATGTATTCTAACTCAGTTTTAGCTTTTGTAGGTGAGTTCATAACTTTTACAAAGGGCTATCTTCAATTGTGACACTTTTCCTTGGTTGTTTTGGAAGAATTGGAGAAGATAGTTTCTCGAGTTGCATAAAATTTGTGTCCAAGAACTTACCCATGTCTAATTATTTAGTTTTTTTATCAATCACCATTGATGGCATAAAGGATGACACAAAATGATTCCATGATGATTTTGGGATATGAGGATGAGTTATAACTTATGGCCTTGATTTGGTAGGTCTATGTAATGAAAATCACACAAATGTGGAGGAGATGGGATTGGTTCATCAATGACATTCACTAGGGATTTGAGGTGAATGTGATGGGGTTGATAGATGCAACGCCATGGTTATCCACTTATCCATTAATGACTTTGTATTTTATGTTGGTGGAATTGGGATTTCTTTCTTTCTTTCCCACAATTTCCTATTTCTTTTCACACACATTACACTCCTAACATTCTTGATTCATCTATATTTATTTAGAGACACATCAAGTCTATAAGTTGTAAATATTATGATCCCAACTAGTCATCTTATTTTATTGCTGATCTCTGCTTTGAGTTTTTTTCATTCATTTTAGAATAATTAGTTTCAAAAAATTTATCCTCACACTTATATGGCTATTTTTATACATTAGTTAATTCCTCGTGCCTTGATTTTTGCTTATCACTATTCTCTAGATTTGGCTTATGTGTAAAGTGTCCTTGGGAGATATATATAGATAAATATATTATAATCCATTTTATGTCAATAAATCAAGCAAATTCATTAGATCATCCAAATATATTACAATTCGAGTCTATAATACGTAATTATTACGTCTTATCAAAATTTCTGCATCTTCAACCAAAAAGTTTGAACATTGAACCTATATTACATCACCATCATTCCAAGTCTAATAGAATCATAATGGATAATAATATAATTTTATAAATAACCATATAGTTACATTTTATTATCAACATGAGGTAAAATCATTTCTCTTATTTTGGTTCAAAGTTTCTCACAAGTACTAGAACTACACAAATCCATGATTATAAGCATTTTGGATCTGTAGTCATAAATCCTCAAGAGGTTTTTTGGGCCAACTAATTTTCACATTATATTCCTCTTGAAAAATTATGAAAAATTAATTTGGATTAAATGGAAAAATAATTAATACAATATTTTTGTCAAGTTTTTAAATTGATGCCATGATCCTTATTATCATCCATTCGTGAAGAATCACAAAAAAATTACATAACCCAAAAATGATAGAATCTATAATTGTAACTTAGGGTCAAAATTAACAAATACATAATTTTATTGGGTCATAATCCATGGTATTATTATTCAATACTTTAGCTATATTGTAGTCAAATTATCAAGATATCCTTTGTGATAGTTTCAAATTGTCTTTATAGTCTCAAAAGTAAACTATAGTTTATAAGTGTGTTAATTTCAATCTTGTTTCCATCTCTTTATTAATATTTATTATAAATAATAAAAATTATATTTTCAATAATATTTTTTTAGTAGTCGGTGGGTTTGATTACTATGATTTATTTTATTGTATTAGATTTACCTTTTGGCATAGTTTTAGAATTTTGTGCATAGTGTAATTAACCCTAAACCACAAAATTGGTAAAATAATACTAGAATAAATGCAATGGATATATGATATGCATAACATAACTCTAATAATAATGAAAACTACTACTAAATTTATTTTTTGTCTATGGTAAAAAATTAAAAAAATTGAAATTAACATCAAAATTTTAACTTCCACTAAATGACATTGAAAATGATTAACAACATGTATAAATTGACCCCAAGTGGAGAAATAAATGAAGTTAAAAAAATTAATGTATTTAGAATGGAAATTTTTATGTGTACATGTGTATCAAAATCTTATGCAAAATCAAATGGGGAATTTTTGACCCAATACATTTGATATCCATTTCCATGTTAATGGTGTAAGTTTACCCATGAAAAGCTTTGATTTAGATATCCATACATCAACATTGATATCAATTTTTTAATATATTTAAGTGATGTAAATATAAACTTGAGACATGATTATTTAGATTTATGAGTAGATCTCAAGTGATTATTGGTAGGTTGTCTAAGTGGACCACAATCAAGGATCAGGTCTGCATAGACACAAATACACCAAAAAAAAAAAAAAAACTGTTTTAAAATTTAAATCAAACACAAGAATAAATAATCTTTTAATCAATAATCAAATATTTTATTATGATCACTATAATCATTAGCCAAAATAGATATATGAAAGATAAAACTCTAGAGCAATAAAAATTAACTAAAAATTATAAAATACAGTTAAGCCATATTTTCCATAATAACCTAATCTAATACCTAAGCATGCTATAGAACATGTGTCTTAAAAACCATATAATGGTATTAAAAAACTAGACTAAAAAATGGTATAATAATTTATTCCTATAAATAAGCCCTGGTGAGGTACCCATGTACATAGAAAATCTCCTGAGAAGTAGAGATAAAAAAGGAACTAAATATACTCCCAAAGGATGATATTGAAGTAGCCTGTACCCACAAGAAGAGACTAAAAATTAAGATACTTTACATCAATTTAAAGTTATTGGTGATTATATTATCAATTTTATATGTAGTCTATTAAGAATGGAGATTGATGACTTGCTCATGAATAAGCTCACAAATTAAATGCATGTGAATATCGATATGCTTGGTCTACTGATGGAGGACTAGATTCCTACAAATATGGATGGTGATTTTATTGTCACAAAAAAAGAATTTTTTTATTTGAAATTAGATACTAAACTTAGTGAGAATCCCATGAATCCAAATAGCCTTATTGGGAGCATTAACAACTCTTTTGTATTAAGTCTCTATAGAAGATAAAGCAATAATATTTTTCTTCTTGCTTGACCAACTAATTGGTCATAAACCAAGGGAGAAACTATAACCTAAAGTCGACTTAAAATTTTTAATATTACCAACCCATTATATATCTATATACCCAATCAAGTCATCATCAATTTTTGATCCATATTGAATCCTAAAACTATGAGTACCCTAAATCTAGTGAAGAATCCACTTAGCTACTTTCTAACGAAGATCATGTGGTTCCTAGATAAATATAGATACCATGCCCACTACATATTAAACTTTGATTCTAATGTGAATAATATGTATGAGACTACCAACGAGTTTTATTTACAAGGTATCATAAACCAAATGATAAGGACAATCTGTTTCTAGCTTCACATAAGAGATAAAGGGAGTTTGAACTGGATTATAATCATGCATGTTAAATTGCTCAAGAAAATATATTTCAAACTTGGATTACACAATATTAATCCTAAAGTATAATCTATAAATTTCAATCCCAAAGAAGTAATGTAGCAAGACTAAGTTAATCATTGAGAACCTGCCAGACAAAAAATATTCTTTAGTGCAATGGAGGATGGAGAACTCCTTGCGATCAAAAGGTCATCCAAAAAGAGAAATAAATAAAAAGTGAGTTATACTACCATAACATGTAATTATTTGTATTAGAATTTAATCTAATAAACCCAAATTAAATAATAAAAGAGTCTATCTTGGTATACCAATCATGAAAATTTTGTTTGAGGGCATAAATAAATTTCTAAAATTTTCAAACTAAGGAATAATATTTCACAAAACATTGTGGTTGATCCATGTATATCTCCTTGACGTCACCATGAAGATAATAAATTTTCACATCCATCTAATTAACATCCAAATGATGTTATGTGGTAATGTAAAGAGTGAATTAGATTAAGTTCATTTTGGTAATTGTGTAAAAAGTCTTGGTATAGTCAATTTCAGGTACCTAAGAAAAAAATTTAGCTACCAAGCATGTTTTGAACTTGTCTATGGACCCATTTGTTTAAAAAAAAATTGATATATCCATCTACATTTAAAAAAATTATTCACTTAGGGTAAGTGAAAAATGTTATTTTACAAAAAGGGGCCTACCCATGGACATGATTTTCTTGAAATTTCATAAATCTAAACTTCTATACATAATTTGAGATGGCTACACTCAAAATTTAAAAATGGTGTAAGAATATGAATTGTATCATTTTGAGTCTAGATTCCAAAACACTATGTTTTTTGAAAAAAAATAAATATTATAACTAGGTCAAGCATCTAAATTTTGAAAAAGAACTATTTTTTTCAAAAAATCGAGTAGATGGATAGTTGTGTGGCCCACCATATTTTTATCATTGATTAATATTATTTGAAACACTTTGGTTAATATCTAGATAAGATATTATATTTTATGACCTATATTTATTAATGAATCTTTTTAAATTAATTTTAGAAGTAAATAGATTCTGAAAACTGATAAAAAATGGATAACTGGCCATGTGCCCCCCTACGAACCTCAAAAAAATGATTTTTTTTAATGTGTAGAATTTGGCCTAGTTTGTGACCATATAAATTATTTTTCACTTGGATAAATAAAATAAAAATTACATAGATATGAATATCCATGTATATTTGTGGCATGTAGTGGCCTAAAAAAGGTATAGTTAAAGATCAACATAATTTTAACCCTTAAAATAGTCCAAAATTATAAAAATTATATATTTGGAAAGAGGACAATGTGCTCATTTTCATGGTAATGAATTTTTGAATTTTATTGTTCAAATCCATAGTGTATTTGGAGATGAAATTTTAAACTTTTTGTTTTCTATCAAAACTCTTTGACTAGGTTGTAGATTGATAGGTCTAAGCCTTTGGCTCGGGAATCGAAGTCATTTTTAAGTCAAAAGGGTTAATTAATTGATTTACAATTTTAATAATAAATATTAACCCTAATGCATATGCATTATAATGTGTACACATTACTAAGAACACATACATATTACTACGAATGTGTATGCTTTATGAGGAACACGTATGGGTTATGATGGAAACATACGTGTTCTTATTATTTTTCATTGAAAATACCTTAAACATGTACACGAAGGTAATATTTAGTTAAAATCCCTATAAATGTTAATTATAAGGAATATAATACATTATAAATTTAAACATTTATATTCATTATACTTTAAATTTATTTTAGTAAATATAATAAATTAGGGTCACTCTTTATCTAATAGAGTTGGTCTCATAGTTACAAAGCTTAGGATGTGGAAAAATATTTTTCAAAATCTAATCTAGTCAATACTTAGGATTTTTTATGGACTCGATATTTAACCTATGGATTTCAAGGCATAAATTTTGTTATTGATGTCTATTTTTGGTAAACATATAGTCCTTTTTTTTTTCGTCTTGATTGATTCCTCACATTTTTAGAATTTCTAAGTTTCTCTAAATTAGAATTTGTAAATCAATCACTTTGAACTTGATCTAAAGTGGTGTGATTTGGGTAACATAGGTCACATTTATCACTTTCACACATCAAAAAACTACTTTGTGTTAATTTTAAGTGTTTATCATCCCTCCCTCATCCTTGATCACTTCCTACTCATTCCTCATCACCTTTAATCACCCTCTCATCATTTTTAATTATCCCTAATCACTCCCTCATTGATGTTGACTATCCCTCATCATCCCTAATCACTCCCATATAATTCTTAATCATTTATTCATTGACCTTTACTATCCCTCATCATTCCTAATCAGTCCCTTCTCATCCCTTATAGTCTCTAATCACTCTCTCCTCATCCCTCATCATCCCTAATCACTCCATCCACATCATTTATCATCTATAATAACTCTTTCATCATCCCTCATCATCTCTAATAATTTCCTCCTCACCTATCATCATCCCTAATCACTCCCTTCTCATCACTTTTCATCCATAATCACTCCCAAACTGACCTTCATTATCCTTCGTCATTCCTAATCACTCATTTATCATTCATAATCACTCCCTCATCATTTGATGTAAGTATTAATCTAAAGGCATATTTGATTCTAATCATATTTTTTTTAATATATTATAATAGAAACTAACTCTTTTCTATGACTTGGTGTGATATCAATACCCATTTTTTATTGTCAATTTTATTATTGAATGAATTGGACAATATTCCAAATTTATAATCAAGTAACACAAGCACTATTATAAAATAGATTCTAAATTTTAATTCATTAAATTATCTTTGTTATGTAGATAACTAGATGAAACTTTATTTGGTTCCACCTTTGGTAGCTTGTTTCAAAGGATAAAAATTGAACACAAATCTCTTTTGTAATTTTCTAATCTTGAGAAGATTTAAATCTATAAAAATTTATTTTTTATTTCCTATTGTTGTATGACTTGAATCTTGGCTAGGTTCACACATGCACTCATTATGTGTGTAATGTATTAAAAATATGTTATCTCTTGCATGGAAAATGAACATTTAAATTCATGTTATCATAAAAATGTGATTCTACAAAATGTGAAACACTAGTTGAACCTGGTGTAGATGTTCATCCCATGTTTTCTAAATATTATGATGTCATCAAGGTAGATTTAAAAACGACATAGTTAAAGGGCCTAAGGATGTTGTTCATCATCTCAATGAATGAATTCACTTCATGAGTTAACCTAAAAGTCATAACCAACTACTCAAGCAATCCTTCATTTGTTTTTAATACTATCTTCAAAATGTCTAGAGGTTCAACATGAATATGATGATACCCAAACTTAAGATCTATTTTGGAAAAAACTTCTACCCCATGGAAATCACAAAAAAATGCCTTAATATTTAGATGATGATAATAGTTACTCACTTTAATCTTACAAATATTTTTTTAATAAATTCACAACCTCGTGTCCCATCCTTATTTGTCATAAGAACAAATGGGTTTTTATAAGGCAATGATATGGGAATTATGTGTCCACTATCCATGATTTCAAATATCTACCACTTGATCTTTTCATTCTCTATAAATGATATATTGTATAAAGAGGATTTATGTAGAGGTAGTTAAAAAAAAATCAATAGTAATGTTTAGTATATAGTATGTAGGAACTTATTTAAGTGAATAAAATATATTATTATATTCATCTACTTTATGGTTCAATTAGTTTATCTTTTTTATCGTTGGACAAACCACACTATGAAATAGTACCACAAGGATTTACATAAATTTAATTACTACCAAGAGTATATTTGTTACTAAGACTGACAATATTGTTTCACTTCCTCACACTAATGAATGAAATATTATGAACTAACTATAATATATGGTATTTGAGATCATTAAAATATATCTTAACATTTCAAGGATTTAATTCATAGAATACATGTCAATGGTAAATATATGTTTTACCACATGTAAAACATCTCATAACTATCATGGTGATATTCCATAATGGATTTCATCTTTAAATTTTTTGATTTTGTATACCAAGTGACACTACTAGGCAATCCATTTATCAACACGTACACTAGTGTGTGGCTTAATAGGATTGAGTAATGTTCACATGGGAAAATTATTATAGTAATTATTAATTTACTAATTAACTTTGGTGATTACATTGTTATATAGTTATAAAAATATTATTTGTTATTATTTGGAATTATATTCATATATGATTAATATTACTCGTGACCATTATATGTTACTTGATCCTATTTACTAGGAGTTCATTTTCATACATCCATGGATATATAATAAAAAATTCATTTTTCATATTACATGTTGAATACTATATATGTGTGTTATTTTTATTATTTGTGTTTATAAAACTATGCTTAGAATCTTCCAATTTACATCATTGGTATTAGAGCAATGCGTACATAAAGTAAATAAATTCACTAAATATGATAGGAGTTGAATAAATACAAGTATTTAATTATCCAAATCCAACTTTTGGTTTTGGATGACGCATCAATTTCAAGTTCAATTTTGGAAAAAAAAATTCTTTAGGAGAAATCAAATTCTTTTGGATTCCATAGGAAGTTATGAAGTGTATTGGTGACCATTGATTACATTTCTTAATGAAATAATGTTTTTAATACATATAATTTCTTGTTGGGAAAATTAGAGATATTTTAGTACCAACCATATCATTGGATTTATAATATATTATCTACTTACATTTTTATAGTGTTAGATAACTTATACCCACTTCCTCGAGCTATGAAAGTAGAGAGCTCATAGTGTGACACTCTTCATTGGATTGACTATTGAAGTTATGAATTGAGCACCACTTTCCAATCTTGTAATACTTGTTATAATCATTTAAAAATTATTTTCCACTCTTCGATATGATGACTCAATCAATAGACATACAAATAGAAGGCCTTCAATGTAATTATTTAGATCATAAAATATCCTCATATGGAAAGCAATTGATTAGTTTTAGGAAATCACATAACTTGGTGATCCTTATATTTACTACACATTTTTGTTTCTATGATGGTTTTACTTGTTTCTCTTTTTCTGGTGGATCTTCAATTGTGAATTACAAGATTTGTAAAAGCCCCATATTTTTTCATAAGTGCTAGATATATTTGTTTCAAATTTTCCTCCACATCAGTTTAATCACTATCTTATATTTTATGCTAGCACTCAAGTCTCCATTTTTATCTCCTAGTATTTTTAAACCTCAACAAAATATCACTATCATTTTTTACCATCAATTTAATGAAAAATATACTAATGTCTTAAAAAATAGATTCATTTTAGCCTATGTTATATGGAACCTAGTACATCATTTTAGTTTATTTAGACAAGCCATTTTTTATTCACATTTATAGGCTTTTTCCCATTCAACACATATACCCTATAATCTAGTGTTATCCATTTCTTTCATAATGCTTTGATTGACTCCAATTGTAAAGATACCCATAAGATAAAAAAGTATATTATTATAAAGTACTCACAAAAATCCAAACAAATGCAAATAATATATAGGTGATCCTCATAATCACACACACACATATATATATATATATATATATATATATATATATATATATATATATATATATATATTAAGCATGTAGACATTATCCATCAACTTCAATTCACCCCCAAGATTTTTCATAGGTTATTTATACCCAAGAATTTAAAAAAATTTATATTGCATCTTTTTTAAAAAAATAGGTTTTTAGCCTTTATATTGTGCCTAACCAACCTTGCATAAATGTTGTGATAAAAATTGAATTAATTTGATGTATGAAAGCACATCTCATTAGAATATGTGGATGATTTAGCATCAAGTGACCCATAAGTAGGTCATCATAATGTAGACCAGTGGAATCGAGGGTGTCTGAGGCAAATACAACAAAAGTAGTTCATTAAAATGAAATGATGTAAGATCAATGTCATATGGGATAGTTATGTTGAAATTATCTCATCATAAAATAACTCATCGAAATCACCCAAGGCAGAGGCAATTAGGATAGTTTCAACTGATCCAAAAGCATGTGTTAGGGTTATAAGAGACATCTGAAGGTATCAAGATTCCATGTGTTTCTGGTAGGTGATAGGATGGTGCACATTTCAAAGAGGTTCTAATATTGTGGCTAGTTATTGTAGATGAAAATATAATTGCCAACTCCTACAGGTAGAAATATAGGTGAGGCTAGTTGGTGTCAAGATGGAGGCTAACTTTGGTAGGATGCATGTAGTAGTTATAACTCCTATTTTTAATAAACCTAAGGATACAATACTACTTTAAAACAATACAAATGACCCCAAAAGTTTCTTAATAAACACAAAATACCTATAAATGGTTTTTCCTCCTAATCAACCATTGTACGGATTTGCACAGAATCAAGAAAATACCTCCAAACCCTCTAAGAAGGCTAAAATTGATTATCACAAAGCTATGCCATTTTTACATTCATTCATATGGTCTTGGCACCTTCTACTTTCAATGGTGCTAACTATTTCTAGTGAAATACCACAATATAAGAGATTACCTACAAAAATTCCTTTTCCATTATTATTTTTATGAATCTTAATCATCAAAGCACCCTAGAAGAAGACCAAAATTTGATAAAATTATGAATATATAGTATGTAAGGTTAAATAATGCAAGATCTATCACATGGAAGATAAAAACACAAGATTTCATAATAGAGACTATTGCATTTAGCTACCATAATCAGCTCTAACACCATGTTGGAGTGGGCCATAATAAAGGATTGGGACTAGATAAACTCAAATACATGAGTAGAAACCCTATTTTAGAAGTGAACAAACATGAACATACTTTGGTGATTATATTTTTATATAGTTATAAAAATATTATTTTTTATTATTAAGAATTATATTCCTATATGATTATTGTTATTCATGACTATTAAAGGGTATTTGATCTTATTTACTAAGAGTTTATTTTTCTACCTTCATGGATATATATTATCAAATGTATTTTTCACATTACATTATTATTATTATTATTATTATTATTATTATTATTATTATTATTATTATTATTATTATTTATAAAACTATGCTTAGGCTCTTTCAATTTACATCACTTGTATCAGAGTAATGTGTACATGAAAGAAATAAATTCACTAAATATGATGCCAGTTGAATATAGACAAGTATTTAATTATCCAAATCCAACTTTTGGTTATGGATGATACAACAATTTCAAGTTCAATTTTTGAAAAAATGTTTTAGGAGAAATTAAATTCTTTTGACTTCCATTGGAAGTTATGAAGTGTATTGGTTAACCATTGATTTACATTTCTTAATGAAATAATATTTTTAATTCATATAATTTATTATTGGGGTAAGTAGAGATATTTTTAGTACCAGCCATATCATTGTGTTCATAATATATTATCTACTTACATTTTTATAGTGTTAGATAAATTATACCTACTTCCTTGAGTTGTGCAAGTAGAGAGCTCATAGTGTGACACTCTTTATTGCATTGGCTATTGAATTTATGAATTGAGCACTAATTTCCAATCTTGGACTACTTTTTTTAATATTTTAAAAATTATTTTCCACTCTTTGGTATGATGACTCAATCAATAGATATATAAATAGAAGGCCTTCAGTGTAATTATTTGGATAATAAAATATCCTCATTTGGAAAGTAATTTATTAGTTTCAAAAAATCACATAGCTTGGTGATCCTCATATTTACTACCCATTTTTGGTGTTATGGTGGTTTTACTTTCATACCAAGCATGAACATCTTGTTTGAAGGCATAAATAGATTTCTAAAGTTTGCAAACTAAGGAAGAATATTTAACAAAAAATTATGGTTGCTCCATGTATATCTCCTTCTTGAGGTCACCATGAAGAAAATCACTCTTCACATCCATCTAATGAACATCTAAATGATGTTATGTGGTAATGGCAAGAGTGTGTCAGATTGATTTCATTTTATGAACTAGGGAAAAAGTCTAGATATAGCCAATTTTAGGTAACTAAGAAAAAATATATATATATTTTTTTTATATATTCATCTCCCTTAGGTTAAGTGCACAAAGTTGGAGGACAAAAATGGTCATACCCATGGACATGATTTTCCTAAAATTTCATAAACCTAAACTTCTATAGATAATGTGAGATCTCTACACTTAAAATTTGAAGATGGTGTAAGAATATGAATTGTATCATTTTGATTCCACTTTCGAAAATAATATTTTTTTAAATGGTTAAGTATAACTAGGTCAAACATTTAAATTTTGAAGAGGAACCATTATTTTTTAAGAAAATAGAGTAGATAGATAGCTATGTGGTCCACCATTTTTTTAGCATTGTTTAATATTGTTTTAAACCCTTTAGTGAATATTTATATAAGATATTCTAGTTTATATCCTATATTATTTTATATTTTTAATGAATATTTTTTAATTAATTTTTAAATTAAGTATATCTTAAAAAATGATAAAAAAATGTATAGTTGGTCATGTACCCACACTAGGTACCTAAAAAAATGGAATGTGATATTTTTTTGAATGTGTGTATAATTAGACCTAGTTTCTAAAAATATAATGTGTTTTAAACTTGGATAAATGAAATAAAAATTACATAAACATGAATAGGCATGTTTATTTGGGACATGTAATGGCCTAAACTAGGTATAACTAGAAATCAACATAGTTTGAACCCTTAATGTAGTCCAAGAATTATAGAAATCATATATTTGGAAAGAGCAAAGCATTCTCATTTTCATGGTAATAATTTTTTAAATTTTGTTGTTGAAATACATATTGTATTTGGTGATGGAAGTTAAAATATTTAATTTTCTATCAAAACCTTTGGACTTGGTTGTAGATTGAAAGGTTCAAGCCTTTGTCTTGTGAATCAAATCCATTTCTGAGCCAAAAGGCTTGATTGTTTCAAATTCAAATTTCAATTATGCATATGCACTATAATGAATACACATTACTAGGAACATATACACATTATTAATAATGCATAATATTAATGAGGAACATGTATGTGACATGAGGAACGCATATGTATTCCTATTATTTTGCACTGAAAAGCCCTAGAACATGTACATGAAGGTAATATTTAGTTGAATTTGATATTTACTAAAATAAATTTAAAGTATAAGGAATATAAATATTTACATTTAGATGTAAAAAATTATATTCCTTATATTTTAAATTTATTTTAGTAAATATAATAAATTAGGGTCACTTTGCATCTGATATAGTTGGTCTCATAGTTGCATGCCTTATGATGTAGATTTTTTTTCAAAATTTAATAGGGTCAGTACTTATACACTTTTAGGGTCTTAGTATTGAACCTATGGATTTTAGGATACAACATTTATAATTGATGCCCAATTTTGGTAAGCATATAGTCATTTTTAGGTTTTTATAGGTTTTTATTGATTCTTGTCATTTATAAGAGTCCTAGGTTTCTTAAAATTGAAGTCTATAAACCACTCACTCTATACTTAATCCAAAGTGTTTTTATTGGGGTGTCATAGATCACATTGATGACCTTCACACACCAAATGACTATTTTATGTTAATTTCATTTATTCATCATCCCTCCCTCATCCCTTATCACTTCTTACTCATCCCTCATCACCCCTAATCACTCTCTTATCATTTATAATTATCCTTAATCACTCCCTCATTGACCCTCATTGTACATAGTCATATCTAATCAATCCCATATCATTCATAATCATTTCTCCATTCACCCTCATTATCCCTTATCATTCCTAATCACTCTCTCCTCATACCTCATAATCCCTAATCACTATTGCCTCATTCCTCATCATACCTAATACCTTCATCCTCATTCATCATCATCCCTTATCACTCTCTCCTCATCCCTTCCCATCCCTAATCACTCCCTCATTGAACCTTCATTGTCCCTCATCATCTCTAATCACTCCTTTATCATCCTAATCATTCATCTATTGACCATCACCATCCCTCATCACACCTAATCACTCCCTCATCATTTGATGTAAGTATTACTCTAAAGGTATCTTTGATTCCAATCACATGTTGTTTAATCCATTATAATAGAAATTACCCTTTTTCTATGACTTGGTGTTTGGTCAATACACATTTTTGATAGTAAAATTTATTACCTAATAAATTGGATGATCTTATAAATTTATGGTCAAGAAACACAAGTACTAGAAAAAAATAGAGTCTAAATTTTACTTCATCAAATTATCTTTGTTGTGTAGCTAACTAGATAAAAATTTATTAAGTTCCATCTTTGGTAGATTGGTTTAAAGGATAAAAATTAAACACAAATATCTTGTATAATTTTTTAATTTTGAGAAGATTTGAATCTATGAAAAGTTATTTATTGTTTCCCATTCTTGTATGACTTGAATCTTTGTTAGATTCACACATGCACTCTTTGTGTGTGTAATGTATCCCATAGATTCTATCTCTTTCATGAAAATGAAAATTTATTCATGTTATCATAATAATTTGTTTCTTCAAAATTTGAAACACTAGTTCAACATGGTGTAGACTTTCATCCCATATTTTCTAAATATTAGGATATCATCAAAGTATATTAAAAAAATGTCATAGTTAAAGGTCCTGATGATTTCATTAATCATTTCAATAAGCAAATTCACTATGAGTTAAAATAAAAGGCATAACCAACCACTTAAATAGTCCTTTCTTTATTTTTAATACTATATTATGAATGTCTTGAGGTTCAACATGAATATGATGATACCCGAACTTAAGATAAATTTTAGAAAACACTTCTTAACCATGTATATCATATAAAAATGCCTTAATATTCAGATGATGATGATAGTTTTTCACTTTAATCTTATGCATATTTATTGAATTTATTCATAACATCATGTCTCATCCTTATTTTGAATAAGCACAATTGGGATTCTACAAGACAATGATTTGGGCATGATGTGTCTATTATCCATGATTTTGTGGATCTACGACATGATCTATTCATTATCTAGAAATGGTATTTTACATAAATAGGATTGAACTAGTGGTAGTTAAGGGATAAAATAAATACTATTGTTTAGTTTATATTATGTAGTAACTTATTTAGTTGACTAAAAAATATCTTTATTTTCTTCTAGTTTATGGTTCAATTATTTTGTCTTTATTATTTTTGGGCAAACTATACTATGAAATGGTACCACAAGGATGTTCATATATATACTTGATACCATTAAGAGTATACTTATTAGAATAAATGAAAAAATTCCTACACTTCCTGAAACTAATGACTAAAATCATATGAACTAACTATGATATATGGTCTTTTAGATCATGATAATCTATCACAACATTTCAAGGATTTACTTCATAGACTACATGTCAATGATAAATATATGGTTGACCAAATGTAAAACATCAAATACGTATAATGGTGAGATGTCTCAAAGGATTGCATATTTCAATGGTTTAATTTTATACACCAAGTGACACTATTAGGAATTATATTTCTCAAGGCCTGCACTAGATCATACACTAGTGTGTGGTTTGTAAGGATTGACTAATGTTCACATGGGTAAATTACTATAGTAATTAGTATAATTACCATTTGTGATATACTATTATATAGTTATAATATTATTATTTATTATTATTGGTAATTTGATTTACATGTGATTATTATTACCCATGACTATTCCATGTTATTTGATCCTATTTACTAGGAGGTTATTTTGCTACCTCCATGGCTATATATTACCCAATGTATTATTTATATTACATGTTGAATGAAATATATTATTTTGATTATTTTTATATCTATGTGCATGAAATTATGCTTAGTATCTTTTAATTTACATTAGTGATATCAAAGAAATACTTACATGAAAGAAATCAATTCAATAGATTTGATGGAAGTTAAGGACATACAGGTCTCTAGTTTTCCAAATCCAACTTTTGGCTATAGAAGATGCACCAATTTCAAGTTTAATTTTTTAAAATATGGTTTAGGAGAAATTAAATTCTTTGGACTTCCAGTGGAAATGATGAAGTGTATTGGTTAACCATTCATCTACATTTTTTAAGGAACAAACATTTTTAATTAATATAATTTCTTGTTGGGGGATGTGGAGATATTTTTAGTACTAACCATATCATTGGGTGCATAATATATTATCTACTTACCTTTTTATACTGTTACATAACTTATACCTGCTTCCTCGAGCTATTAAACTAGAGATCTCATAGTGTGACACTCTTAATTGGATTGATTATTGAAGTTATGAATTGATCACCACTTTCCAATATCTTTTCATTAGTGTTGGATATTTATATTTCAAATTTGCCTCCACATCAATGTGATCACTATGTCTTATATTTTATGCTAGCACTCAACTCTCCACTTGTAGCTCATAGCATTGTTAAACCCCTAAAAAATACCACTATTTATTTTGACCACCAATTTAATGAAAAATATATTGTCATAAAAATAGACTCATTTTAGCCTATGTTATATGGAACATAGTAGACCATGTTAGTTTATTCAGACAAGCCCTTTTTTATTAAGATTTAAAGGATTTCCCTATTCAACCCATATACCATGTAACCTAGTGTTATCTATTGCTTGCATAATGTTCTACTTTAACTCCAATTATAAGAATATACATAGTATAAAAAAGTATATTATGATAAAGGACCCATATAAGTACAAACAAATGCAAATAATATATAGGTGATCCTTGGAATTACAAAAGGAAGCTATCTAAAAAATAAGTGTGTAGCCATTATCTATCAACTCAAATTCACCCCCAAGATTTTTGATAGGATTTTTATATGTAAAAAGTAAAATTTTGTTATATCTCATCTTTAAAAAATAATAATAATAGGTATTTAGCCTTTCAGTGTGCCTAATGAGCCTTGCATAAATGTTGCGATAGAATTTGACTAAATTTGATGTATGCACATACATCACCTTAGAATATGTGGATGATTTAGCATCAAGTGACCCAAAATTAGGTCATTAAGATGTAGATCAGTGGGATCAAGGATGTTGCAAGTAACTACATTGAAAATAGCTTGTTAGAATGCATCACTACAAGATCAATGGCATATGGGATAGTTACTTCATAATTAGCTCATCATAACACATCTCATTAGGATCACCTAAGGTGGAAGTAGTTAGGGAGGAGTCAACTAAGCCAAAAACATGCATTGAGGTTATAAGAGAAATCTAAAGGTGTCAAGATTCTAGGTGTTTCTGGTAGGTGTCAAGATGGTACACATTTCGAATAGGTGCTAGGATCATGGCTAGTTATGGTAGGTGACGAGATGGTCACCAACTCTTGTAGTTAGAAACATGGGTGAGGATAGCACGTGTCAGGATGGAAGATAACTTTAGTAGGATGTATGCAGTAGTCATAATTCCTATTTGTAAGAAACCTTCAGATCCAATATTGCTCTAAAAAAATATAAAGGACCCAAAAAATTTATTAAGAAACCCAAATAAACCTATAAATGGTTTTTCCCTTCTAGTCTATCATTATAAAGATTTGTACATAATCAACTAACACATAGTTAGGTCATATTTACATTTAGTCCTATGGTCTTGCCACCTTCTAAGTTCAATGGTACCAACCATTTCCAATGAAATGCATATAAAAGATTTCCTACAAAAATGCCTTTTCCTTTATTATTTCTATGAATCTTAATAAATAAATAAAAATCACCCCAGAAGAAGAGTAAAATATAATAAAAATTATGAATCTACAATATGTAAGATCAAAGAATATCATATTTGTGATATGGAAGCTAAAAACTCAAGATTTCACAATAGAGACTATGGCATTTTGCTACCATAATCGGATTCCACACCATGTTGGAATGGGCCACAATAAAGGATTAGGACTAGATAAAGACAAATACACGAATAAAAATCATGTTGTAAAAGTGAACAAACATGAACAGAAAAAAGATTATCTTTGATAATCAAGGATTGTATTAAGAGCATTAAAATTATTAGCCAAAATAACATTAAGAAAAATACATTTATAGAAAGGTAATACACAGCTCATTATTATAAAATAAAGTTAAGCCATATTTTCCCTAATGACTTAATATAATACCTAGACAAATTAAACAATATATAAGAAAAAATAATGGTATAAAGAAACATACATTAATAAAGATGTTATTATCTATTATAAATAAAAATTTCAAATATATAAACTACATATATAAAAATTAAATAGTAAAAAATTGAATTTAAAAATATATAACTAAAATTAAGATGATTGTCACCTACAAATTTGTATTGGATTCAAGAGAGCTACCAAGACCATACACTCCTTTAGAATGTGGCTATGCATAACTTTACAATTCAACAACTACTTGGCCCCTACAAAAAGGATCACATGTCTATTTAGAAATAACTAATGGAAATCTAAAGTTTCAACACGGTAAGAAGATCTCCAATCTTGCTCAATACCAAATTAATTTTATATATAAAAGCACAACATAAATAATAAATATGACCATTTTTAAGTTAATACATTTTCGTTGATTATATATATATATATATATATATATATATATATATATATTTATTTATTTTTATTTTTATTTTTTAGGCAGGGGTGCGAATGCCGGTGGAGGGGCCGGTTGATATTTTCTTTTTTTGGTTGGTTGGTTGGGAGGGGAGGCCGAGAGCGCGATGGGAAAATTGTTTTTGTTTTTTTTAATTTCAAATCATAAGCGCTCCATGCCAGATTTCAATGTATGTTTTCGAACATCAGCATATATTATTGTTCTTTTTTATTTATTTGTGACAATTCAGTTCTTTGTACTTTGTCTCCATCCCCGTCAAGAACTTTTATTTAGCTTTAAAAACTTCACATCATTAATATTTTATATTTACAGTTTTTTAATATTTCTTTTATCAAGAGGAAGACAAGTACTGATTTCATGAATGCCGAGAGGAATGGAGTAGAATGACTCGCTAGTCAATTCCTCCAAAAGCAATCTACTTTTTTAAAATCTCAATATTTATTTTTTTCAACACAGAAAACACAAATATATAATTTTTTGCTCAAAATACTCGAGTAACGTTCGAAACTAAAATTCTCGTCGTCATTGCATATGAAATGGATGGCAAGTATTCCAACGTAATTTTGTTTAAAACCACGCAATCAAGACAAAAGTAAAAGAGAGAAAACAAAAACTCACAATAGATTTAATCCGTTGTTCTTATCTGAAAACGATTCTGCACAATTTTTTTCGAGCGTGGGTCCATTTGGTTGCTTGTTGAACACGCAATGCCCATTCTTTTAATCACAGAATCAATTGCTTTCTTAGCAGTTTAACTTTATAAAACCCCTAAACTGCTTTCTTTTTCCATAAGCTTTACGAGTCAACGTTGTAACAGCAAGAAAAAAGATCTAATGTGACTTCATCACCTACAAATTGCTTTGGCATTTTTATTATATCAAATTTGACTATATGTTTCACGGTAAATCATGAATAGTCCATAATTTTGACTTTTTTTTAATCATCATAGTCCATTCAGTAATCTTCAAAGTGTGAAAGATGTTGAAATGAAGGCCCAACATTGTGTTCAATTAAACCCCTTATATCAAATGCAAACTTGTTTTCAAAAGTTTTGAGATTAAAATGGGATCTATTGTTCTACTATTTTATCTTTCATTAATGATGGATACGTGTACCCTCCAATAAAAATTGGAAATTTGATCCATGTTCTATGTTTGACTTATAAAAAACTTGTTTATTTCAACATGTCTCACTAGTTCCATTAATGCCCACTTATTATGACATAACATCAGAGAATGAATGGAACAATTTCACAACCACTAACCCTCAAATAGCTAAAAGTTAAGAATTGTATGAACCAAGTTTTGCATTTTGTTTTATGATAACCACCACTTATATCCTTATGTTAAAAATTTCTTTCTCAAATAACTAAACGAAAAAATGAAGGAAACAATCATTCACCCTCTTAAAGTGTCGAGTGCTTTCTTTTAAGGCAAGTTAGGGATAAACATCATTTACTTTTATTTTTTTGAAGTCACCCACCATATGTAATCCATCAAAATATATTCAAATAATGACAACATAGACAAAATAAGAAGTTATATAAAATTTTGATGTGCACCTTACTTTCATTAGTTTTTTATGGATTGTAGCACTAATTAGTTATGCCTAATTGAGATATTGTATGTTCTTATGAATGAGTGAAACGAACCTATACATCCATGTATAAAAAATTTTAACTATTGGATTTCCCATTATTTTATGTAATCATGTTATTATATCATTTTTTTCATTCTTGAAGTTAGATCTTACAATATTATTTGGGATTCATGTAGAAAATTGCCTTACTTTGATTAACCATCCATACTTAACTTGTTTAGCACATGAGATGTTATCATCCCAAAAAAATTGAGAAGAATCAAGGGTTAAGTGCATAAAAGACTCTCATTTTGGAAGATGCAACATATTGCCTATGTGATTTAGAGCTAATCTTGCAACCAATTCACTCTATGGATCTCTCACTTCCCTTGATTCTGAATTATTATGTTCCTCCATGACCAGAACCAATTTAAGAGATTATATTGAAATTGAAAACGCTGCATCTTGTGTCAATCCACTATCAAAAGTAATTTGACCAAAGTTATTTTTAACTAATGCATTCATTCTCTTCCAAAATTCATCTAAGAATATGACCTAGATCAGTATCTAAAATGTTATCCACATTAGATTCTAAAGGTAAGAGAGGCATTACTCTATAAAACTAGTACTTCCTACTTGTTTTGTCATTGTTTGCAATTGGCTTTTTCAAAGTAGAGGATGAAGAAATTAATTTTTTAAGAAAATTTATAGTTGAGAAGTATTCACATAATGATAATTTATTTAAAAATTTGACAAAACTAAATAACTGTAAAAAAATTAAGTTATTTAATTACACCTAAAAATTATACTAGCAGCTTTGCCCGTACAAACTTGCTTTAGTGTTTTTTCAATCTCATCTAATGAATTTCACTACCATGTTCAGTCACCTTTCTTCCACATGGCAAGATGAAAAAAGAAGAATTTAAATGAAGCTTTTTACATCACCTTTATTGTCTATCATATAATTATATAGTTTCAACATGCAAATAAAATATAATTTAATTTCTCTTTTTCTGTATTATCTATCTTTTTTACCGCATGACATAGTTGTGTGACCTCTTTTGGTGAATAGAAACAAGAAAAAGGAAATTTATGCAGATTCCTTTTTTTTTAAATTTTTTATCTCACTCCTCTCCCTTGGGGTGTACAACCTCATTTTGGATGATTGAATGGTGTGGAATGACTTCAAAATTTTAGGTAAATTTTTTTGCTTGATTTTGGGAAGTACATAGAACATTTGTAAATAGTGGGGAGAATAAAAAATTAAATTGCACTATGGGAATAAAAATAAAGCTTGTGTGCACAATAGTGGAAGATGGAATTTTAATTACATGATTCAAAGAAGTGTCAAAATTCATTTGTACAAACAGGGGAGGTATCCAAGGATGGGGAAGTATCCAAGGCAATTTCACCATTTACATTTAAAAAAAAAGTGAATTTGTATATTTAATTAAAATAATTGAAAATTATTTAAATTAAATTAATGAATTCTTGATTTTGTAGTTGCACCGCATGTGAAGGGAGAAATAAAAATTGCATGACTTGAAAAAGTGTCAAAGCAATTTATCACAACTCAGAGAAAAATAAATAGAGCTTGCATAGCTAGAAAAAAGTTAATAAAAGCTTTACATAATTGTGGGGAAAACTAACAGCGTTTTACAAAGCATGGAAACTTTAAAGAGCATTTACATGGTACAAGAAAATTAAAATGTTTTGCTTACAAATTTATTTTTTTAATTAAATTAATTAACTAACAAAAAATAATTAATTAATTTTCAATTTTAAAAATTAAAAATTTTAAACCCAAACCAAAAATCAACTAAAAACTAATTTAATTTTTATTAATTTTTAAATAAATAAAAACTATGACTATAATTATCATATTTTGAATTAATATTTTCCTCCCACAAAAAATCTAAACTATACATATTAACCAATTACATTATTATATATTAATAATAGTCATATGAAACCGTTCTAATAATAAAACTCTATATTCTACTATTTGTATAGAGCTCTTGGGATTCGGTTGACATTAATATTATATATGTGACCCACAAGCAAAAATATGATGCATATGGATTTTAAAAGAAGGGGAATATGGATAAGCCCTAAAAGGTAATGATGTCGAAACAAGGGAAACATAATTGGGTCCCAAATGAACTGCATATACGGAGATGTGAATAGACTTCAAGTAGCAAGATGGGTGCATCTTCGAAAACAGAATTGAAAACTTATAAAAAACCAAGACTATCAAATAAAATTTGATTATTAACATGTCGAAAACAATGAATATTCAATTAATCAATATCTTTTCATGGTCATTAGATTAATTTTCTTATTTTTTCTTTTCTTAAGATTCCCTCGCTTGATGATTTCAATATTTTTGAAGGATATACATAATATAATATATATACTCTAAATCATCTTAGGCTTGGCTTTATATTGACATGCTGCAAAATCCAAAAATTTCCTTAATGATAATGATTAGGACTCTTATTTGGATGTTATTCATATTGTTTCATTGTAAATGTTATATAAATTGTTGTAAGTTCAACTTGAATATGATAAAAGGATTGTAAATGTTATGTTAAATTTCCCTTCTTCAATTATACTCATAACAAGTATTATAATTTTCTTGGCTGTTTATATATCAAAAGTTAAGTAAGAGATGGTTTCTTTAATCCATTGCTCATATTTGGTGTATAAGAGATTTATAAAAAAAAGCAAATTTACTTTTAAATCGAGGGTTTCTCATTTTATTTAGTATTCTTAATTAAGAATTTACCTTTGAGCAGTGCTTTATGTATTTTAATATTTATCAATTCAACTATTATTTATTTAGTCAATTTGATGTTATCAAACATATATTCTGATTGTGCAATAAAATCGAGTTGTATTGGACATGGATTTATGACTTTTTAAAATCATTTTTGTGTAAGATTTTTATTTGAAAGAATATTATTTTTAAATATTATCATATATTTCATATAAAATTTATACAAATTTAATATTTTTTTGAATGAATAAAAGAAATAATATAAAAGACAATTAGAAGGCCTTACTTAATAGGGATGATTTATCAAATATTGGTTGGGGCAAATCTAAGCACCAAGATTCTCTCTCGGTTACATGCCTCTTTCTTATGACTTATTAATTTCATCATCTTTTTATAATGTTTTGTTGAACTTGTTGTCAATCATATTAACTACTTCTGTTCAGAATATTTGTGTTTTCCCAAGCCTTTTTATAAGCCTAGTATGATAAAATTTTGGGTGTGATTTTATATCCTTCACTTTTTTTTTTTTTAAATAGTCATTATTATTATTTTTAAATATAATATCCACAAAAATGTTAGAAATGTAGAAGATACATTAATGAGATTATCTAAAGAAGAGGATTCTTAAGAGACATTATTTTATTTACAAGTTATTTGGATTAATTCAAAATGGTTTACTATACAAAATACTTTCAGCAATTTATAATTTTATTTATGTTTTCATGAGGATTTGAGCTATTGGGTATATGAAGAAGATGTTGCTATCTTGTTTAAAGATCCATATAGCTTAGCTTTAAGTTTACTCTTATGGATTCTGAATGAAATCAAAGTATCTCTGATAAAATGAATGCATATAGAAAATATGTTTTCTAAAATATGTAAGTGAAAAATATTTTATATTCATGTACTTTTTTATTTTGAGATTCATGAAATATATCATTATTTTTAAGATATTTCCATAGATCCATGGGACCTTCATTTTCTATGAAGACAAAAAATATTTAGATTTGTTTATCTATACTAAAAAACTTTAACTTCTACAAATAACATTTAAACTAAAATTTTCACATACCAATAATTCTAAGAATAATGGTTTGTACTTTTAAAAAATAGAATACTGAAGTTATAAGAGAATATATATCTAAATGACATAATCCATATCTATGAAAAAAGATAAATTTATTAGATTCAAAATCTATTACCTTCTAATACCAATATAACATATTCTCATTAAATTTTTATCATAATTTTATTTTTTCTTTTTTCTTTTTTTTAAAAAATTATTTATATACTAAATTCAGATATTATAATCTATAATGATATTGATCATTCTCAACCTCTTCTAAAATAAAAAATAATATCTAAATTATTTTATTATCAAAATGGTAATTCACATAAATGAGGCTTTTAGGATTTCCATTTAAAGTAGAAAAACTTATAAAATGTGAATACAAAATAAAACATTAAATTTTAGTCATAATATAACCAGCATATACTAGGATGGTGGAGAGGATGAGCTATTTGAATTACTAACAGAAAATTAGTCTGAAATGGAAAGAATACAAGCATGAGCAGCAATATCTCACAATCTCCTCAAACAACTTATACGCCGATCCTTTCATAAAATGAAAAGGGAATCAATTAATTTTTTCCTTTTTCAAATTATTATTAATAAAATAAAATGTATAAATCGCATAAAAACAAATAAAATATATATTTAAAATTAAATATAATTGCAGCACTCAAGTGATCCATGAACAATGTTTAAAGATGCTTGATTCATTTAAAAAAAACTTTAACAAAAATCAAAGAGTTTATTAAGAATCAAATTTTCGTGAGTGTTGTGGTTAAGAGATAACACTGATTCAAATTTAAAATAAATTTTTATAAAATAAAGATTCTCACAATCTTTCAATAAAACAATATAATATTTTATAAACCAATGTAAATATGTAATTTCACATTTTATTTTAGTCATTAACATTTATAATGTTTAATTATATTAAGGGTTTAAATTTGATTATGATTTTATCTATTACAAATTTTTAAGATAAAATAGAAAAAACATATTTATTATAATTCCTTAATAATTTTTGACAATCTATCTAAAATTTTACCTTACATCTAATAAAATCTCTACGAAAATTAGTTGTATTTTTATTATTATCTTTTTGGCCAATAAATTGTAGAACTCCACCTATGTTTCGGGGAGAATACCCGTTGCAGAAACCATTCGTAAAGATTATATTACTTTGGTAGGTTTCTGCCACTTATTTCCTTTGCAAAAACTGTGGGAAACCTTATGTAAAAGGAACAGGTTTAGAGAATTTCAGAGGGTGGCATGGTGGCGAAGGCTTGGAGAGCACTGAATTTCTTGTTTTGCTCAAAGATATGAGCACCCACGTGGAAGCCTATTTTTCCATACGAACATTTCGATTAACCGATTTGGTTGGTCGGCCACTACAGCAAATGTAAATCTAAATCTAACGTGAGTGTTTCTTTCTTTCGTTTGTGTTTGTAGCGACCCAAGGATAGGTGCACATTTGCTTAATAACGATAGAGAAATAGATATATCACCTTCTTTTTGGATTGAAAGGTGTAGTAAGAATAATAGGGTATATTCTTGATTGTTAAAAAAATTGGGTGTATCAAAATACAAAATAAATTGAGTTAATACAAGTTACGGGAGATAAATTATATTATAATGTTAAAAAAAAAGGTTATATAACTGTAAACGTTACAACAAGTAAAGTTTAATTAAAAAAAGACAAAAATTAGAATTGAAAAACATAAAGATTAAGGTCATTAGATAATAATAACAAATATGATTGATAAAGATGATAGAGAAGGGAGTGACTATCAGGGTTGTTTCTTAAGTTATTCATACTTAGAGGATTTAATGTGTTAGGTATGGGTTCCCACCCATCAATTTTTTGCTTTTAATTAGAATTTTTGATCAGTCGAGAAGGAGTAATGGCAAGAGTCAAACAAGAAAATTTGTCTTGAAGAACACCTTAGTGGTTGTGACCACTATGTCTAATATGGTCAACCACACCAACCCTATGGAGAGGTGAGGACTGTTGGGAATGGGAAGAGGAGCTTTACCTGCTTCTAGAACAATAAAGCCAAAAACCTTGGCCCTAAACCTAAGAGGGAATCCAATAGTGTAAAGGATCTAGAGGCAAATGACTAATAACAAACATATTGCTCCCCTAGTGGTCTAATAGGCCCTAGAGATGCCCCACTTCTAAGAGGACTTGTTCTGCTTGGACTTGAATCTGAAACAAAATATTGAAGATGAAAGTAACTTTGTTAGTCATTAAATAATCTCTTTCCATAGCTTCATTATTAAAAATAACATAGTTATAACCTTTTTGTATATAAAAAATAATACCAACATCGAAGATCTGCTAAAAAATGTTATATCTTGCAGGTAACATGGTTGAGTCTCTAAGAAAAAATATTTTATAGGTAAAGAATTTTGTAAGAAATGGTTGAAAAAGGGTGTGCACCTATTTCTAGGCTAACTGAACAAGAGGAAAAACTAGAAAAAGTGTTTTGAGGTCTTAATTTGATGACAAGTAGATTCAGTCTCCAACCAGTAGGCCCTAGTAAAGGATGCAACAAGTAAAATGAACCTTTTCAGACACACTATGGGCTTTCCAAAGGTTGACAAGACTTCTATCCCATATATGTAGAGACCTTAGTGTTCATCGATGGTTAAGGGTATCACTTTGTATATGTTGAGGGGTAAGAATATGATACCCAATCTAACATTTGTATTGGTAAAAAGGAAAAAATTTAGGCTAATGTCAGTCTTTTCACCATGGGACTCTAGAAAAAACTCTGAGTTTATGAAGACAAACATTATGTATGGATTTTTAAATTTCATGAATTGACTTCACAAATCTAGTATTTAATTCTTAGCATATCCCATGAGATCCACCCTTAATAAACCTTGTAGAATATGTCACTAATAGTATTGATTCATTTTCCAAATGGTCTAAGGCTCTTAATCTACGGAAGTGTGGGAAATGAGAGACTATAAAAATTAAGGGAGATAACTAGAGGGAGTGAGAATGAATAGAAACACAGATAAGGTTAGGTTTGAGAAATTCATAGGGTTTCCATATTATTTTGACCATAAAGATGCCATTGATCTAACTTGGTACAAGAGAAAGAAAAATATTTTGTAAATCAAGACCCTTCTATGCCTTCCAACCAAGAGGGGTATATTAGGTAATGTAGTTCTTAAATAGAACATTCCAAGCTTCATTACTTTTTAGACATCTGATGATCCATTTAATGTTTAGAGCATAGCCTTGTAATCTAATGTTAATTATCCCAAGTGCCCTAACCACTTTAGTCTGACACTAAATATCCTAAAACACCCCATAGAAACCACTATGGATTTTTGAATTGGAAGAAATTTAAATTACCTCTATAACTTCTTCAACATAGCATAGGTAGTTGCAAAAGGAGTCCAACAAGAAGAATAAGTCACGTGGCTAAAATCCATCACTTTAGATAAAAATTGGAATTTTCTTACTAGATAAAGAGGTTTGGTGATCTAGAAAAACAATCTTTTTTCCAACCCTTTGAAAAGGATATGACCAAAACTCATAAGGGAGTCCTGGAAAACAAAGGGAATATTTATAAACTTAAATATTACACTTGATAAGATCCATTGCAATTGATATCCTTGCAACCAAGGAAATTTGGAGAGAGAGGCTACCTATAACATTGAGTCTTTCTCCACTTAATAGAGGATCCTAATGTAAGACCAAAAATGTCAAGGCACTCCATGACGTTCTTGACTGAATATTTTTCTTCCAAAAAGGTAAGGAAAGAGACATCCACAAAAATTCCATTGATGAGCTATTGATCACAATGAGTTAGAGAGACACCTTTCACCAATCTTCTTGATGAGTAGTTGGCCAAAAGGTAGTTGAATCCTTCTATAACTAGCACAGAGAGAGAGAGAGAGAGAGAGAGAGAGAGAGAGAGAGAGAGAGAGAGAGAGAGAGAGAGAGAGAGAGAGAGAGAGAGAGAGAGAGAGAGAGAGAGAGAGGCAAGGGACAACCTTGCCTAACAAACTTGAACAACCCAATTTTGTGTGAGTGCACTCTATTAATGTTGATTTAAGCTCCAACATCTTAAAGCAGCATATAAAGCATATGAACAAACAAAAGGAGAAAGCAATGATGAATGGCCACTCAATTGTGTCATAAACTTTCTCAGAAATAATGTTCACAAACATGGTTTTTTACTAGAGACTTTATCCCATTCCATACCCTCCAAAACTCCAATAAAATGATCAATGATCTATAAAATGTAAAATATGCATAATAATGGCTACCAATTAACCAAAAGGTAAGAATATTCACTACATAATCATTGTCATCCTACTCCTACCCTTGTGTAAAAAATAAGAAAAGAGAATATCAATTAATTGAAAGATAAAATGTTCAAGATCCATTATAATAAAATTTTAAATGAATACACATACATAAACCTTAGGTGCCATATCAGGATGATTTTTTTATTAATACACATTGATATCATTAACAAAATGGTGGATCATGGTAAATAAAACTAAACGTAACACAATTTTCAAACAAAATATATTATTTGACATGCTTTATAATGACTAAATCTATCCATGTATTTACCCTTAATAAAATCATGCATCCTTTCTTAAAATAAACCAAGTATATAATATGAATTTCAGGTTGTCATTTCTTATTGTTAATAGTTTTCAATCTCCAAGCACGAGATATGGATGGGAGCTAGTGATTAATGAAACCAATGCTAATCTCCAAGCACAAGATATGCATGAAAGGTTGTGATCAATGAAATCAATTTAATAATGTTGTTTAGTGATAACCTCCTTCCCACACATTTAAGGATATAATTTTTTTTAAATATTTTGTTAATTCGAATCACTTTGCAAGTGACAATTTGTGATGTATTCCATTAAATTGTAAAAGAAACATTACATGTACATATAAATAACAATGATGATAAAATGCAGAAATAATGAAAGTATCATGTCATGTAAAAAATCATATAATGTATTGTGTATTTCAAAATCCCATAAATGAGGGTTTAGCTATAACCAACAATATCTATTTAACCTAAAAATATCTGATTAATTTTAAAATTTAGATGTTGGATATATTTTTCCTTCAAAAATAAGCATGAGATTTGAAATCAAGTAATATAGAGTAAAAATTCAATCGTACATAAGCCTTTCTCTTATAATATGATGAGGTTTTTAAGATTACTTATGTGATCTTCCCCTTCGGCACCTCTCTTGTAATATGATGAAGTTTATAAGATTCATATGTGATTTTCCCCTTTAAATTTGAACAAAGTGAGGAACCTTCCTCCCCAAGCTACCACCTGATTAGCAAGATGATCTCCAATATTTTAATTAGTTAAGATCCTTTAATACCAATATAAATTAGTTAAGAGAGATTTTAATGCAAATTATCTTAATTCATTTAGAATTATTGTAAATATTATATAATAGATTTAACATTGATATTTTTTGATATTTTTAAATGCCAATCTCACAATTCATTAATAAGGTTTTTAATGCCCATCATTCTTTTATTTTTAACTTCATTCTAAAGATTATGGAGGAAAATATGAATTTCACATTAGGTAATAGTTTCAAATACCAATCTCTCAATCTCTTAATATATTTTTTAATAACAATATCTCAATTCATCTAATTTTATTGTAAAGATTATGGAGAATTTCTTTTGAATTTCACATTAACTAGTATTTTTCAATAGAAATGTCTTGATTCGTTAAGAGGTATTTAAACACCAGTCTAGTAATTCATTTGGATTTATTATAGATATTATGGAAGAAATTTAAATTTTGTATTAGATAATATTTTTTCACATTAATCTCTTAATTTATTAAGAATTTTTCTTACACAAATCTCACAATTAATTTGAATTTAATATTTAGATTATGGAAGAAATTTGTTTGTAGCATTAAATAATATATTTTAAAATCAAAATAAATTTTCAATAAATTTTTATCATATAAATTATGGAGAACACCAATCTCTTAATGATGTAGAGAAAATAGGGCCTAAAAATTTAGTTTAATAAAAAAATTCAAGATTTTTTTTTTGGGTAGAAATTATATATTTTTATAATCAAAAGTCAACTTGAGTTGAATTTAATCCCATAAAATAATTTTAGTGTTTATAATATTTTTAGAGTTGCATGTGCTTGCATGCATGACTTACTTAAAATAACAACTGCTAAAAATAGAAGTTTAATTTTAGACATTAGTTTTCTTTAGAATTTTTGCATGTCAACTCTAAATCTGAGTTGAGGCTTATTTAAACATAGTTTAGGTTTGTAATTATTTCAAGCAATCAATATGAATCAATTCTGAGTATTGTTTCAAGTTCTTGACCTATTGGTAATTTTTTTGTTCTTGTTAGTTTTCAAGTTCATTATCTGGTATCAGAGCAAGTTCAAATCTTGGAGGAGTAAAAAATGATGAGATGATGAGGAGGTGTGACATAGATGAACCAGAATATACAAGAGATATAGAAGTAAGTTCAACAATTAACAAGGGCTATCACCAATCAAGGAAAAAGACAAGGTGGTGATGAGGAAGACACAGATCATGATGAAAAAGTTTAGGAAGAAGAAGAACAGTAAGAGCAGCCACCATCGATGGAAGAGAGGATGTTTCAAGGTTTAAAAGGAGTAAATGAAATAATCAAGGTTGATGTCTAGATTATGGAGGTAGTTTAAAATCAGAGGAGTTGATAGATTTGATGAATAACATGGAGAATTTCTTTGAGTGCAAGACTATGAGAGAAGATAAGAAGGTAAAGTTTTCATGCATGGAATTGAAAGGTCATGCAATGATTTGGTGAGATCACTTGAAAAAAAAGAGATAGAGAAAAAGTAAAGAGAAGATTAATTCATGAAAAAATATGGAGAAGAAGCTCAGGGAGAAATTTCTTCTCGTGGATTATGCACTAATCCTATACATAAGATTTCAAAATTTAAAGCACAAACATCAAAGTATACAAATGAATTTTACAATCTTTCCATACAAGTGGAACATGATAAAATAAGAGAGTAGATGACTACAAGGTATGTAAGTGGTTTGAAATTTTGTATTCAAGATGAATTAAGCATGCATATAATACTTAACATGGAGGAGGCTTATCAATTAGCTTTGAAGGTAGAAGAAAACTAAAATAGATAGAATTGTAGAAGGACATCTATTGGTTCAAGAAGAAGTGAATCCCCTCCAATAAGGGGATGAGGTGGGTTTAATACCACTAGAGGTGGCTTTAATGCCAATAAAGATGAATCATCATGTGGTGTAGAAAATCAAGATGATACTAGGCAAGGGTTTCAATACCAATAAAGAAAAATAAGGAAAATATTGTGCAAGTTTTGGATATGAAAATAATAAGCACAATGCAATGAAATTATAATAGGTATTTGGTCCAGTGAGATGGAATTTAATAAGAAGACAACACTTGGATTGCAGAATGGGAGTTGAAGAAGATTGATAAAAATAAATGGTAGCAGTACAATTAGGTAACTCATGGGAGCTGAGTTCTTTTCAACCCTAGGAGAATGATTGAGAAAAAATAGGGTCCAAAAATTCAGTTTAATAATTTTTTTTGAGATTTTTCTATTTTTAAAAAATTGTATATTTTTAGAACCGAAAGTCAACTTCAATTGAATTTCATCCTATAGGCTAATTTAGTGTTTAGAATATTTCAGGATATTTTTAGAGCTGCATGTGTTTGCATGCATGACATACTAAAAATATTAGCTGCTAAAAATAGAAGTTTTATTTTAGACGCTAGTTTTTTTAGAATTTTTGCATGTCAACTCTAAATCCGAGTTGAGGCTTATTTAAGCATGATTTGACTTTGTAATTATTTCAAAAAATCAATATGAATCAATTCTGAGTATTATTTCAAAATCTTGACCTATTGATAATTTTTTTATTCTTATTAATTTTCAAATTTATTACTTAATTGATTTAACTTTGTTCCTTAATTATATCACATTCTACTATCAAGCTTTAGATATGTCTTTCAAAGCCTATCTTCATACTAATATCTTCATACTAATTATTAAAGTCATTGCAACTACATAATTATCTTCTAACCCATTGAAGATGTTAATAGAAAACTACAAAATTAGATGATCTCTATAGATACCTCCAAAACATTTTCTTAAAGGTACTATCAATATTTAACTTTCCTCTTTTAACGGTGGAATCTCTCCTACCATTCATATCTAATTTGTTTAATCAATCAATTCATTTATGAATGTAAGCCTACACCAAAATAGTAAATTCCAATCAATCAATTCATACACCAAAACAGTAAACCAAAATACTTGATAAAATACTTACAAAATTTTAATTCTACACAAGTTTTTTATTTGGTTTTGCTAAAACATCTCAACCTTCTCCAAACAGCACCGACTTCTCAAATTCCCCCTTACATTTACAATCACAATATCAAAGTGGTAAACAATAAAATAAAATACAAAAAGATCACGTTGTTATTTCACATAAAATCAAATCAAAAGAGGTTAAAATGATTTAGCTAAACCGATAGTCATATTTACAAATGTAACAGAAGGAATACATGAATATCGAGATGTATATCGGATTATATATACGAAAAAAAACAGTTGTGAATCGACTATACCCGAATTCGGAACGTACCAGCAACTTAAGCTTCTATGAAAATTACAGCTACATGATTAACATCAGCAAGCAGGAGCACAAAATGAAAATAGTCATGGTCACATGTCTGCTAAAAGGTCGTCGATTTCTCTGTAACGACTTCATCGGAATTCCGAGGAGCCACCTTACACCGTTCCTGAAGCTGCTTCTTTATCTCTTTCATCTTTTCCCGCCTCAATTTACTGCCATTTTTCTTTCCCTCGTTGTCCTTGACACATTCCTGCATAGCGTAGTATTTCTTGTTAACGTATGCTTCGGCCAGAATACCCGTTGCAGAGGCCATGAGTAAAGACTCAATTCCTTGCTGTTACAACACTCGTAAAGCTTATAAAAAAAGAAAGCAGTTTAGGGGTTTTATAAAGTTAAACTGCTAAGAAAGCAATTGATTCTGTGATTAAAAGAATGGGCATTGCGTGTTCAACAAGCAACCAAATGGACCCCACGCTCGAAAAATATTGTGCAGAATCGTTTTCAGATAAGAACAACGGATTAAATCTATTGTGAGTTTTTGTTTTCTCTCTTTTACTTTTGTCTTGATTGCGCGGTTTTAAACAAAATTACGTTGGATTGCCATCCATTTCATATGCAATGACGACGAGAATTTTAGTTTCGAACGTTACTTGAGTATTTTGATCAAAAACTTATATATTTGTGTTTTTTGTGTTGAACAAAATAAATATTGAGATTTTAAAAAAGTAGATTGCTTTTGGAGGAATCGACTAGCGAGTCATTCTACTCCGTTCCTCTCGGCATTCATGAAATCAGTACTTATCTTCCTCTTGATAAAAGAAATATAAAAAAACTGTAAATATAAAATATTAATGATGTAAAGTTTTTAAAGCTAAATAAATGTTTTTGACGGGGATGGAGACAAGGTACAAAGAACTGAATTGTCACAAATAAATAAAAAAGAACAATAATTTATACTGATGTTCGAAAACATAAATTAAAATCTGGCATGGAGCGCTTATGATTTGAAATTCAAAAAACAAAAAAAAAAATCCCATCGCGCTCTCGGCCTCCCCTCCCAACCAAACAACCCAAAAAAACAACCGGCCCCTCCACCGGCATTCTCACCTCTGTCCTTTTTTTTTAAAAACAAAAAAAACATAATCAACGAAAATGTAGTAACTTAAAAATGGTCCTTCAATATTTATTATTTAATTTATATTTATGTTGTGCTTATATATATATAATTAATTTGGTTTAGATTTAGCTAGATTGGAGCTCTTCTTACCCTGTTGAAACTTTAGATTTCCGTTATTTATTTCTAAATAGACATGTGATCCGTTTTAGTAGGGGCCAAGTAGTTGAATTGTAAAGTTATGCATAACCACATTCTATATGATATACATGGTGTAGAAGTATTTTCCTAAATTTATCTTAAGTTTGGGTATCATCATATTCATGTTGAACCTTAAGACATTTTTAATATAGTATTAAAAATAAAGAAAGGATTATTTAAGTGATTGGTTATGCCTTTTAGTTTAACTCATGAAGTGAATTTACTCATTGAAATGATTAACGAAATCATAAGGACATTTAACTATGGCATTTTTTAATATACTTTGATGATATCCTAATATTTAGGAAATATGGGATGAAAATCTACACCATGTTGAACTAGTGTTTCACATTTTGAAGAAACACATTATTATGATAACATGAATAAATTCATTTTATTTAAAGAGATAAAATCTTTGAGATTCATTACACACACAAAGAGTGCATGTGTGAATCTGACCAAGATTCAAGTCATAAAAGAATGGGAAATAGTAAATAACTTTGTATAGATTCAAAACTTCTCAAAATTAAAAAATTATACAAGAGATTTGTGTTTAATTTTTATCCTTTGAACCAATATGCCAAATATGGAACCAAATAAAGTTTCATATAGTTAGCTACACAATAAATATAATTCTGTGAAGTAAAATTTAGACTCTATTTTTCGCTAGTACTTGTTTTTCTTGACTATAAATTTGGAAGATCATCCAATTCATTAGGTAATAAAATTTACTATCACAAATGTGTATTGAAAACACACCAAGTCATAGAAAAAGGGTAATTTCTATTATAATGGGTTCAATAACATGTGATTGGAATCAAAGATACCTTTAGAGTAATACTTACATCAGATGCTGAGGGATGGTGATGGTTAATGAAGGAGTGATTAGGATGATAATGGAGTGATTAGAGATGATGATGGATAATAAAGGTCAATGAGGGAGGGATTAGGGATGAGAACGGATGATGAGGGAGTGATAAAGGATGATGATGAATGAGGATGAAGGTATTAAGTATGGTGTTGAATGAGGAAAGAGTGATTAGGGATTATGAGGGAAGAGGATAGAGTGATTAGAAATGATGAGGTATAATGAGGGTGAATGTATGAATGATTATGAATGATATGGGAGTGACTCGAGATGAATATGTATAGTGAGGGTTGATGACAGAGTGATTAAAGACAATGAGAAATGATAAGAGAGTGATTAGGGGTAATGAGGGATGAGTAGGAAGTGATAAGGGCTAAGGGAGGGATGATGAATAAGTAAAATTAACACAAAATAGTCATTTGGTGTGTGAACATCATCAATGTGACCTATGTTTCCCCAATCACAATACTTTGGATTAAGTATAGAGTTAGTGGTTTATAGACTTCAATTTTAAGAAACTTAGGACCCTTATAAATGACAGGAATCAATCCAAAAGCTAAAAAAACCTAAAAATGACTATATGCTTACCAAAATAAGGCATCAATTATAAACGTTATGCCCTAAAATCCATAAGTTCAATAGTTAGACCCTAAAAATGTATGAGTACTGACCCTATTGGATTTTGGTAAAAAAATCCACATCATAAGGCATGCAACTATGAGACCAACTCTATCAGATGCAAATTGACCGTAATTTATTATATTTACTAAAATACATTTAAAGTATAAATAATATAAATGTTTACATTTAAAGGGAAACATTTATATTCCTTATACTTTAAATTTATATTAGTAAATATTACATTCAACTAAATGTTACCTTCATGTACATTTTCTAGGGTTTTTCGGTGCATAATAATTGGAATGCATACATTTTCCTCATAAATATTATGCATTCTTATTAATGTGTACATGTTCCTAGTAATGCAGATGCATTATAGTGCATATGCATTATTCAAATTTGAATTAATAAATTAAAGCCTTTTGGCTAAGAAATGGCTTTGATTCACATGACAAAGGCTTGAACCTTTCAATCTACAACCAAGTCCAAGAGTTTTGATAGAAAATTAAATATTTCAAACTATGTTGATTTCTAGTTATACCTAATTTAGGCCATTACATGTCACAAATAAACATGCCTATTCATGAGTATGTAATTTTTATTTCATTTATCCAAGTTTAAAATGAATTATATGTTCAGAAACTAGGTCTAATTCTACACACACTCAAAAAAAATATCAAATTTCATTTTTTAGGTACTTAGGGTGGGTACATGACCAACTATACATTTTTTCCCTTTTTCAAGATCTATACTTTCAAAATTAATTAAAAAAATATTGATTAAAAAATTTTAAAAAATATAGGCGACAAACTAGAAGATCTTATATAAATATTCACTGAAGGGCTTAAAACAATATTAAATAATATAAAAAATGATGGGCCACATAGCCATCTATATACTCTATTTTCTTTAAAAATAAGAGTTCCTCTTCAAAATTTAGATAGTTGACCTAGTTATACTTAACCATTAAAAAAAAATATCTTTTGGAAAGTGGACTCAAAATGATGCAATTCATATTCTTACACCATATTCAAATTTTATGTGTAGAAATCTCAAATTGTCTATAGAAATTTAGATTTATGAATATTTAGGAAAATCATGTCCATGGGTATGCCCCATTTTGTCCTCCAACTTTGTGCACTTAACCTAAGGAAAAAAAAACTTTTTTGATGTAGCTGGATCTATAAACAAATTTTATTTTTTTCTTAGTTACTTACAATTGACTATACCAAGACTTTTTCCCTAGTTCCCAAAATAAAATCAATCTAACTCACTCTTGCCATTACCACATAACATCATTTGGATGTTCATTAGATGGATGTGAAGAGTTATTTTCTTCATGGTGACCTCAAGAAGGAGATATACATGGAGCAACCATAATGTTTTGTGAAATATTCTTCCTTAGTTTTGAAACTTTAGAAATATATTTATGCCTTCAAACAAGATGTTCATGCTTGGTATGTAAGTAAAACTACCATAACAACAAAAACAGGTAGTAAATATGAGGATAACCAACCTATGTGATTTTTTGAAACTAATTACTTTCTATATGAGGATATTTTATGATCCAAATAATTACATTGAAGGCCTTATATTTGTATATATATTGATTGAGTCATCATGACAAAGAGTGGAAAGTAATTTTCAAATTATTAGAACAAGTAGTCCAACATTGGAAAGTGGTGCTCAATTCATAACTTCAATAGTCAATCTAATAAAGAGTGTCACACTATGAGCTTTATACTTGCATAGTTAAAGGAAGCAGGTATAATTTATCTAACACTATAAAAATTTAAGTGGATAATATATTATGAACTCAATGATATGGTTGGTACTAAAAATACCTCTACTTCCCCCAACAAGAAATTATATGAATTAAAAATATTATTTCATTAAGAAATGTAAATCAATGGTTAACCAATACATTTCATAACATCGAATGGAAGTCAAAAGAATTTAATTTTTCCTAAATTTTTTTTTCAAAAATTGAACTTGAAATTGTTATATCATCCATAACCAAAATTTGGAATTGGATAATTAAAGATGTGCCTATATTCAACTTCCATCATATTTAGTGAATTGATTTATTTCATGTACACATTTCTCTAATACAAGTGATGTAAATTGAAAGAGCCTAAACATAGATTTATACATAATAATAATAATAATAATAATAATAATAATAATAATAATAATAATAATATATTGTATTTAACATGTAATATGAAAAATACATTTGATAATATATATCCATGGAGGTAGCAAAAACAAATCCTGGTAAATAAGATGAAATAACTTGTAATAGTCATGAGTAACAATAATCATATAGGAATACAATTCCTAATAATAACAAATAATATTGTTATAACTATATAAAAATATAATCACCAAAGTATGTTCATGTTTGTTAACTTCTATAATAGGTCTTTTATTTGTGTATTTGTGTTTATCTACTCATAATCCATTATTGTGGCCCACTCCATCATGGTAATAGAGCTGATTATGGTAGCTAAATGCAATAGTCTCTATTACGAAATCTTGTGTTTTTAGCTTCTATGTCATAGATCTAGCATTATTTGATCTTACATATTATAAATTCATAATTTTACCAAATTTTAGTCTACTTCTAGGGTGCTTTGATGATTAAGATTCATAAAAATAATAATGAAAAAGGCATTTTTGATATGGTGGTATTTCACTGGAAATAGTTTGCACCATTGAACTTAGAAGGTTCCAAGACCATATGAATGAATGTAAAAATGACATAGATTTGTGATAGTTTATTTTTGCCTTCTTAGAGGGTTTGGAGGTATTTTCTCAGATTTTGTGCAAATCCATACAATGGTTGATTAGGAGGAAAAACCATTTATAGGTTTTTTGTGTTTATTAATTAACTTTAGGTGTCCTTTATATTTTTTGAGAGAAGTATTGTATCCTTAGGTTTATTAAAAATAGGAGTTATAATTTCTATGTGCATCTTACCAGAGTTAGCCTCCATCCCTACACCTACTAGCCTCACCTATATTTCTACCTGTAGGAGTTGGCAATCAAATTTTCACCTACCATAGCTAGCCACAATCTTATAACCTATTTGAAATATGCACCATCCTATCATCCTGATACCTTCAAATTTTATTATAGCCGTAACACATGCTTCTAGTGATTTTGATGAGTTATTTTATGATTAGATAATTTCAACATAACTATACCATATGCCATTGATCTTACATCAATGCATTTTAAATAACTATTTTTTATGTATTTGCCTCAAACACCCTTGATTCCACTAGTCTGCATTATGATGACCTACGTTTGGGTCACTTGATGCTGAATCATCCACATATTCTAATGAGATGTGCTTGCATACATCAAATTAAGTCAATTTTTATGACAAAATTTATGCAAGGTTGGTTAGGCACACTATAAAGGCTAAAAACCTATTTTTAAAAAAATATGTAATATAATTTTTTTACTTATTGGGTATAAATAACCTACGAAAAATCTTAGAGCTGAATTTAAGTTGACGGATAATGTCTACATGATTATTTTTTAGATACATACCTTGTGTAATTCTTAGGATCACCTATATATTATTTTCATTTGTTTGGATTTGTGTAGGTCCTTTATAATAATATACTTTCTTATCCTATGGATATCCATACAATTGGAGTCGATCAAAGAATTATGAAATAAATGGACAACAGTAGGTTACAAGGTATATGGGCTGAATGGGAAAAAGCCTATAAAAGTAAAAAAAAAAAATGGCTTGTCTAAATAAAATAAAATGTTGTAATAGGTTCTATATAACATAGGCTAAAATGAATCTAATTTTTAGGACATTAGTATATTTTTCATTAAATTGATGGTAAAAAAAGATAGTGATATTTTTTTGAGGTTTAACAATACTAAGAGATACAAGTAGAGACTTGAGAGCTAGCATAAAATATAAGACATAGTGATTAAATTGATGTGGAGGAAAATTTGAAACAAATATATCTATAACTTATGAAAAAATATGGGGATTTTAGAAATGATGTAATTTACAATTGAAGATCCACCAGAAAAAGAGAAGTAAGTAAAACCATCATAGAAATAAAAATGTGTAGTAAATATGAGGATCACCAAGCTATGTGATTTCCTGAAACCAATCAATTTTTTTTCCATATGAGGATATTTTATGATCCAAATAATTACATTTAAGGCCTCCTATTTGTGTGTCTATTGATTGAGTCATCATATCGAAGAGTGGAAAATAGTTTTCAAATGATTAGAACAAGTAGTCCAAGATTGGAAAGTGGTACTCAATTCATAACTTCAATAGTCAATCCAATGAAGAGTGTCACGTTATGAGCTCTCTACTTACATAGCTCGAGGAAGTGGGTACAATTTATCCAAAACTATAAAAAAATAAGTAGATAATATATTATGAACCCAATGATATGGTCGATACTAAAAATATCTCTACTTATCCCAACAATAAATTATATGAATTAAAAATATTATTTCATTAAGAAATGTAAATCAATGGTTAACCAATACACTTCATAACTTCTTGTGGAAGTCAAAAGAATTTAATTTCTCCTAAAGAATTTTTTTCCAAAATTAGACTTGCATCATTCATAACCAAAATTTAGATTTGGATAATTAAATACTTATATGTATTTAACTCCCATCATATTTAGTGAATTTATTTACTTCATATACACATTGTTCTAATACCAGTGATGTAAATTGGAAGATTCTGAGCATAGTTTTATAAACATAAATAATAATAATAATAATAATAATAATAATAATAATAATAATAATAATAATAATAATAATAATATATTGTATTCAACATGTAATATGAAAAATTCATTATTTACTATATATCTATGGAGGTAGGAAAATGAACTCCTAGTAAATAGGATCAAATAACATATAATAGTCATGAGCAATATTAATCATATATGAATACAGTTCCTAATAATAACAAATAATATTTTTATAAATATATAAAAATATAATCACAAAAGTTAATTAGTAAATTTATAATTACTACAATAATTTGCCCATGTGAACATTACTCAATCCTATTAAACCAGACACTAGTGTATGGTCTAGTGTATGCATTGATAAATGGATCACCTAGTAATGACACTTGGTGTACAAAATCAAAACATTTAAAGATGAAATCCATTGTGACATATCACCATGATAGGTATGTGATGTTTTATATATGGTCAACCATATATTTACAATTGACATGTAGTTTACGAATTAAATCCTTGAAATGTTATGATAGATTGTCATGATCTCAAATACCATATATCATAGTTAGTTCATAATATTTCATTCATTAGTGTGAGGAAGTGAAATAATATTATCAGTATTAGTAACAATTATACTCTTGTTGGTAATAATTAAATGTATGTAGATCCTTGTGGTAATATTTCATAGTGTGGTTTGTCCAACAATAACAAAGATAAAATAATTGAACCATAAAGTAGATGAATACAATAATATATTTTAGCCACCTAAATAAGTTCCTACATATTATACACTAAACATTACTATTGATTTTTTATTTAACTACCTCTACATCAAGGCTCTTTATACAATATATCATTTATATAGAATGAAAATATCAAGTGGTAGATCTGTGAAATCGTGGATAATAGACACATAATGCCCATATCATTGCCTTGTAAAAACCCAATTGTGCTTATGCCAAATAAGGATGGGACACAAGGTTATGAATTTATTAAAAAATAATCTTTAAGATTAAAGTGAATAACTATTATCATCATCTATATATTAAGTCATTTTTCTATGATGTCTATGGGGTAGAAGTTTTTCCAAAAATTGATCTTATGCTTGGGTATTATCATATTCATGTTAAACCTCTAGACATTTTGAAGATAGTATTAAAAACAAATGAAGGATTGCTTGAGTAGTTGGTTATGACTTTTAGGTTAACTCATATAGTGAATTCATTCATTGAGATAATGAACAACATCCTTAGGCCCTTTAACTATGTAATTTTTTAATAGACCTTGATGACATACTAATCTTTATAAAACAATGGATGAACATCTAAACCAGGTTATACTAGTGTTTCACATTTTGTAGAATCACATTTTTATGATAACATGAATTTAAATTTTCATTTTCCATGCAAGTGATGTCATATTTTTAATAAATTAAATAGATAAGGAGTGAATGTGTGAACTTGGCTAGGATTCAAGTCATACAAGAATAAGAAATAATAATTAACTTTGTATAGTTTTAAATCTTATCAGAATTAGAAAATTACACAAGAGATTTGTGTTTAATTTTTATCCTTTAAACCAGGCTACGAAAGGTGAAAATAAATAAATTTTCATCTAATTATATAGACAACAAAGATAATTTGATGAATTAAAATTTTGACTCTATTTTATAATAGTAATTGTGTTACTTGATTATAAATTTGGAAGATCATCCAATTCATTCAATAATAAAATTAACAAAAAAAATGGGTATTGACAACACACCAAGTCATAGAAAAGAGTTAATTTCTATTGTAATGTATTAAACAACATATGATAAGAATCAAAGATACCTTTAGAATAATAGTTACATCAAATGATGAGGGAGTGGTTAGGGATGATGAGGGATGGTGATGGTCAATGGAGTGATTAGGGATGATAAAGGTGTGATTAGGGATGATGAGGGACAATGAAGGTCAATTAGGGAGTGATTAGGGATGAAAAGTGATGAAAAGGGAGTGATTAGGGATGATGAGGAATGAGGATAGAGTTACTATATGTGATGAAAGATGAGGATCGAGTGATTAGGGATGATGAAGGGCGAGGAAAAAGTGATTAGATACTATAAGGGATAAGGAGGGATTGATTAGGAATGATGGGGGATAGTGAAGGTCAATGAAAAAATGATTAGAAATGATATGGGAGTGATTAGGGATGTCTAGGGATAGTAAATGTCAATGAGGAAATGATTAAGGGTAATTAAAAATGATGAGAGGGTGATTAATGGTGATGAGGGATGAGTAGGAAGTGATTAGGGATGATAAATAAGTGAAATTTACACAAAGTAGTTTTTTGATGTGTGAAAGTAATAAATATGACCTATGTTACCCCAATCATGCCACTTTGGATCAAGTTCAAAGTGATTGGTTTAAAAATTTTAATTTAGAGAAACCTAGGAATTCTAAAAATGCGAGGAGCTAATCAAGAAGGAACAAAAACCTGAAAAATGACTATATGTTTACCAAAAATAGACATAAATTACAAAAATTAAGCCTTGAAATCCCTAGGTTCAATATTGAGTCCATAGAAATGCCTCAATATTGACTAGAATAGATTTTAAAAAATGTTTTTCCACATCCTATGTCGTGCAGCAATGAGACCAACTCTATTAGAAAAAGAATGACCCTAATTTAGTATATTTAATAAATTAAATTTAAAGTATAAGGAATATAAATTTTTACATTTATAATGTAATGTAAAAATTTATATTCCTTATAATTAACATTTACGAGAATTTTAACTAAATATTACCTTTGTGTACATGTTTTATTGATTTTCAGTGCAAAATAATAGAAACATGTATGCTTTCCTCATAACCCATACATGTTCCTCATAAAGCATACACATTCCTCGTAATATGTATGTGTTCTTAGTAATGTGTACACATTATAATGCATACGCATTAGGGTGAGTATGTATTATTGAAATTTGAAATCAATTAATTAACCCGTTTGACTCAGAAATGACTTTGATTCTCGAGCCAAAGGCTTAGACCTATCAATCTACAACCTAGTCTAAGAGTTGATAGAATTTTTTTTTAAAAATTTACATGCCTCAAATATACATGAATTTTCATATTTATGTAATTTTTATTTAATTTATCCAAGTGAAAAATAATTTATATGGTCACAAACTAGGCCAAATTATACACACATTAAAAAATATTCATTTTTTTGAGGTAATTAGAGGAGCACATGGTTAGTTATCCATTTTTTATCAGTTTTTAGGATCTACTTAATTCTAAAATTAATTAAAAAATTTTCATTAAAAAATATAGGTCGTAAAATATAACATCTTATCTAGATATTAACCAAAGTGTTTCAAATAATATTAAACAACGCTAAAAAAAATGGTGGGCAGGTTCTCAACGATTAACTTAGGCTTGATACATTACTTCCTTGGGATTTAAATTTATCTATTAGACTTTAGGATTACTATTTTTTAATCCAAGTGTGAAATATATTTTCTTGAGAAATTTAACATGGATGACTATAATGCAACTTCAACTCCCTTTCTCTCTTATGTGAAGCTAGAAACAAATTGTCCTTATCCTTTGGTTTATGATACCTTGTAAATAAAATTTATTGGTAGTCTCATACGTATTATTCACACTAGAACCAAAATTTCATATGTAGTGTGCATGTTATCTATATTTATGTAGGAACCACATGAGCTTCATTAGAAAGTAGATAAGTGGATTCTTCATTAGATTTAGGGTACTCATAGTTTTAGAATTCAATATGGATCAAAAATTGATGATTTTGGTGTATAGATTTATATTGGGTTGGTAATATTCAAAATTTTAATACTAATTTAGGTTATAGTTTCTCCCTTGGTTTATTAACAATTAGTTGGTCAAGCAAGAAGAAAAATAATATTGCTTTATCTTCTATAGAGACTTAATACAAAAGAGTTGTTAATGCTGCCAATAAGGCTATTTGGATTCATGGTATTATCACTGAGTTTAGTATCCAATATCAAAGAACAACATTTTTTTTTGTGACAATCAAATCACCACCCATATTTTCAAGAATCTAGTCCTCCATCAGTAGACCAATCATATCGATATTCACATGTATTTAATTTACGAGCTTATTCATGAGCAACTCATTGATCTCCACTACTACCAGACTACATATCAAATTGATAATATAGTCATCAATGACTTTAAATTGATGCAAAGTATATTATTTTGTAGTCTCTTCTTGTGGGTATGGGCTATTTCAATATCATCTTTTGGGAGTATATTTAGTTCCTTTTTTATTTCTCTACTTCTTAGGAAATTTTCTATGTACATGGGTACCTCACTAATTCTTATTTCTAGGAATAAATTATTCTACCAGGTGTTAGTGTATGTTTTTAATACCATTATATGGTTTTTAATACACATGTTTTATGGCATGCTTAGGGATTGTATTAGGTCATTATGGAAAATATGTCTTAACTATATTTTTTAATTTTTAGTTAGGTTTTTCTACTTTAGAATTTTATCTTTCATAAATCTATTTGGATAATGATTCTACTGATCATAATAAAATATTTTATTGATGAATAAAACCTTATTTATTCTTGTGTTTTATTTAAATTTTAAAATAGAATTTTTCTTTGTGTATTTGTGTCTATGCAAACTTGATCCTTGATTGCTTCCCACTCAGACAACCTACCAATAATCACTTGAGATCTACTCATAAATCCAAATAATCATCTCTCAAATTTATATTTACGTCATTTTAATAGATTAAAAATTTGATATCAATTTTGGTGTATGGATATCTAAATCAATGCTTTTGGTGGGTAGATTACACCATTAACATGGAAATGGATGTTGAATGTATTGGGTCAAAAATTCCCCATTTGATTTTGCATTGAATTTTTGATATACATGTACACATAAAAATTTCCATTTTAAATACATTCATTTTTTTAACTTTATTTATTTCTCCACTTGGGGTCAATTTATACATGTTGTTAATCATTTTTACATATGCACCTATATGTTTAAATTTCAATGTCATTTAGTGGAAGTCAAAATTTTGATGTTAATTGCAAATTTTTTAATTTTTTACCATAGACGAAAAAATAAATTTAGTATTGTTTTTCATTCTCATTAGAGTTATGTTTTACATATCATATATCCATTACATTTATTCTATTATTATTTTACCAATTTTGTGGTTTAAGGTTGATTACACTATGCACAAAATTTTAAAACTATGCCACAAGGTAAATCCAATATAATAAAATAAATAATAGTAATCAAACCTACATATTACTAAAATAATACTATTTAAAATATAACTATTATTATTTATAATAAATATTAATGAAATAAATGGAAACAAGATTGAAATTGACACACTTATAAACTATAGTTTAATTGTGAGACTACTAGCACAAAGGATCGCTTGATAACTTGACTACAATATATCCAAGAATTGAGTAATAATACCATGGATTATGACCCATTAAAATTATGTATTTTTTAATTTTGACCCTAAGTTATAATTATAGATTCTATCATTTTTGGGTTGTGTAATTTTTTTGTGATTCTTCACGAATGGATGATGATTGATCATGGCATCACTTTAAAAATTTGACAAAAAGAATTGTATTAATTATTCTCCCTTTTAATCCAACTTAATTATTCATAATTTTTTAGGAGGAATATAATGTGAAAATTAGTTTTCCCAAAAAACCTCTTGAGGATTTATGACTACAAATCCTGCATACTTAGAATCATGGATTTGTGTAGTTCTAGTACTTGCAAGAAATATTGAACCAAAATAAGAAAAATGATTTCACCTCATGTTGATAATAAAATTTAACTATATGATTATTTATAAACTTATATTAGTATCCATTATGATTTTATTAGACTTAGAATGATGGTGATGTAATATAGGTTCAATGTTCAAACTCTTTGTTTGAAGATGCATAAATTTTGATAAGACTTAATAATTGTGAATTATAGACTTGGATTGTAATATATTTGGATGATTTAATCTGTGTACTTGATTTATTGACATAAAATGAATTATAATATATTTATCTATATATAACTCCCAAGAATACTTTACACATAGGCCAAATCTAGAGAATAGTGATAAGCAAAAATCAAGGCATGGGGAATTAAATAATTTATAAAAATTGCCATATAAGTATGAAGATAAATTTTTAAAAACTAATTATTCTAAAATTAATGAAAAAGACTCAAAATAGAGATCGAGAACAAGATAGGATGACTAGTTGGGATCATAATGTTTACAACTTATAGATTTGAGGTGTCTCTAAATAAATATAGATGAATCAAGAATGTTAGGAGTGTAATGTGTGTGAAAAAAAAAAAGGAAAATGTGGGAAAGAAAGAAAGATATGCAAATCCCACCAACTTAAAATACAAAGTCATTAATGGAAAAGTGGATAACCATCGCATTATATCCATCTACCCCATCACATTCACCCCAAATCCCTAGTTAATTTCATTTATGAACAAATCCTATCTCCTTGATTCACATTTGTGTAATTTTCATTGCATACACATACCAAATCAAGGCCATAAGTTACAACTGATCCTCATATCCCAAAATCATCATGGACTCATTTTGTGGCATCCTTTATTCCATCAATGGTGATTAATAAAAAAAACTAGAGAATTAGACATGGGTAACTTCTTGGACACAACTTTTATGTAACTTGAGAAACTATCTTCTCTGATTCTTCTAGAACAACCAAGGAAAAGAGTCATGATTGAAGATAGCCCTTTGTAAAAGTTTTGAACTCAAATATTTATAAATGAATAAATTATAGACACATAGATATTATCACATGTACTTAATAATGATAATTATTGACACATCCAAAACCACACGATTATCACATTTACACTAGAGGCTAATTTTCCATTCATCTATGCCATTTATTTATATGTGGGCCTAAACATTTGTTCACCATTACTAGTATATAAAAATTTTAATGTCAAATTATAAAGGTATCTAAAATCATATTTATATTACTTCTAATAGAGGACATATGTCACAAATCTTATGGCACTAGTCCATGCTAGGCTAAGAGAGGCATAATGCACCCCTATCTAACTAAAGTGGTTGTTTTGCATGCCAAATGCCAACTATTTTATCAAATTCAAATCATAATTTTGAGTCTCCCCACATGTTTCACATGGTTATCTAAATTAAATTTATAAAATACATCTCAAGTGTCACTCATTAAGACCAATTTTAATCACTTCATTCAAGGCTACACACTTATACACATTGAGAAAATTTATCTTGCTCTATCTAAATTTTGAATCATTCACAAAAGGGAAACCATAATCCAATTCAAGATCCCTCTAAATAATGTCAATAACTATCATTATCAAGTATTAAATCCATTTTTTATATGCATTCATAAATTCAAATGAGCACAAATTACACATACAATGTAGGTGGGAAAATTATATGGGCTTGATTTCTCTCCTTAGAGTATTGTATACATAGGTAGTGGTAAATATTTAAGGGGTTGGTTAACGTTAGGTCAAATCATCATACTTCCCTCTTTTTATCATATTTTTTGAAGATATAAATGTGTTCTAAGGGTTTAAAAGATACGATAAAACAAATATTTAATGTGAATTCAAAACCTAGTTGTGACATTTTAGATTACTCAGCATCCATGTGTGTAGAAGGAAAAATGATAAACTTTCATAGAAAGTCAATAGGGACATGTCCATAGTCACTAAAATTTAGTAAAATATGCTTATATCCAACTAGAATATACCTATTAAGACACATATTTTGCTTCTACCTTTTATCTGTCTTTCCTAAAATTCTACTTTCTTTCTGTCTTTCTATTATTAGTCTTTCATGTTCAATTAGGACATGTTTGTAGCCAATGGATTCAAATGCACTACATTGTTATCCACTTAAAATATACATATCCTAATTTTTTTTATGTTCCTAACTCTAATTTTAAGCTTTCAAAGTTACCTCTTATTATAATTTTAAAAATCAAATGGTTAAAATATTCAATAAGTATTTGTGAATGAGCTAAGTATATTTATTCTTGGCAATTTCCTAAAATATAAACTTTACATATTTATAAATTTGTCAAAATAATTTTTTTTAAATATTTCATATCCTTAGAATTTTGTTATTTTCCATTTTTACACCTATACAATCACATAAATAAATATTTTTAAAATAAAAAATATGGTAAAACATATTGGTGAACCTGAACCTTTAGTTTTGAGATTTTTATTTATGTTTTCATTTTTTAATTTCAAATTTCTTTTTTTCATTGTTTTAATATATATTATGTTTTAGCCATTTTAAAACTCATATAAGCTATCATTCTAAGCAATGAGGTCATCATTTTTACATGATTTATGATGTGAGGAGACTACCCCAATACTAAATCCATTAAACAAAACCATTCATAGATTTTAGTTTCCACATATCTCATGGTATAAAAAATTATTAGATTTTTATTTTCAGCCATAGGAAGTATTTAGCCATTTTTTATAGTGCCTCGATAAACAATTAGCTAGATAAGTTACACTCAACATCCACTAGAGATGAAATAGTGTAGCTATGGGAATTGTGGAATCACTCATAGTTAGTGTCTTCATGTATGTATTCACTATTTATAACTAATAGGATCAATGTATTTTAGATCCTACAAAGTGAACACAACCTTGATTATTTGTGCCCAATTTTATTTTAGTTTTTCACCTTTGATTGCCACTTACGAATATTGCATCCTCCCTACCTCTACAACATAGCACTAGATTAAGTGGAACACCTATTAATAATATTCATATTATTTTAATATCTTATTGAGTGGATAACATAGATATAATGATACAACTCTCCAAAAGTATATGCACATTAAAAATAATGTTAGTGATTAAAATTATAATCAAGACAATGAAAATATGCATGATAATTAAGATAATATTAAAAATTATTATATAATTAATCCAAATTAACTTAATGGAGTAGATATTATGTAACTAAAATAATTATCTAATTCTATCAAGGGCTTCAATAATGTCCCCAATAAGTGGATAAAGGTTTCCAGTTATTCTTAGCATTTAAAACTAAATGCCAAGCCCAGATTGCATCATCTAAAATTCATGTTATTTTTATTAATTTTTTAATAATAATTTGCACCACCCAAATTATACCAAAATATATAATTAGTTTCTTACAATCATTTATGAATCCATCCATATCCCTGAGTGTAATGGGAATTCTGCCATTATAAGATAAATTATTTTATAATATGGAATTTATTTTTAGTTGTAAGACAATAAAATAATAAAGATAAAATTATATATCTAACATATTCATATATTTATATTGTATGCAGTACACCATATTCATATCATGTAAAATTCCTATCATTTCTCTATCAGTGTTACTTTGATTTTGAAATAAAAAAATCAAAAATATATTCCAAAAGTCTATGTCCCTTAATGATTATGTATTTAAATACATTATTGTGTAAAAAAATCATAGGATAGGAACTAATCCCATATTATTTTAGATAACCAAAATTATAGAAATGGGATACTCTAGGTAAAGTGGAAAATTATATGAATTTATTTCAAAACAAGGTAAAATTAAGATAAAAACACCAACCTCATCTAAAGCATGATGTTTTTAAGGATGTAATAGATATTCAATAAGAAATTAATTTTTTTAAAGGTTGGACATGATATTAATTTAAGGACACTGAGAAAAATGAGAACTTTAATATTGGAGGAAAGTAAGAAACTTCAAGCTCATGAGGTTAATAATTGAGAAAAAAATATTGAAGTCTAGAGTTTATCAAACTATTAATGTTATACACTATAATTTTACTTCAGTTTCCTATATGGTTAACCTTTTTATAGGTGTTAATTATTTACCTATTATTAATATTTCCATGGTTGTTAATTTGTTTAAAATAACTTCAAGTGTCAAGTGGTTTATCAAAATAAGTAATTAATGTGGTTAATATTGGTGTTCAACCTATTCCATCTAATTCAACACCTACTATTATTTAAAATCAAGATGGTACATCCTTATGTTTATTGATATTACAATTAATCCAATGCCATTTTTTCTCATATTCATTTTATTTGACTCATGTTTGTGTTCATTTTTCATCTAGTTCACCATTAGAGTCAAACCAACTAGCTACTACTCTTAAGAAGGTGGTTAAAGACTCGATGAAAATAAATATAGAGTCTAAAATTGATGTTTATAAAGGTATCAAAGTACCATATCATCATATTTTTGGGAAAACACTTGAATATTAATGAAAAAACCAAGACAATGTTGACATGGTTATCACTAAAGAGCTTGGGATGATACTGAAGTATGAAGATAATAAAAGCAAATTAGTCAAAAAAATAAAAATGAAAAGAAAAGGATAAGAGGTCATGGATACCAAAGCTTAAATTTTGGCTCATTTTACTAGAATAAAAAGGCATACAACTCTCTTTTTGATGAAATCATTCAATGTTGTAACTATTGATTAATTTTCATAGGATTATGAAAGGTACAAAAAAAGAATTGGAGGAATCATTGGAAGATGAATAATGGATTTGAAATGGAAATCTACACGAACAATAACAAATTGAGATTAGAGATTTTAGTTAAAGTTACTCTACATAAATAAAACAATAAAGTAGTGATTAACAAGGTCCTACTCTAATGACACCTTCATCCTATATTTCCAGTTCACATAGAGAAACTACACCATCAACACCTAGATACCACTATAATGGCATTTTGAGATCAAATGAGACTCCAAAGAAGACATATAACATGAGGGAAATATATGAGGTAACACACGGTAGTCAACATGATAATTTAATTTCATATTTTTAATTATTCTCTACTATTTATCATATATGATTTGAAGAAGAAATTGAGAAGGGGAACTAATAAAAAATCCATGGATGATGAGATCAGGGTAATATAAAAATATCACACTTGTAATAAAGGAATATTATAGAAGGAAAATATTCAATTTGTGTAAACTGGGTCTATATGATAAATTTTAGTGTTGATGGAAATTTTTTGAAACCTTAATCAAGGTTATTTGCAAAGGGATTTTCACAATATCCCATGATCAATTATAATGAGCCCTTTTCTCCAAAAGATAGACTAGATACAATGGGATATGTGTTAGTAATAAGAGCTCAATATAGAATAAAAATTTATAAAATGGATGTCAAATAAGATTTTTTGAATGGATATTAGAAGATGAATTTATGTGCAATAGCCAATAGGATATGAAATTTTGTGTCTAGCACACAAAGTTTACATATTGAAAAAACTTTGTATGGAATGAAGTAAGATGCAAATGCTTGGTAAAGTTAGATTGATTATTATTATTTCTTTAAATGGCCTAACAAAATGTAGTAGTGAAATGACACTATACATCAAGATGAATAATCAATGTCAAGTTTTTATTATGTGGTTATATGTTGATGACTTGATATTTACGTATATTTGTCAATTGATATGTTCAAATTAGAAATGAAGATATAATTTGAAATGACTAATTTGGATTGATGAATTATTTTATTGGCAACAAGTTAAATAAAACAATTATGGAATTCTTATTTTTACATTCAAAATATACCAACTATATTTTTAAGATGTTTATTATAATTAGTTATAATACAAAATCAACACCAGTTTCCACATGACTAAAATTAAGCAAAGAAGATAATGGATCTAATCTAGACCAAAAATTATATAAAAGACTTTTTTGTCGTCTAAAGTTATTGACAACTATAAGGTCTAACATCTTGTATAGAGTAAGCCTAATTTCAATGTCCATGTAGTGCCTAGAGGATTATCATTATCAATTTGGAAACACAATATTGAGATATGTTAATGGAATGAAAAAATCATGGTAGACTATATTCAACATTGGATGATTTCAAGTTGGGAGGATACAATGATAGTGATTGTGATAAAATTATTGATAATAAAATGAGCACATCTAGTTACATTTTCCAATTTTCATTGAAAATTAGTTTGACGGGCCTCTAAAAATCAACCTAATGTCACTTTTTCATCAGCTAAAGGAGAATACATAGTAGTCACAATAACTACATATCAAGAAATATGGATGAGAAGAGTGTTGTCAAAACTAAATCATGAACAAGAAAATGTGATCAAGATATTTTGTGGTAACAACTCAGCCATATAATTTTTAACAGTCACATTTTTCAAAAAAGGAACAAGTACATTGACACAAGACATCTTTTCATCAAAGAGTTAATGAATAATGGACAAATATATTTCTAATTTTGAAGATATGAAGAATAGTATGTTGATATCTTTACCAAGCCATTATAAATTTTTTTTTGGATCATCTCAAAAATAGTCTAGGCATCATTAATTTTGAAATATCACTCTAATGATACCTTGGTAGTCAATAAAAAGGTTAGTGTTTGCATATCTAATCTTCCCTACCCACATTTATTGTTTACATATTTTGTTGGCATATCAAATCGTTTCTACCCACACTTACTAATTTCACCTTGTTAAACAAAAAATATTTGAAATTTTTATTTTCATTAAATGGATATCTTATCCTATACTCAAAAGGAAATAGATTTTATGAAATATTTTATTATTATTCACATACATTTTTCTTTTAAATTAAGAAAAAAAAATTGTAAAACTTGTGATATTTTAATATTATATGTAATAATGTATATAAAAATGTAATATGTCATTTTTAACAAGTAGGAGATAATGAGAGTATAAGAGAAATCACTCTTATGTTTTCAACATTTTTCCTTAATATTTTTTTCATCTTGGTATGAAATTATCTTGTAAATGTGTGCATGTGTTTTCTTTTAAGACAACAATATTTATGATTTTAATGTCTTAATGCTCACATATTCAAAGGTTTACTTTATATTATTAGTTATTGATTTAATGGGCCTCTTATAATGGCATATGGCCTTTTTTTCTATAGAAGGATAAAAAATTAGGTCAACAGTCACCCATATGACTACATAGTGTGTTGATATGGAAATATTGTACAATGGTTTTACCTTTTGGTGATGGACACACAAAAAAGGTAGCATGGTAATTCATGTGACTATAGACTCTCAATTTTTATCAGACAAAGTTTATTATGATATTTTTCACTGCATTTCAATTTAATTAGCTCGTGCACTTAATCTAGACATGTTTCACTACCTCACTTTGTCCTAAACACTTATATGGAAATATTTATTTTATAAAATCCTATTTGAAACCTAAATAAATTTAATAAATTCTAAAAAAACACCCTAATAATATATAAAAACATTACCATATCCCATAATTCACATGTTTTCTTGTAGGACATGATTGACCAGTTGGGTCAATAGTGTCACTTGATCTTGACCCTTATGGGTCAATCCTAACCTAAACCCCGCTAATGGCCACTTTTGAAACTTTAACCATTCCTTATAATTTGGTCCATATTTTTATGATATTTAGTATTATATCTTACCCTCTGGCATTGCTATAATGGAAAATTAACATCACATATTCTACCATTTGGAAATTTTAATATAGATGCATGTTTACACTATTTTTCATTGAGTAAAGATTATTTATTCTTCATAATTATGATTTTAATCACTTAAATTAGTACTTATCCAAGTCCAAAGCCTATTTTATTAAATCCAAAAATATGAATGATCAGTTATTTAATCCATCCCTAGATTCATTCATATAGTCAAATGACCACAATTACACAAAGAACTCTAAATGGGAGTACTACATGATTTCCATATTTGGAGTATTGGATACATATGAAAGGATCAATAATAATGGTGGTGATTTTGGTAAGATTATCCCATTAGACTCCACTCTTTTTATATTTTTAAGTTTTCAATCATTGTAAGATATATTAGAGTTTAAATTTTGAATGAGTCATTTGCAGGTCTTTTACACACTTATAAAAGTAAAAAAATCCATAGATGTATTTAATTTAAGCTATAAAATTTATCATGAATTGTATTTATGTATTTTTAATAGTGTTTAAAATTGAATAATTTTGGCTAGTAGTGACAATTGATCCTGACCTAGTTAGATGATCATAACCCTTTACAAGTTTCAATCTTAGATTTTAGGATATTTTAGAGTCAATCCCTATTAGCATGTTTCATCCTTCTATCTGCTTCACAAATTTAGATATAAAACAAAAATAATTAATTTTTTAAAATTTTACTTATAGTTAGTTTACTTTAATTTGGTTACACTTAATGAAATTTAGTATTTTGATTTCAGTTTTCTTTTCACAAGTTGATTTATAAACTTTTATTACATTATATTCAATTTATGTGAATTAGGATTAATTCACATTATTAATTTTTATTTTGGTAAAACAATGAGCATTGTCATAACAATTAGTAGTTAAGATAATGCATGGATTTAAGCCATGTTCTTAACTCCCACCAATACCACTATTAACCTATGTTATCAATAATAGTTTAATACAAACTAACTGAACTACTTGACATTTATTATTATTATTATTATTATTATATTTATTTTTATTTCAATCTAGTCAATTTTACTTTATATAGTCTGAACCTATGTTTAATATTTAAAAACCAAATTGATCACCTATAACTAAGTTTTTTTTGCATAGTCGTTTGTTGCAAGCCAAAAACGTAGAGGTGGGGTGATCCAAATGACCCCTATAACTTTTTTTAGCCTTGAAACTTCATAGTTTTGAATATATGACCTTTTTGTTCAAGATGAGTTCTTATTAACCTTTTTGACATATGAAAGTTCTAAGAAGCCCTGAGATGGGTTAACTCAAAATTGAACCCTCCTTAAATTCTACCCCTTTATTGTATGAACTAAAATTCAAATCCTAAAATAAAAAATAAATATTCTTTTATTATTTAACCTTCTTGGAGGCCTTTAATGGTTCTATTAGATCTTGAATCTCCCAAAGGAATGTTTAAGAAATGTGGGAGCCTAGAAGTAGCTAGGAACTTTCTTAGAAGATGGTTATCTATAAAACCAACCAAAGCATGCTTGTATCAAAGAATATTTGAAAAATTAAATTAAATGGAAAAGTGTTAGATGCTTAGAGACTTCATTAATGGATGTGATCCAAGCTTGAGGAAGAAGAAGATGGATGACTATGGAAATTTCATCCTCGAAATCCTCCTTCCCCTTTTCTAAAATTTGAAATAGATCATGATGAGTGATTCAAACATTTATTTTTATCCTTAAGTATTTATAGGGTTTCATAATCATTGTCTAAAACTAATGTCAAGACCACTTATTATGATGGATTTTTTTTACCATTAAGACATTACTTGATGATGATATTTTCTATACTTGTTGGCATTTTGATATATTGATACACTTGTTTATTTTTACTAAGAGGTTATATTATTGATATTATTAATTACATGATATGATTCATCACAAGGTTAGATGATTATTGACATGGAGGTATATTATATGCATTATAAATGTTGTATTTGATATATTATTCAATTCAAAAATTATTTTATTATTTGAACATTGCCACCTTGTTTATATATTGTTAATTTCCTATTATGTGATCACACAAATAAGTTATTAAGCTAGGCTTGGTAGTGGATTTTGTTATTTTTTGAACAAAGAGGTATTATATTCAAAATCAATTCTGACATCTATTTAGATTTTGAGCCTATGTATGTTCTTAGGTTTGTTTGAGTGGTTCTTATTTATATTTGTTATTTCACACTTTGTTAGCTTTGTTTCATTATGAACAAACTTTGTTTAGGACTAACATAATAATTTTTTAAGCCTTGTTCTTGAATTGTTAGATTCACTATTATGAATAGCGTGGTTTGATTTAAAACATGGTATAAGTCATTTTTATTACATAATTACGTTCTTATTGTCTTGTTTTATGTTTTCAATTTTTTTTGTTAAATCTTCTTGTTAGCTTGACCTAACCTTTATTTTGAGCTTATTTTTTATTGTGCAAGTAGTTGTTTCTTAATTTCTTGGTTATTGTAATCCCTTAGGCTTATTTTATTTTAAATGGGTCTATGTTCGTTAATGGGTTAGTTTTAAATACAAGAGAACTATAACTAGACCCATGACGTGTTAAATAGTTTATGGAAGATATAAGGGGAATTGGCCTTGGGTGGAGATTAGTTCATAATGGCATGACCTTTGAATTCATCTCTAATCGAGCAAGTTATTTTTTTTTATTGTTTAGTTTTATTTGGATGGAGATTGAACAAAACCTTGGTCAATGTTGATTTTTTTTATGTAAACCATGGGATTTTGGCAACAATTTGAACTAGTCTATGAGGTTTTTTAGCCATTTTGGTAGTTGTATTTTCTCTGTAACTTAATGATGTTGTGTGGAGAATTATATTGTTATGTTAGCCAATGACCTCAATATTTTTTAGCTAGAATGCAAATAGTGGTGGTTTTTGTTTGAATCCAAAGGATCATGTATGTACTTCAAATGGCTACATGAGAGAGAGATAATATTACTATGAAAGAAGGGAAATACTCCATTTCATGATTGTCTACAATCTAGGAAATATAATGAGCATGTTTTATTTGTTGAAATTTTTTAGTGGAGTAAAGCTTGTATTTCTTAGGATTTTTTATGGTAGGTGCAATGTGAAGTTATATGAATTTAAAATGAACCTACATTGAATTTTTATATTCATTTTGTAGAATAAACATTTTGGGTGTTTTGTGTTTGAGTTTTTATAACCATGTTGTAACATAACTATGTTGGGTTTTTAATTCTTTAAGTCATTTATTAAAAATAGATTAATTTGGTTGTGTGAGCTTAAGTCTTAATATTATTTGTTGAGTTGTATTTATTTTTTAATTTTTGGAAATGATTCAAAGTATACTTGTAACTTATTATAGTCACTTATTATATATTGAGTTGTTATGTTAGCTGATTTAACTTAGTCATCTATTTTGTTCATTATTCTTAGTATTTTCATGAGGTGAATCCTTACTATTCAAATGATGATTTTGTGGTATCCAATTTAAATTTTTTATAAGAACTTATATTCATTACTTTGACTAAGTTATAGTCTCAATCTTGTTGGACTTGATTTTGGGTCAGCTAGTTATAGTAAATAAAGGTTTATTTGGATGCTTGGTTCACTTTCATTTTACTATGGTTCTGATAGTTGAATCATTCTTTAGTCAAATATTATTTTTTTGAAGGTTCTGCTTACTTATTTAAATATTGATTGATATTTTAGGTAGTGAAATATGCTATGAATATGTTGTTATTCTCTTTTAGAACACTTTTAGGTTTCTTTTGATTGGTTTCATCCTAGTTGGTTTTTTTAATGACATGATAAGTAAGTATGAGTCACTTAAGATTATTCTTAATTAAATATGATACCTATATAAAATTATTTCAAGTATTATGAAGTTTACTTTGATGGATTTAATGATAATACTTTTCATTAATCCATGATGTTCAAATATAAAATCTTATAGTCTTGATACTATCATCTCAAGCTATGCATGGATACATGCCCTTTAAATATTTTTGTATTATTTTTGTATTTGAAATCAACAAGTATTGACTTCATTTGGAATATCTTATTTACTTATTGTTTATTATTTATTGATATTCCCTTAGTCTTTTATAATTTATCTTGTTAGCTCAAAATCTCATTATCACTCACAATTTCCTAAATCATCCCACCTACATAGATCCATCATCCAAATAATGGATTGGGTCATTAGGTCCACTGATGGATGGTCTCATTAGGATTTAAGGGTGGGATTGTTTCCTTATTGTCGAGGCTTATTATTTTTTTCATCGACTCTATTTGGTGGCAATCTATCCTATGTCATGTTAGTGATTCATTTCACTTTGAGATTAATTTTATATGAGCATAGTTGCAATGTTGATGTGGTCATATCTAAGTATAATGTTACATGACTAAAATTCTAAACATAGTGTGCTTTATTTATTTAAATTTAGGATTGTTGATAAGTATTTTATTATTATTAATAGATATCAAATTGGTTTCCTAAAACTATGAATGTCAAGTATAATAAACAATAAATGTGAGTGGGATATTGAAGCTAAAGTAGTGGCTTGATTATTTAATTAATGTGTATTGGTTTTGTGGAAAGTTAAATTATTAAAATTTAGATACTACATTTATGGAGTATGGATATTTGTTTTGACTCTTTATTAAATGTTTAGTAACACCATTGCACTTTATTAATGATGCCTAGTGTTTAAATTAAAACTAGGTAGGATTTCTATCAAGGATACTATCATTTAAAGTTTATGTTACTCATATGGCTAGATGTTTTTTGTTTAAATGGTTTTCACTTACATTTATACAAACAATGAATTTAGAAAGGAATGGGATTGATAATTAATCTCATCATATTTTGTATTTTATAAATATTTTAATATTGTATCAAGTTTATGATTCATTAGAAAATTAATGATGTATCCTTGAAAATACGTGGTACTTATTTGATTTAGTTCAAATAATTCTTGGTATGTGAATTAAATTGATAACTAATATATCTACTCTCTATTTATATAATGTGGTGTAAATGACTATGTTTTTTCGATCTATAACAAACATAAAAATAAAGTTAAGGCTATTGAGAGTTTATTTTCAGTAGTTTTTCCATTTGACTATAGTATGACTTAATCAACTAATGAATATATAATAGTGTTGTTACCTTATCAAAGAGTTTAATATTTGAAACATAAATGATTGTTAATATATAAATAGATACATTATTGTTTATGGTTTATGCTTTAAGACATAGTAATATTTTTAGATAACATATTGTGATGTGTTAGCTTGAGCTTGAAGCTATGCAAAGACTTGTTAAATTTGATAGTTTTCATCATGAAAAGTTTAAAAAGCATGGTTGTTGAAAAAAAAGGAAATGTTGTGATTTTAATTCTATTCATTTAAAATTAATATTAATGAAGTATAGTAGTCATTTTCTTCATATTATCATTTATAGTGTTATTTCTATAAGATAATTATCAACCACATGATAAATGAGTAAGATATAATGAGTGTTTATGATATCACATCTATAATAAGGTAGATTTATATTTTTAATTGAATTTATTATATTTTTACTAATTTAATTAGTGGTGATTGTTGAGTATTGTCATTGATGTTAACAGTACATCTTGCATAAAGTTGATGTCATTAAGAGTGTGTGCTTGGTCGACAGTCTGTTAATGTGGCAAAGGGAATTGATGGAGTGTTGTCACTAAAGGATGTTTTTAGAAATATAATTAGAAGGAAAAATAGATAATTTTAGGCAAACTAATGCCTTATGGTTTCATGAAGGTACATATCTTTTAGTAGCTTAAGCCTAGTTATGGCATGAAAAGACCTTGTAAGAAGGTATGAGCATGGTGTCTTGGTATTATGAGTGAACACAAGCATTAGTGGTTGTATGAGGTTGATTAATTATGTACAAGAGGTATTGGAGCTCTCATGAGAGTCTCAAGGTGATCTTATAGAGGTTGGACCTTCATTAAGTCTACACCTAGACCACTTGTAGACCCTATCTGGTCTAATGAGGTGTCATGATCTATTGTTAAAGTATGTGAAGGATGTATGATATTTATTAAGGATGATATATGTTTATTAAATATATGATTAAGGTGGAGAGTGCATGGAAATAGGAATGAAGGTTATTTTTAAGGCCTAATGTGATTTTTATCTCAAGGTCCAGAGAGCAAAGAGATAGAGTGTGGCCTAATGATGGGTCATGATCAGATTTAACTATGTTTGAGCTTATGTAAGAATTTCAAAATTTTAGTTATGTTTTTTAAAGTTTGTGCATGCATTTTTAGGTCATAGTTTGAAGGATAAGTAATAAAAAGTTAATTTTAGGTCTCTCAAGTGTTCAGAATGAAGGGTTTTCAACAAGGAAGGATTTTCTTGTGCTCATTATCTCATCAAACCTTTGAATAGAAACCTAAGATATTAATGGTAGATGGAAAAGGATCATATATAAAAATTATCAAAAATTGTTTTTGGATTGAGTGGCTATGCTTTATGAATGATTCTTATGAATGGAAATAGGTTTAAACCCTCTTAGAACCCTAATAAGGATCTGATGTTAAATATGTTGATCAAAAGTGCCTAAAATGGATTTGTATTCTCAATTAAGCTATTGGATCTTGTAATAATATCTCCTAATCACCTCCATATTTGATTGTGTTTTTTAGGTGTGTGAGTAGACCCTACAAGAAAGTGCTAATTTTTTTGCGATTTATTATAGTACTCAAAGTTGACAAAGTTTAAGTATGAAAATAGATTGAAGATGAAGATTGAGACTCATGTTTCATGTCCATTAAGGTATATGGATATGTTACAACCCTAAATTGTGTTAAAATATGCATCCAATTTATCCAATCATTAACATGCCTAAAGGTGGAAACAATTAAAAACCTAGGCAAAAGTGAGAAGATGATTAAGAAAGTGTTATCACAATAGAGTGATGAAACCATGTAAATAGAGATGTTTTATAGGACTGGTATGTCCTATTAATTCTTGGTATAAGTCTTGGAAGTTAGGTGTATTGGTGAAAATGAAGAAGCCAAAATGGCTTGTTTGACTCACTGAGATTTGTGTCTATTGAGGTCAACAAATTAGTTTGTAAGACCAACAGTTGCCACTAAACCATATGATGTTTATATTTTAATATGGTAAAAATATGTTATATTTTCATATAAATTCATAATCAGTCATTGAAAATTTCTATAAAGGTGTTATAGGTCTGAGTGACCATGACTAGTCTTTGAGGAAAACTGGTAGTTTTGAGTGAGCAAGTTAGAAGAGTGTTTTTGAATTTTTTTTTACCCTATGTGATGAATTATAATTAATTTATTAAATTTATTAAGGTATTTTAGGTTATATGTATGAAATTTATTTTTATGGTTGTGTTAATAAATAATATGTTATCTTCAATTATTCAAGATAGACCTTTCTTTATGTGTGAAGGCCTAATGTGAGCAGTACTAATAGGGTGCTTCAAGTGGTGGTTGGAGATAGAAAGTTTCATGAACCTAATATGAAATTATTTGAGGCCTATTTTAGTGGTATATTAAGGGTTAATTCCATGTTTTTATATTTAAATTTTTCCAAGGAGATCAAAGGGTAACATGTACTAATGAAGGCATAATTGAATTAGGTCTCCTTAAAGCCTAAAAGAGCATATGGTATTATAAGGTGATTATGGCCTATTTTAATGATTTATTCATGTATTAAATGTGTTATAGGACCCATTTTAAAGGTAATACAAGTGTTTAATTGTGTATTTATGATCAACAGGTGTGTCATCTAGATGATTGTATAAGAATAAGGCCTAATTAACCAGTTAGAAAAGAAGTGAGTGTAATAAATGGAAATAACACTTTTAAAATATGAACTAGGTCTTTGAAAAAATCATATGGGTGTACATAAATTAAAATTAAGATATAATATGGGTACTATAGATGAATATCAATGTCATATGTCCTAATCTATCTTGAAGAGATTTAGTTAAGTGAAGAGGCCTAGAAGTTAGTTTGAGAGGGATAGAAAAATGAGAAGAGATAAAGAAGGTGACCATCACATGTTATGTGAAAAAAAATGTTTTATATGAAGGTGACCAAAATTTTTGGGTGGATGAGTTAGTACTGAGTCATCTATGGGGTTGATGCACCCTTGGAAGTTGGTGCTTGTTAAAGCCTATTGAGAAGGTGCTTGACTAGTTGGGTTTGGTGATCCATGTGGAGTTGGTGATTAACTAAAGATTGATTTTTGTATTATATAACTCTAGTCCATTTATTAGATTAGTTGGTTTTATTCCCTTTGAGTTTTTACCACATATTTAATGTGTTTCATGATCATGAATGGTTGCATATGCTAGATGTTTATGTTTGTATGAATGGTTGAAATATGCTTAAGTGGAATTGAATGAATGTTTTGATGACACTGATTCACTTGGCCCTCTTAGTGATTGTGCTTCTAAAAATTAGTATAATATCCTAGTATTTTTAATCAAGTCTAATAGCTTGAAGGTGATCCTAAAAATCATAATATGTTAATTGATCAAAAAGAGGAAGACAATATGTATGATGAAGAAGTCTACTATAATAGTCAAGAAGGAGAAGCTAAAGTAGACCTTGAAGCTGAGCTCATAAGTGCTCTTGATTATTTTAAGTATAAAAATAAGCCTATCAATAATCTCAAAAATTATTTATATGGTGTTAATACACGGTTTAGATCAAAGAAAGTTGAGCATGACCAATCAAAGATAGAGATAGATTCCTTGAAGATTGAGAAGGAGCATCTCATAGACAAGATGAGAAATTTTGAGAAAGAGTGTGAGAAGTCAAAACAAAATAAGAGTAATAAAATGAAATGACCAATCAAACATCCCAATGTAATAAGGGATAAATTATCATGGGACCATGAGGAAAGGAGTGATCAGTTAAGAGGTAAGTACAAAAATGTTGTTTGCTATAGTTGTCATAATATGGGACACATTTCAAGATGATGTTATAATATATTTAGAAGGCCCTCAAGATTCAAAAATATATATGAAGATCCTAGAGGACATGAGAAAGGTTAAACATTGGTATGGATGTTAAAACAAGTTTTGACTGATCATATTGAGCCCAAGATTCAAGATAGACTATTTGTTAAGGAGGAACAAAAGGATAAATTGGATTCTATGTTAGCTCAATATACCTTTCACATTCAAGATGAAGGAATAAAATGGTATATGTATATATATATATATATATATATATATATATATATATATATATATATATATATATTGGTTTATCAACACACATGATAGGAGACAAAATAATTTTATCTCATTGAAGAAGAATGCTTTAGGAACGATAAGGTTTGGAGACAAGGGTATCTTGAGTTTAGAAAATGGAATGACCAGGACAAAAAATGTGTTGTATGTGGAAGGTTTGAAGCATAACCTAATTAGTGTAAGTCAAAAGTGAAATCAAGGACACACACTAACCTTTCATGAAATAGGGTGTGAAATAAAGATATCCAAATCAAGAATGCTAACTGCCAATGTTAAGAGGACTAAGAACAATCTATATGTCTTTAATGAGATAAAGAAGGAGAGATGCTTTATGAGCAAAATGAATGAAATTTGGATATGACATAGAAGGTTAGGTCACCTAAAATTTTAAAATTGGGTTAATATAATCACTAATAGTCATGTTAAGAACATTCCTAAGATCACTAAACATTTAAACATACTTTTCAAGGCATGTCAACATGGTAATCAAACTAGAAAAAGATTCAAGTCCAAAGAGTACTCTACTACAAGACCCTTGGAGTTAATACACACTGATCTCTATGGGCCTAGATTAATTTAAATCATTCAAGGCATGACTAATTTTTGTGGGATATATTTAAAAATCCTTGGATGATCCTAGGCAAATTAAATTTGTAATGGTGGCGAATCAATTTGGAAGGTGATTAATTACGCATGTGAATCAAGTGATTGAGTATGAAAATCAAGATTTTATGAATAAAAAACTTATCTAAATGTAAATATTATTACATATTTGTATTCATCTCAAAAAATTATGCAATTTCATGAAAATAATCATCAAAATCTAAGTGAGTATGCAAAAGTTATGACCATTGAAAGTTGACTAGTTGATAGTTCACTCACCAATAAACATGCGCATGATGCCCAAGGCCATCCACATGGTGTAGAAATCAATTGAAACCATGAATATATAATTAATTAGGTGTTAATGGTAGTTGGAATCATGTTAATGGCCATCAACATCATGTGAACATCCATTGGTAAGTGGACTATCAACTAGTCAACTTCTAGAGGTTGTAACTTTTAATACGAACTTGGATTATGATGGTTTACTTTTTGAAATTGTATAAATTATAAAGAGGAATATAATTAATTAATAATATTTATGTTTTTATTATTTTTATGTAATTTTATTTTATATATGAGTAACATCAATATACATATGATCATTTACAAATGTAAATGACTGTCAGCATATGTAGATGGTCACTGGCATAAGTAGATATGAAGATGACTATCAGCATATGTAGATATACAAATGGCCACTGGTATATGCATACAGTCACTGACATATAAATATTATGATATGCATGTGTGATGTGAAGAGAATGTACCCATATTTCCTTTCTAGGTATTGATGAAGAATATTTATATGAATGTAATTATTTTAAATAGTAGGCAATCTGAGCCTAAAATTAACTTGCACCCAAAAACTGTAGGTGATTATAGGATTTTCAATACCCAAAAAAAACACCAAATGAATATTTATAGGACTATAATGTTCATTAATTAATTAAATTTCTCCATGAAAATTTTATCTAATTCAAGAAGATAGCTACTTCATGTTGTTCATATATGACTACACAAGAATTACTTAGGTAACATTCTTGAAATAAAAGACAAAAACTCATGACAAGATCAAGGAATTCAAGGCTCTTGCTGAAAATGAGAATAATGGAAAGATAAAGTGTCTAAGAACTGATAGAGGAGGAGAGTTCTGGTTGATTTTGATGACTTTTGTGAGGTTGATGGAATAAGGAGATAGTTCATAGTAGTTAAGACACCCCAGTAGAGTGGTGTATTTAAAAGAAAAAATAGTATGTTCAAGAGATATCTAGAAATATGATAAATGAGTCTATATTATCTGATGGATATTGGAGAGAGGTAGTAAACACTACATTCTTCATGTTAAATAGAGGAAAAATAAGGACTAATGGAAACAAGACTCCTTATGAATTATGGAAAGGTAAACTTGCTAATGTGGAACACTTTAGAGTTTTTGGGATAACATGTTTCATCAAAAAAGATAATTAAGACTTAGGAAAATATTTCAAGTTTTTTCATGTAGTTTGAGATCATATTTTTAAGGACAAGACATGAAAAGTTTTTTTGAGGTCTCTCAAGTGCTACAAATGAAGGTTTCTCAACTAGAGAAGGATTTTATTGTGCTAATTATCTCATCAAACCTTTTCATGGGAACCTATGATATTAATCATATATTGGTAATGGTCCTAGATCAAAATTCTAGACATTTGTTTTTATATTGAGGGGCTATAGTTTATAAACTGTTGTTAAGAATGGAAACATGTTTACACCTTCTTAGAACCCTAAAAAGGATCCAATGTTGAAGATGTCGATAAAAAATAATTAGAATGGATTGGTATCCTCTGATAAGCTATTATATTTTGTATTCAACTCTCCTATTCATATCTAAGTTTGATTGAGTTGTCAGGGGTGTGAGTAGATCCTATAGAAAAGTTCTAATTTCTTAGAATTTATTGTAGCATTCAGAGATGACTAAGTCAATGTATTAAAATGGATGGATGATGAATATTGAGACTATTTTTCATGTACATGAAGGTTTATGGACATGTTATATCCCTCAATTTTTCTAAAATGGTCATCCAAGTTAGCCAATCGTTAACAGGTCTAATGGTGGAAACAATGAAAAACCAAGGTTACAGTGATAAGATGATTAAGAATGTGTTATAACGATAGAGTGATGAAACCAAGTGCATGGAGAATGGTATTTCATATTAAATCTTGGTATAAATATTTGAGTTTAGGTATAGTGGTGAAAATGAATAAGCCAAAATAGCTTGTCTAACTTAGTGAAATGTATGTGTAGTGAGGTCAACAAATTGGTATGTAAGACCAATAGTTTACACTAGACCATATGCTGTTTATATTTTAAGATGGTATTTATATGTCATAGGTTAATATACATGCATAATAATTCATTGAAAATATCTATACATATGTTGAAGGTCTGAGTCATCATGACTGGTATTTGAAGAAAAATGGTAGTTTTGAGTGAGCAAGTTGCAGGAGTGTTTTTGAGTCTTTTTGCCCTATGTTATGATGTATAATACACATAATGAAGTTTTTAATTTAATTTAAGTTATATTTATGTGATTTACTATGATGGTTATGTGAATAAATAATATGTTATCTTTAACTGTTCAAGACAAACTTTTCTCTATGTGTGAAGGCCTAATGTGAACAGTACTAATGTGGTTGGAGACAAAAAGTGTCATGAACATAATATGAGATTAGTGAGGGTATATTTGATTTTTATATTAAACATTAATTATATTTTTGAATTTTTAAATTATTCCAAGGAGATCAAATGGTAACATGTACTATTGAAGGCCTACTTGAATTATGTTTCCTTAAGGCCTAAAAGAAGTTTTGGTCTTTTAAGTTTAGGATGACCTATTAAAATGATTTATTAATTAATTAAATGAAATGTAAAAAAATATTTTAAATATAATATAAGTATGAAAGTGTGTGTTTGTCTGACCAAGAGGTGTGTGAGCTAGACGATTGTATAAGAACAATGCCTAATAGGCCTAATTGACTAGTTAGAGAAGAAGTAAGTGAAAGTAAAGAAAATAACACTTTTAAGAGATAAAAGAGTTATTTTATAATATCATATGAATGTAAATAAACTATCATGAAGATATAATATGGGTGATTTAGATGAATATCAAGGTCATATGACCTAATCTGTCTTTAAGAGACCTAGTTGAGCAAAGAGGCTAGAGTTTAGTTTAGGAGGTTAGAAGAATGAGAAGACATAAAGAAGGTGATCATCATATATTATGTGATAACAATGGTTTTTTGAAGGCGATATAAAAATTTAAGAGATTGAGTTGGTGCTGAGCCATATAGGGGGTTGATGCCTCCTTGTATATTGATGCTTGCTAAAGTCTAGTTGAGTAGGTTCTTGACTAGTTGGGGTTGGTGCTCTATGTGGATTTGGTGCTTTACTAAAGATTGGTTTTTGTCTTATAGGAATTTACTAAATTTTTATCTATCAATGGGTTTTCTTCCCCTTGAGGGTTTCCCTCATATGTAATGTGTTTCATGATCTTATATGGTTGCATATGCTTGATGTTCATGTTTGAATGAAAGGTTCATTTATGCTTAAGTGGAATTGAAAAAAAGTATTGAAAACATTGAGTCACGCCCCAATGATTTTACTTACAATAGTGATACATATAATATTATCTTAGTAATATGAAAACCCTTCATGTGGAAATGTTTGTTATCATGAAAACATAACTATTACCTTAATATTCATGGAAGTGGACTTAATTAAAATTGAGTTCAAAAAATAAGAAAATATATAATTGTGCGGTTAATGGTTTTATGATAGGTAATGTAATTAGTGTTTTGACACTAGAGCTAGAGATCATATCTAATAATCTAGGAAAGTAAAAATAGTTGAATTACTGAATTTGCTCACATAACGTAATGTAGTTTCAAAACATTTGCATATCTCATGTTAGTTTGGAAATGATATTTTTGGGTATGAAATATGATCACCCAAAATTGAATTATTTATCTTGTTTATAAATATAATCTTGATTGTTGCATTTTATTATGATGAATATTGTATTATCTACTTACATTGATGATTACTCATGTAATTAATTTTAATATCATTTAATGAAAACATTTTGAGTTATATATTTAGGTTGTTTGATTTATTATTAATGGATTTAGGATAATATTTTTTAGTGATATAAACCTTGACCTAGAATTTATTAGGGAGAGTGTGGTGTTTGAACAAGGTTAACAATTTTTAAATGGTCTTATTAGGAAGGCCCTTGTGGCATATTCAGATTAGAGTTGGTTAAGATACATTAGTACTTAAATACAACCCAAATTGCATTAAAACTCAGGAATGAACTTATTCCTTATAGAATCATTTAAGATTTTTTTCACCTTAGTTAAGTATTTAGAGTCAACATAATATAGTTTTGGTCATATTATGCTAGTGTGTGATCACTTTATCATGACCTTTTATCGATAAAGATGTCATAGATGTAAGTTAATATTGATGTTTTTTTAAATGGGTTATTTCATCTAATAGTTGAGTTAGAAAATATCCAATGACAGAGATGGAGTGATATATTCTCAAGAAGATAAGAAAGGACACTTTAAACCCATTTTTAGGTCAAATCAATATTATATGTCTTCCTCTTTAAAAAATTAATAAGAATATAAGTCAAATTTTAAGTAAATTAAAATAATGACTTCAGTTATGAACTAATCCCTTTGATTGGCCAAAATCATTTTGGGTCCTTGAACTCCATTGAGTGTTCAAATGAATCATTTGATCCAATAATTTTTTAAACCAACATAGTTTTACTTGATCATACATTTTATACATTAAGGTTGCGGGTCCTGATATGTTCTTCTAGATATTTATAGGCTTGTTTGAAATCCTATAGGTTGATTACAGAAATTAGGTATGACTTGGTTTCATAACAACCATGCGACCACTTGCACATTTCCATCCATTCCATTTAGGCATTTGAGATTGTTTTGATGTATTGTGCATCTCATGCCATTATTATTTATAGCTAATGGGAAATGTAGATGTGTAGAATATGAATTTTACATTCTATGAAAAAATTGGTCTACTTTTTAGTGTTTTTAGTCATGTAAAATTTTAGGCAATGCATAAATCCACTGTGTCCAATTATGTACTATTTAATTGATTTAAAAACTCCATGTTATAAATTTAGGAGGCTGATTTTATTTAGTTATTAAATTTTTAAAAATGTATAAGTGAAATAAATATTGTCTAAACAAAATAATACCACCAAGCTCCACTATGCAGCCAAGGCAATGATCATAGTGAAATCATATCACATTTATAAGGTAAGATTAATTTTATTAATTTCAAATGTACTCAAGTCATATCTATATTCCCCAAAAGAAATTATGAGTAAATACATTTAGATAATGTTTTTTTTACCTTGGTTCCATATCTTCCCTATATTTACAGCTAGAATGAGTGGCAGAATTACATTTTCCTGTACACTACCACTTTTCTCAAAAAATATGAAAATTAAGTGGAAATAATTCGTAACAAATATCATAATTATTTTCTTCATATATCATCTCACCTCAAGCTCAACCCTTTTTGATACTTAGTTATGGACTAAGGCCATTTGTTTCAATCAAAAACCAAAACTTATGAAATGACATTATACTAAAGGAGCCAAAATATATGCTTGTGTTCATTGGATTAAGATAAGATAAAAATCATTTAAGTATTTTTATAAAATCATTCTTAATATAAATAATCTAAGTAAAAAAATATAATTAAATTATTCATAATAAACCTTATATTTTTATTTATTTATTGAAGAGTGTGTTTATATTAATATAATCAAATAATTGTACAATGCTAGTCATACAAAAATGGGTGGAAAAAGTCACACCCCAAAAGCATAGTCATACCAAGGTAAGAAAATATATGGAAAACAAAATTTTTAGCAAAGGTAAATAATGACCACACCAAAAAAAATCACATCAAATTATCATAAACATGAAAAAAAAGACACATAATAACACATAAAAAAACATGGTGACTGGAGGGGGAAACAGAGGAGGTGGATCATGTGTCTTATCACCTCATCCCCCTTGAGAAGTGGGTCTTTGTAAAAATATAAGTGATCTTACCCATCATTCTATTGAAGATTATTACTTTATTTATTATGCCAATAAGGTGAGATAACAAGAACCAGATGCAGGTACTTGTCCTATAGAGGAGGGTCCCAATCCCTTACATCACTTCCTCCTATGGTAGATCCATGATACCAATCATGTCAAGGAGATAACCAACAAGTGGATACTGACAAGGAGAGAGGCTCATGTGCTAGTTCCTATAATGGTATCGATGTCTACCATGCCCTCATCTATGAGGGGGACACTGGAGACATGGAAGCTCTGGAGGCTCTGGCTAACTACACATGGGTCATTCCTCTAGTGATAAATAAATTTTTGAATATGAATAATTTATTGATAAAATTTATTAGTGTAAATTTGAATTTGGATAATAACATTAGAAATGATAGTAAATTTATTAATAATAAATTAAACTACATTCATTTCTTCATGATTAAAACAAACATAATTTCTAGTTTCCCATATTTGAAAATGAATATAAACATGAATAATCTACCAAAAAAAAATTATGTTATAGAAATCAATGGAGATTCCCCTAAGAGATCCATAATTTATGTAAAAAACCTAGGCCTAAGAGGCTAAGAAAGGGTATGAATCCAATACCACATAGTCTAGGTGTGGGATAAAAATTAGAAAATATGCTTAATTATCTTAGGTTGATGGTATATTAAGAAAATGGGTCTTGAACCCACCATGCACTTAAGCTAGTCATGCATAGGCAAACCCTGATATAGAATGCAACAAATAAAATCAGCCCTCTTAGGCTTAATGGGAGCAACCCACAATGGTAAATATTTTGGACTAGACTGCATGGATAGAATGAAGGATCCATAATTGATTGAGATTACCATATTGAATGTTATATAGAGCTAAACTATTATACGTCAGATGTGGACAATAACATTTAAAAAGAGTGGTCATAGGCCAATGCAAATCATTTCACCAAGGACGAAGGGAGTTAAATCCAATGTTATGAAGATACTCATCAGGTATGGAGCCTTGAATCTATGTAATATACTTAGAAATACACTATTTATGTAAAATTTATTTTGAACTAGATTCCAAGGAAGCCAAGAATGGATCAATTTATAGAAAATATACCCAATATTTTTCACACCATTTTTGAACAACCTTAAGATTTTCATCCAAGGGACCAAAGTGAAGGGAACATTGTAAAAATTTAGTGTGGGAGACCACCAAAGAGAATGATAATTAAGAGAAAGACCATTATCAAATCCTTTCCCCACCCAAATGAGATAGTGTTTGAGTTTCTCCCAAGATTTCCAAACACTCTGAATAAAAAAAGTACCATTAATTTTAACAAGACTAGGGGTTATGAGAAAAATATGTAACCCAAGGCCTTGCCATATATGTCTAACACAAGGAACCCATAAGAGATATAATGGTAAAATAGTATATTTCAAGATTCATCACCTTTTAAACCTCAAATAAACCATTTAATGCTAAGAGAAAGTCCTTGAAACTTAATATACATGATCCCCAAACCACATGCTTCTTTATGCTAGAAAAAAATATCCTAACAAACTCTATAAAAGCATTTATGACCTTTAGAATTGGCCTAGATTAAATATCTTAGAATATTTTCTAACCTACCATTGGTAGCATTATAAGGAGGCAAATAGGAAGAATAATATACCGACATAGCTACCAACATCTTTGAGTAAATTTGAAACTTACCCACCAAAGACAAGGGTTTTGTGATCCAAAAAGAATGTTTATTGTCAACCCTTCGAACCACATAGGACCATAAGTAAGTAATTTTCTTTTATGTTTTTGTTTCTTCTTTGACTTCCTCACATTCAAAAATTTATTTTATTTCTAGAAGAGCATTGATTGGAGGATTCATATTAAAATGTGAAGATGTTTCAATTACAATTTTTTTATTAGAAAGCATGTAATCATGGACGATTACCATGAAAAGGTAGAAAATTTATTCTTGGTTTTTATTGATATGATGATGTTATAGCTTATTAAGAAATCCATATCTTTAATGTTGTAATATCATTATCCATTTTTCACAACAAATATTTTATGGAAGTTTGACTAGTTTCCTGTACTTTTCCTTTGGATGGTTCTTTTTTTAAATTACTTACCATAATCAAAGCATATTTATAATTTATATCCCATGTTTGTGTTGAATTAAGGTTTGCTACCCTAGATTTTATCAATTGATATCCAACATAAATCAATTGAGAATTAATAAATAAGAACTTTTCATTATAATTTATTGGTATTATAGCCATAGGTATTTTATAGAGTATCTTATTGAATTTAGCCACCTCATATGTTCTTAATCTTCCTTCTTCATTTCTTTCAATTATGTTAACAAAACATGGACACCATTAGAAAGCTTGAATCTACCTTTAAATTTTATTTTCATGGTATTATAATTTTTGATGGATCCTTTGGTAAGATGGTAGAACCATTATATAACAACATTCTAAAGTGTTTAAACAAATAGCCTAACTACCACATCTTCATGTTCTACACTAAGACACCACAAGCTATATTGAATGCAATGAGGTGTTCATCTGGGTGTTGTTTTACATCTCCATATAACTTTGAAAAGTTCCTTCTTGACCCTTTTGGTAGGATATACAAATTCCATAAAGTCAAAGGGCCAATATAAATTTCCCGTGGTACTGCCATGGTTGGTAAAATTACTTGTAGGGGAAGAACAATTATTGATAAAATGAGTGCCTGGGCTGTTTTTGTTCCACCCTAAGTTTGTTTATTTTTTAGGATTTGATGGAAGAATTTTTGTTCACCTAATTATAATTTGATGTTCATATTTAGACTAAAACTATAATATTCTTGTAATTGATAAAATAGGTCAATTTCACCTTTAGTCTTATTTGACCTACTAAATCTTTTTACCACTAGTTTGAGAGAAAATTAATGGCATTGAGGTGTAGGTTAAAGTTGAATAGCTCTCTGAATTAGCCTTATTTATCATCCTCTTTACATAGATGTTTCTTATGATCTCTATGATGAAATAAACCTATCTTCCTTTTCTTCTAGAATTTCAACAACTCTATGAAAACATGTTAAACTAGTTCTATTATCCCAAACAAATGTTCTCAAATATGATGAACTATATTTCTAAGTCTGAGTTATCCTATTGAGATTAGGTTAAATAACTAGGGCCTACACTTCTTGAATTGTCATGAGATGATTTTTCTCCTATGATATTGTTTCTTATGACTATGCAAGCAATTTTCCTCACTTGTCTTCTAGCTTGAATCCTTGAATTTATTTCAAATTTCCTCTAGGCAATGGTAGCATGTGTTTATTCTATATTCAATTATAATCTAACATTATCAAAATGAGTGTCACTTGTTTGATTATAAAAAATAAACAATTTAAGGCTTGAAGATAAAAATTATTCTAAACCTTCATCCCAATTCAAACCAGGTTGATGATCATAATTATGAGAGCTTGAGCTGGTCATGTGACACTTTAATGGTTATAAATATTTTGATGGGTTCAATGAGATCTTAAAAATTTATTTAATTATTTCAATTCTTTCTACACAATCAATTTATTGATTCAAAATGGCTAGGATAATTTAGAACTGGAGTATAGAAACCCTAATAAAATGCCCAAACATTTAATTAATGTTTGACATAATATCGATCTAAATTGATCATTCTCGACTTAGGTCAAGCTAGTAGATTGGTTATTATGATGATGGAATAATCATATGGCCCACAAGAATAATGTCGGTAGCATGAAAGTTGTAGACATGTACCCCATGGTGGGTGACAAAAACTCTCAACAATAAAATTTGTCAGGGGACAAATTATCTCATTCATGTCAATGGTGTGAGGATCGAAGTTCCTCTCCTATTAGAAGGAAGAGATACCTTTATTAAAAGATAAAAAATTATTGAAAAAAAAATATTTAAAAGTAAAAAGGTATAAATTATGGGTAGCAATTTTAACTTGAAAGTATGAAAAATAATTTTTAGCAAGGAATATTTAGAGAGAGAAAGAGAGATGGAATATTTTAGACTATAAATTTGCCAAGCTAGACACTGATACTTGACAAAGGTGTTAGAGGATACAATTACATTGAAAGGGGAAATCTCTTTCATTCAATGGGTTGAAAATACATATTAATATTCTCAATAATATGAAACATACATTAGAAAGATACCTAGTACTAATAATAAAAATAAACAACCCTATGTATTTTTAAAAAAAATAATAATAAAGATATCATTTCTATTCCCACCGAGATTTCATTTATATTTAAAATATCGATTACAATTATAGATAGAAATTTATAACTTAGTTTTTTGGCCTTAATAATTAAAATATGATGGTAATAGAAATTCAAAAATGAGGGTCAAATACATTGAATTGGGAAGATATATGTAATTAAAAATGAATCACTAACACAATGTTTAGAATAATCTCTTTGTATTGATTTTCATGGAGAAGAAAATCCAATCTCCTTTTACAAAAAAGATTTGCTCAAAGTTTACACTATTTATAACCTATATTATCAGGGTTTAACTTGTATTTATAATCAAAATCAGTTGGTTATGGCACATAACGACTTTTTTCCATTTTATGGAGTTTTAACAACAACAACAAAAAATTACAGCTTGAAAGGGTGTAAAAGTGTGTTGAGCACTTAACAATACTTGAAGAAGAGTTTTGGTATTTTTACACTTCTTGCAAAGGTATACAATCAATTTACATAACTTAAATAATTATGTTTTAAAAATTACAAGAGACATAATTTGTATAAGTAAAATAATACATTTGAAAGGGGAAATACAATGTGGTAATGAAAAGCTAGTTACAAAAAGAAGTGCAAGAAGAAATCTTCTAGAATGTTGAGAACAACTTAATTTTTTTTTGCGTCATTCATAAATCCTCTTTTATAAAGTCATCAAATATATGTAAAAACACATTTATCAAATCTTCATCAATACTATCTATATACCTATACGAAATATCCACTGAGTAGTTCAACTTTCTTATTTCCTGAAACTTGTTTTGAAGTTTGTTTATCGTCAAGTCAAGATTACCTACATTGTCTTGATATTTTCCCAATAATGATGTACTTCATGATTAAATGAATACATGGGATTTATAATTTATTGAATGTGATTTTTGAATTCTTCAACCACGGCTTCTACTATAACATGATTTCCAGTTTGATCTCTATCATTGATAAAATGATATTTTAAATTTTTGGATTCTCCATAAATTTATATCATTATGTCACTTTGAAGTGACCTTGAATTTTTGAAATTATTAACACATTATTGAAGTGATTGGATTATATTTTCTTAGCCCAAATGATTTCAATCTGATAAATAACTTCCTCTTTTTTGATGAGTACTTTGTCAATAAGATCATAAGAGGTAAAGTTTGAGAATTCAGTCAGTTTGGGGATGACCTCTTTCTAATTATTTATTTCCTATATATACTTGATTTCCTTTTTTATTACCTATTCATAATCTGACTAGACTTGAAAAAACCACTATCACAGCAACAAAAATTGTTGAAACTCCTTGATTAATGATATTTTTAATCCAATCTTTTACTGAATTACACATTTGAACAATTTCATTTACTTCCTCAAATGGTTGAACATGAAGATTTGATGAAATAATTGTGGGTTGAACTAGTCTAATCAACCTCTATATTACTGAATTCAACTATTTCAATTCATCTTTCATTATTTTATTTTTGCTTATTTTCTTAAAAATAGAACCAATTTTAGTTGCATATCTTCCTTCATCCCTTCTTCGATATATTTTCCCAAGTGAACTCTTGATACCTTATAGTACTTAACTTTGATTTCTTATTTATCTTTCTCAACTATAAGAATAACCACCTCTATATATTTTCTCCTCTTTCATCTATTACCATTCATGAGATGGTTCTTACATTTCTTGATCTTTTTGAAAAAGGAATTAGAATTATCAGAGTTTCAAAATCAATCTCTTCAAGTTCAACATTTTTTCTTCTTTTCTATACCACCATGGATAACCAATATGACATTGTTGTGCTTGAAGAAGGAGGTGGGACAAAAGTTGAGATTTGTGGGGCGAATATTATTAGGGTGGAAGAAGGTGTTATTTCAATTGTGACACCTTAAAAAGATGCTTATTCTTGTTTTTATTTTCTACCTGTACCAATTGGAGTTCTTGGAGAGGAAATAAAATGAATTTCACGATTTGAGGGAGAAGGAAAAACAAGAGTGATTTCTTATAGTGGGGAAATAGGTGATATTGGGAGAAACATGCCAATAGAATCAAGGAATTGTTAGTTATATTTTCTACAAACTTTTGGGACTGTAGAAAACTATCAACAAGAACTTCTTAGAAAATTGAGGAATTACGAGAAAAAAGATATATTTTTAGTTAACCTTTTTATCTTGAGCTTTAGAACCCTTCACAATGGAATATCCTTTTGGATAGGTTCTAGTTCTTATGATTTTCTATCACCAATAGTGCTCTACTTTAACCTGCTTAAGTTGATTTCTGTATTTCAACATGTTGTTTATAGAAACTACCAAATTCATCTTCCTCAGGAGGTGTAGAGAAATAAACTTTCCCAATGTCAATACGTTTACTCCTTAATCACTTGAGAATCATTTTTAAAAATACCCTTTTAAGGGAAATAGATTCTTTCTTATCATAATAAACTATGGGTAGTGGTTTGCTGGCCGAAGCATACGTTAACAAGAAATACTACGCTATGCAGGAATGTGTGAAGGACGAGGAAAAGAAAAATGGCAGTAAATTGAGGTGGAAAAAGCTGAAAGAGATAAAGAAGCAGCTTCAGGAACGGTGGAAGGTGGCTCCTCGGAATTTCCATGAAGTCGTTACAGAGAAATCGACGACGTTTTAGCAGATATTTGACCATGACTATTTTCATTTTGTGCTGCTGCTTGCTGATGTTAATCATGTAGCTGTAATTTTCATAGAAGCTTAAGTTGCTAGTACGTTCCGAATTGGGGTATAGTCGATTCAAATATGCTGGTGAATGACAACTTTTTTTTTCGTATACATACTCCGATATACATCTCGATATTCATGTATTCCTTCTGTTACATTTGTAAATATGACTATCGGTTTAGTTAAATCATTTTGACCTCTTTTGATTTGATTTTATGTGAAATAACAACGTGACCTTTTTCTATTTTATTTTATTGTTTACCACTTCGATATTGTGATTGTAAATGTAAGGGGGAATTTGAGAAGTTGGTGGTAGGTGAGGGCTATTTTCAATAAATACCCCCTTTGTAAGCTTATTGTGGTAATTAATTTATGCATTTTCATTTGTGTTTCACATAAATATTATACTATAGATAAGAATGTAATTTATTATGATCTAGTTCGATCTTTAGATTATTATTTCTTTAATTAGGATTTAGAAATCTATTAGGTTATCTTAGTCATATTTTACAAACTATATAATGGTTCAATCATGATTATCAAGTAATCTATTTTTTTTTATCAATTATTGTTGTGCATTTAATTATTTTTCTCTTATTTGAATGATATATTATTTCATTATTATGAAACATTTATGTAATTTCGTTAAAATCATTATTAAAGAATTCATTTGGGAAGATTACGTGGCATTCATTTTCAAATCTAGTGTTATATAAATTCTTGTGCATCTAATTATTTTTCTCTTATTTCAATGATATATTATTTCATTATTATGAAACATCTATATAATTTCATTAAAATCATTATCAAGGATTTAATTAAGGAAGATTACGTGGCATTAATTTTCAGATTTAGTGTTGTAAAAATTAGGAGAACTAAATGATCTAAAAAGGTAATATGAAATCTATGAATAATTTAATTTTTTTGACCCTACAATATTATTCAAATTATTTTTTCAAAAAAAAATCTAAATTTTTTCATGAATAATTAAGCTCTTGTATAGTTTGGTTCATCTGTTCTTCTTCTTCTTGAACTTCTTCATCATGATTTGTGTCTTCCTTATCACCACCTTGTTTTCTTCTTTGATTGGTAATAAACCTTGTTAATTGTTGAACTTGCCTCTAAAGCTCTTGCATAGTTCGGTTCATCTATGACATACCTCCTTGTCCTCTCATCATTCTTTACTCCTCCAAGATTCGAACTTATTCTGATACTAGATAATGAACTTGAAAACTAACAAGAACAAGAAAATTACTAATAGGCTAAGATCTTGAAACAATACTCATAATTGATTCATATTGATTGCTTTAAATAATTACAAAACCAAACTATGCTTAAATAAGCCTCAACTTGGATTTAGAGTTGACATGCAAAAATTCTAAAATAACTAATGTTTAAAACTTCTATTTTTAGCAGTTGCTATTTTTGGTAAGTCACACATGCAAGCACATGTAACTCTAAAAATATCCCAAAATATTTTAAACATTAAAATTAGCTTATGGGATGAAATTCAACTGAAGTTGACTTTCAGTTCTAAAAATATAAAAATTTTAAAAATGAAAAAATCTTGAAAAAAAATTATTAAACTAAATTTTTGGACCCTATTTTTTATGCATCATTATGAGATTGAATTGTGAGATTGATGTAAGAAAAAGTTTTAATAACTTAAGAGATTGATGTTTAAAATTATTATCTAATAAAAAATTTAAATATCCTCCATAATCTCTATAATAAATCCAAATGAATTAGTAGACTGGTGTTTAAATACCTCTTAACGAATCAAGATATTTCTATTTAAAAATACTAGTTAATGTGAAATTCAAAAAAATCTCCATAATCTTTACAATAAAATCAGATGCATAGAGATATTGGTATTAAAAACTATATTGGTAAATTGAGAGATTGGTATTTAAAACTATTACCTAATGTGAAATTCAAATTTCTTCCAAAATCTCTAGAATGAAGTTAAAAGGAAAAGAATGATTGGCATTAAAAATCCTCTTAATGAATTATGAGATTGGCATTTAAAAATATCAGCGAATATCAATGTCAAATCTATTCTATAATATTTACAATAATGCCAAATGAATTAAGAGAATTTGCATTAAAATCTCTCTTAACTAATTTAGATTGGCATTAAAGGCTCTTAACTAATTAAAAGATTGGAGATCATCTTGTTAATCAGGGGGTAGCTTGGGGATGAAGGTTCCTCAGTTTGGTCGAATTTAAAACGGGAAAATCACATAGGAATCTTATAAACTTTATCATATTATAAGGGAGGTGCCGAAGGGGAAGATTACATAAGGAATCTTAAAAACCTCATCCTATTATAAAAGAAAGGCTTATGTACGATTTGAATTTTTTACTTTATATTATTTGATTTCAAATATTGATTCCAAATCTCATGCTTATTTTTGGAGGAGAAATATATCTAACATCTAAATGGTGGTTATATATAAAATCTCATTTATAAGATTTCAAAATATACAATACATTATATAATTTTTTACATGCCATGATACTCTCATTATTGCAACATTTGATCATCATTATTAATTATATATACATGTAATGTTTCCTTTAAAATTTAATGGAATACATCACAAATTGTCACTTGCAAAGTGATTTAAATTAACAAAATATTTTTAAAAAATTATAACCTTACATGTGTGAGAAGGGGGTTATCACTAAACAACATTATTACATTGATTTCATTGATCACAACCTTTCATGCATATCTTTTGCTTGGAGATTAGCATTGGTTATATTGATCACTAGCTTACATTCATATCTCATTCTTGGAAATTGAAAACTGTGAAAACTATTAACAAAAAGAAATGACAACTCATAAATTCATATTATATACTTGGCTTATTTTTAAAAAAGATGCATAATTTTATTGAGGGTAAATACATGGATATATTTAGTCATTATAAAGAATGTTGAATCATATGTTTTGTTTGAAAATTATGTTATGTTTAGTTTTATTTCCCATGATCCACCATTTCGTTAAGGATATTAATGTGTATTAATACAAAAGTCATCCCAACATGGTACTTGAGATTTATTTATGTGTATTAATTCAAAAATTTATTATAATAGATCATGAACATTTTATCTTTCAGTTAATTGTTATCCTCTTTTCTTCTTTTTTTGCACAGGGGCAAGTGTAGGATGGCAATGGTTATGTAGTGAATATTCTTACCTTTTGGCTAATTGGTAGGAAACATTATTCATATTTTACATTTTATATATCATTGATCATTTTATTGGAGTTTGGGAGGGTATGGAATGGGATAAAGTCTCTAGTAAAAAAACCATGTTTGTGAAGATTATTTTTTAGAATGTTTATGATACGATTGAGTGGCCATTCATCACTGCTTTATCCCTTGGTTTGTTCATATGGTTGATATGTTGCTTTAAGATGTTGAATATTTCATCAACATTAATAGAGTGCAATCATAAAATTTTTGGTTGTTTAGGTTTTTTAGGAAAGGTTGTCCCTTTCCCCTCTCTCTCTCTATGTGCTTGCTATAGAAGGATTCAATTACCTTTTGGCCAACTAATCATCAAGAGGCTTGGTGAAAGGTATCTCTCTAACCCATCATGATCAATAGTTCATCAATGGAATTTTCTTGGATGTCTCTTTCCATACCTTTTTGGAAGGAAAATATCCAGTCAAGAATTTCATGGAGTTCTTTGACATTTTTGGTCTTACATTAGGATCCCTTATTAAGTGGAGAAAGACTCAATGTTATAAGTGGTCTCTCTCTCCCAAATTTCGTTGGTTGGAAGGATAACAATTACAATGGATCCTACCAAGTGTAAAATTTAGGTTTTTGAAAATTCCCTTTGCTTTCCAGGCCTCCCTTATGAGTTTTGGTCATATCCTTTTCAAAGGGTTGGAAAAAATATTGTTTTTTAGATCACCAAACCTCTTTATCTAGTAGGGAAATTCCAAGTTTTCTCTAAAGTGATGGATTTTAGCCATGTGACTTATTATTCTTGTTGGGATACTTTTTTAACTACCTATGCTATGTTGGAGAAGTTATAGAGGTAATTTAAATTTCTTCTAATTCAAAAATCCATAGTGGTTTTCATAGGGTGTTTTAGGATATTTATTGTAGACCTAAAGAGGTTAGGGGACTTGGGCTAATTAACATTAAATTACAAGGCTATGATCTAAGCATTAAATGGATCATTAGATGTCTAAAAAGTAATGAAGCTTGGAATGTTCTATTTAAGAATTGCATTACCTAATATACCCCTCTTGGATGGAACACAAAAAAGGGTCTTTCTTTACAAAATATTTTCCTTTCTCTTGTGCCAGTTTAGATCAGTGGCATCCTTATGATCAAAATAATATGGAAACCCTATGAATTTCTCAAACCTAACCTTATCTACATTGGGGATATTTTTTTAAATGGCCTTTCTATTAATTCTCACTCCCTCTAGTTGTCTCCCTTCCTTAATTTTTATAATATCTCATTCCCCATGGTTCCATAGATTAAGAGCCTTAGACCTTTTGGAAAATGAATCAATACTATTATTGACATATTCTACAAGGTTTATTAAGGGTGGATCTCATGGGATATGCTAAGAATTAACTACTAGATTTTCAAAGTCAATTCATGAAATTTAAAAATCCATACCTAATGTTTGTCTTCATAAACTCAGAGTTTTGTCTAGACTCCCATGGTGAAAAGGCTAGCATTAGCCTACAATTAATCCTTTTTACCAATACAAATGTCAGATTAGGTATTATCTTCTTACCCCTCAACATATACAAAGTGATACCCTTAACCATTGATGAACACTAAGGTCTCGACATATATGGAATAAATTTTTTGTCAACCTTTGGAAAGCCCACAGTGAGTCTAAAAAGGTTCATTTTCTTTGGTGCATCCTTTACTAGGGCCTACTAGTCAGTGACTGACTCAAACACATAGAGGCTACAAATCAGCCCTACTTGTCATCAAATTAAGATCTCGAAACACTTTTTCTATTTTTTCCTCTGTGTTCAGTTAGCCTGCAAATAGGTACACACCCTTTTTAAACCATTTCTTCCAAAATTCTTTACCTATAAAATATTTTTTCTTAGAGACTCAGCCATGTTACCTGCAAGATATAACATTTTTTGGAAAATCTTTCATGTTGGTATTATTTTTCATACATGGAAAGTTTATAACTATGTTATTTTTAATAATGAAGCTATGGAAAGAGATTATTTAGTGACTAACAAAGTTAATTTCATCTTCAATATTTTGTTTCAGATTCAAGTCCAAGCATAACAAGTCCTCTTAGAAGTGGGGCATCTCCATGCCCTAATGGACCACTCGGGGAGCAATATGTGTGTTATTAGTCATTTACCTCTGGATCCTTTACACTATTTGATTCCATCTTAGGGTTAGGGCCAAGGTTTTTGGCTTTATTGTTTTACAAGCAGCTGGAGCTCCTCTTCCCATTCTCGATAGTCTTCACCTTTCAATAGGGTTGATGTGTTTGACCATCTTGGACACAGTGGTCACAACCACTAAGGTGTTCTTCTAGACAAATTTTCTTATTTGGCTCTTGAAATTATCCCTTCTCGACTGACCAAAAGTTCTAATGAAAAGCAACAAATTGATGGGTAGAAACCCATAACTAACACACTAAATCCTCTAGATATGAATAACTTAGAAAACAGCCCTGATAATCGCTCCCCTCTCTATCATCTTTACCAATCATATTTGTTATTATTATCTAATGGCCTTAATCTTTATGTTTTTCAATTTTAATTTTTATCTTTTTTTACTGGACTTTACTTATTGTAACGTTTATAGTTATACAACTTTTTTTTAACGTTATGATGTAAATTCTATCCCGTAACTTGTATTAACTCATTTATTTTGTATATTGATACACCCAATTTTTTTAACAATCAAGAATATACCTTATCATTCTTAATACACTTTTCAATCCAAAAAGAAGGTAATATATCTATTTCTCTATCGTCATTAAGCAAATGTGCACCTATCCTTGTGTCGCTACAAACACAAACGAAAGAAAAAAAACACTCACGTTAGATTTAGATTTGCTGTAGTGGCCGACCAACCAAATCAGTTAATCGAAGTGTTCGTATGGAAAAATAGGCTTCCACGTGGGTGCTCATATCTTTGAGCAAAACAAGAAATTCAGTGCTCTGCAAGCCTTCGCCGCCATGCCACCCTCTGAAATCCTCTAAACCTGTTCCTTTTACATAAGGTTTCCCACAGCTTTTGCAAAGGAAATAAGTGGCAGGAACCTACCAAAGTAATATAATCTTTACGAATGGCTTCTGCAACGGGTATTCTCCCCGAAGCATAGGTGGAATTCTACAATTTATGGGTTAAAAAGATAACATTAAAAATACAATCAATTTTCATAGAGATTTTAATAGATGTAAGGTAAAATTTTAGATAGATTGTCAAAAATTATTAAGGAATTATAATAAATATTTTTTTTCTAATTCATCTTAAAAATTCATAATAAATAAAATCACAATTAAATTTAAACCCTTAATATAACTAAACATTATAAATGTTAATGACTAAAATAAAATGTGAAATTACATATTTACATTGGTTTATAAAATATTATATTGTTTTTTTGAAAGATGAAGAGAATTTTATTTTATAAAAATTTATTTTAGATTTGAATCAGTGTTATCTCTTAACCACAACACTCACGAAAATTTGATTCTTAATAAACTCTTTGATTTTTGTTAAAGTTTTTTTTTAAATGAATCAAGCATCTTTAAACAATGTCCATGGATCACTTGAGTGCTGCAATTATATTTAATTTTAAATATATATTTTATTTGTTTTTTTTTGGGGGTGATTTATACATTTCATTTTATAATTAATAATTTGAAAAAAGAAAAAATTAAATGATTCCCTTTTCATTTTATGAAAGGAACGGCTTATAAGATGTTTGAGGAGATTGTGAGATATTGCTACTCATGTTTGTATTCTTTCCATTTCAGACTAATTTTCTGTTAGTAATTGAAATAGCTCATCCTCTCCACCATCCTAGTATATGCTGGTTATATTATGACTAAAATTTAATATTTTATGTTGTATTCACATTTTATAAGTTTTTCTACTTTAAATGGCAATGCTAAAAGCCTCATTTATGTGAATTACCATTTTGATAATAAAATAATTTAGTTATTAATTTTTATTTTAGAAGAGGTTGAGAATGATCAATATGATTATAGATCATAATATATGAATTTAGTATATATATAATTTTAAATGTATTTTTAAAAAATAAAAAAGAAAGAAAAAATAAAATTATGATAAAAATTTAATGAAAATATGTTATATTGGTATTAGAAGGTAATAGATTTTGAATCTAATAAATTTTATCTTTATTTATAAATATGGATTATGTCATTTAGATATGTGTTCTTTTATAACTTGAGTATTTTATTTTGTTTAAAGTACAAATCATTATTCTTAAAATTATTGGTATATGATAATTTTAATTTAAATGTTTTTTTCTAGAAGTTAAAGTTTTTTAGTATAGATAAATACAGCTAAACATTTTTTGTCTTAATAGAAAATGAAGGTCCCATGGATCTATGGAAATCTCTTAAAAATAATGATATATTTCATGAATCTAAAAACAAAAACATACATGAATAAAAAATGTTTTCCACTTACATATTTTAGAAAACATATTTTCTATATGCATTCATTTTATTAGAGATACTTTGATTTCATTCGGAATCCATAAGAGTAAACTTAAAACTAAGCTATATGAATCTTTAAACAGGATAGTAACATCTTCTTCATATACCCAATAGCTCAAATCCTTATGAAAACATAAATAAAATTATAAATATCTGAAGGTATTTTGTATAGTAAACTATTTTGAATTAATCAAAATAACTTGTAAATAAAATAATGTCTCTTAAGAATGCTCTTCTTTAGAATATCTCATTAATCACACCCAAAATTTCTAACTTGTATAGATTTCTAACATTCTTGCGGATATTATTTATGATTAAATTTATCTCTATTATTTTAGAACAATTATAATGACTATTTAAAAAAAAAAAAAAAGGTGAACGATATAGAATCAAACCCAAAATTTTATCGTACTAGGCTTATAAAAAGGCTTGGGAAAACACAAATAATCTGAACAGAAGTAGTTAATATGATTGATAACAAGTTCAACAAAACATTATAAAAATATGATGAAATTAGTAAGTCATAAGAAAGAGGTATGTAACTGAGAGAGAATCTTGGTGCTTAGATTTGCCCCAACCAATATTTGATAATTCATCCCCGCTAAATAAGGCTTTCTAATTGTTTTTAATATTATTTCCTTTATTCATTTAAAAAAATGTTAAATTTGCATAAATTTTATATGAAATATATGATAATTTTTAAAAAGAATATTCTTCCAAATAAAAAGCTTTCACAAAAAAGATTTAAACAAGTCATAAATCCATGTCCATGACAACTCAATTTTATTGTACAACCAGAATAAATGTTTGATAACATCAAATTGACTAAATAAATAATAATTAAATTAAGAAATATTAAAATATACAAGGCACTATTCAAGGGTTAATTATTAATTAAAAACACTAAATAAAATGAGAAACCCTCAATTTAAAAGTAAAGTTCCATTTTTTAAAAATCTCTTATACACCAAACATAAGCAATGGATTAAAGAAACCATCTCTTACTTAACTTTTGATATATAAACAGCCAAAAAATATTATAATACTTATTATGAGTATAATTGAAGAAGGGAAATTTAACCTAACACTTACAATCCTTTTATCATATTCAAGTTGAGCTTACCACAATTTTATATAACATTTACTATAAAACAATATGAATAACATCCAAATAAGAGTCCTAATCATTATCATTAAGGAAATTTTTGGATTTTGCACCATGTCAATATAGAGCCAAGCCTAAAATGATTTAGAGTATATATATTATATTATGTATATCCTTCAAAAATATTGAAATTGAAATCCTCAAGCGAGGGAATTTTAAGAAAAGAAAAAATAAGAAAATTAATCTAATGACCATGAACGGATATTGATTAATTGAATATTCATTGTTTTTGCCATAGTAATAATCAAATTTTATTCGATAGTCTTAGTTTTTTATAAGTTTTCAATTCTGTTTTTGAAGATGCACCCATCTGGCTACTTGAAATCTATTCACATCTCCGTATATGTAGTTCATTTGGGACCCAATTATGTTTCCCTTGTTTCGACATCATTACCGTTTAGGGCCTATCCAATATTCCCCTTCTTTTAAAATGCATAGGTATCATATTTTTACTTGAATATACCCACATATATAATATTAATGTTAACCGAATCCCTTTTATAGTGTTTTATTATTAGAACGGTTTCATATGACTATTATTTATATATAATAATGTATTCGGTTAGTATTTATAGTTTAGATTTTTTTGTTGAAAGAAAACATTAATTCAAAATATGATAATTGTTGTCACAATTTTTATCTATTTAAAAATTAGTAAAAATTGAATTAGTTTTTAGTTAATTTTTAGTTTGGGCTTAAAAATTTTAATTTTGAAAATTGAAAATTAATTAATTATTTTTTATCAATTAATTAATATAATTAAAAAAATAAAGTTGCAAGCAAAACATTTTAATCTCACTGTACCATGCAAAAAATTTTAAAGTTGTTAGTTTTCTCACAGTTGTGTAAAAATTTCATTAACTTTTTTCACCTATGTAAGCAATTTTTATTTTTCTCTAAATTGTGATAAATTGCTTTGACAGTTTTTCAAATCATGTAATTTATATTTCTGCCTTTACATGTGGTGCAACTATAAAATCAAGCATTCATTAATTTAATTTAAATAATTTTCAATTGTTTTAATTAAATATGTAAATTCACTTTTTTTTAAAATGTAACTGGTGCAGTTGCCTTGGATACTTCCTTGAATTGTGTAATTAAAATCTTCTCTTCCACTATTGTGCACTCAAGCTTTATTTTTCTCTCCATAGTGCAATTTACTTTTTTATTCTCCCCACTCCTTACAAATGTTCTAAGCAATTTAGCAACTCCTGAAATCATGAAAAAACAAATTGCCAAAAATTTTGAAGTCGTTCCACCGCATTCAATCATCCAAAAGCTCTGGAAATGATTTTACAAATATTCACTCAGCACCAAATCAAAAATAATCATCTATGTCTTTTGTTAGAGGGAAAATGTATGGTGCCATCACCATTGGAAGAAGGTATAAAGTGAAATAAAAAAGAAGTGAAGCTAATTAAATTTATTTTGGCTACCAATAGCAATCTATATAAAGCCAAAGTGAAAGGTTTTCTTTTTCATTCTAACTCAAATGAGAAGACATATAGTCGTACGTTCAAGGAGAGAAGTGCAAATTATAATAAAAGAGGAGTAATTTAATTTTTTTATGTTTCCTACCAAAAATGAGCTATATAGTGACTCGTCAACTAGAAGGAGGTAAATAGTAAAGAAATAACAAAATTTTGTTTTGGTTTGAAAATTTATAAAACAAATCGGATCAAATATATTTTATTTTTTGCCTTCACAAGTAAATTGTATGGCATAAATCAAGAGGAGGAAAATAAAAGAGATACCAGATCAGTGAATCTTAATTTTTTTTATTTATAGAATTAAAGAATACATATACCGGTGATAGAAGAATACATATCATCAAAAAGGGGAATAAAGAAAAACATTTTGTTTTTACCTAAATAATAGGTTGTACATTGACGTAGTAGTTGAGAGGTAAAGGTGAAATCAAAATACACATTTTCAATTTGTTTTTAATACCAAAAGGAGGTTGTACGCCCCAAGGGACAGGAGTGAGGTTACCAAAAAAAAAAAAAGGAATCTGCATAAATTTTTTTTTCTTGTTTTCATTCATCAAAAGAGGTTGCACAACTATGTCATGCAGTAAAAAAGATAAATAATATGGAAAAAGAGAAATTAAATTATATTTTATTTGCATGTTAAAAGTATATAATTATATGATAAAGAACAAATGTGATGTAAAAAGCTTCATTTAAATTCTTTTTTTCATCTTTCCATGTGGAAGAAAGGTGATTGAACATGGTAGTGAAATTCATTGCATAAGATTGAAAAAGCACTGAAGCAAGTTTCTACGGGTAAAGCTGCTAGCATAATTTTTAGGTGTAATTAAATAACTTTTTTTTTAAAATTTATTTAGTTTTGTCAAATTTTTAAATAATTTATCATTATGTCAATACCTCTCAATTGTAAATCTTCCTAAAAAATTAATGTCTTCATCCTCTACTTTGGAAAATCCAATTGCAAACAATGGAAAAATAAGTAGGATGTATTATTTTTAGAGATTAACGCTTCTCTCGCCTTTAGAATCCAATGTGGAGAACATTTTAGATATTGATCTAGGTCATATTCTTAGATTAATTTTGGAAGAGAATGAATGCATTACTTAAAAATAACTTTGGTCAAATTACTTTTGACAGTGGATTGGTACAAGATGCAGCCTTTCTAATTTAAATGTAATCTCCTAAATTGGTTCTGGTCATGGAGGAACACAATAATTTAGAATCAAGGGAAGTGAGAGATCCTTAGAATGAATTGGTGGAAATATTAGCTCTAAATCATATCGATAGTATGTTGCATCTTTCAAAATGAGAGTCTTTTATGCACTTAACCCCTGATTCCTCTCAAAAAAATTGAGATGATAACATCTCATGTGCTAAACAAGTTAATTATGGATGGTTGATCAAGCTAAGGCACTTTTATGCATGACTCCCAAAAAATATTGTAAGATATAACTTCAATAATGAAATAAATGAAATAATAACATAATTACACAAAATAATAAGAAATCCAATAGTTAAAAAAAATTATACATGTTTGTATAGGTTCATTTCACTCATCCATAGGAACATACAATATCTCAACTAGGGATAACTAATTAGTGATGAAATCCATAAACAACAAATGAAAGTAAGATGCACATCAAAATGTTATATAACTTATATTGTTCATGTTTTTATTTGAATATATTTTGATGGATTACATATGGTGGGTGACTTCAAAAAAATAAAAGTATATGATGTTTATCCCTAACTTTGCCTTAAAAGAAAGCACTAAGCACTTCAAGAAGGTGAATGATTGTTTCCTTCATTTTTTCATTTAGTTATTTGAGAAAGAACTTTCTAACACAAGGATATAAGTGGTGGTTACCACAAAAAAAAATGCAAAACTTGGTTCATACAATTCTTAATTTTTAGCTATTTGAGGATTAGTGGTTGTGAAATTGTTCCATACATTCTTCGATGTTATTTCATGAATAAGTGGGCATTAATGGAACTAGTGATACATGTTGAAATAAAAAAGTTTTTGATAGGTAGACACAAAACATGGATAAATTTATAATTTTTATTGGAGGGTACACTTATCCATCATTAATGAAAGATAAAATACTAAAACAATATATCCCATTGTAATCTCAAAGCTTTAAAAAAAAGTTTGCATTTGATATAAGGGGGTTAATTGAACACAATATTGGGCCTTCATTTCAACATCTTTCACACTTTGAAGATTAATAAATGGACTATGATGATTTAAAATTGGTTAAAATTATGGACTATTCATGATTTACCATGAAACATATAGTAAAATTTGATAGAACAAAAATGTCGAAGCAATTTGTAGATGATGAAGTCACATTGGATATTTTTTTTGAAAAGGATGACATTGCAACAAAACCACTACCGATAGTTTATTGTTATAAGAAAGAGTCTAGTTCCCTTAAAAGGGTATTTATTAAAAGGATTTTAAAGTGATTAAGGACTAAAGGTATTGACATTATGAAAGTTGATTTCTCTACATCTCTTGGGGAAGATGAATTTGGTATTTTCTATAAACATGTTGAAATAGAGAAATCAACTGAAGCGGGTCAAATTAGAGCACTATTGGTCATAGAAAAGCATAAAAACTAGAAACTGTTCAAAAGGATATTCTATTATGAAGGGTTCTAAAGCTCAAGATAAAAAGGTTAGCTTAAAATATCTCCTTTTCTTGTAATTCTCCAATTTTCTAAGAAGTTCTTGTTGAAAGTTTTCTACATTCCCAAAATTTCGTAGAAAATATAACTCAATAATTCCTTGATTCTATTGGCATGTTTCTCCCAATATCACCTATTTCCCCACTATAATAAATCAATCTTATTTTTTCTTCTCCCTCAAATCATAAAATAAATGTTATTTCCTCTCCAAGAACTCCAATTGATGCAGTTAGAAAATAAAAACAAGAATAAGCATATTTTTTAAGGTGTCACAATTAAAAGAACACCTTTTTCCACCCTAAAAATATTGGCCCCACAAATATCCACTTTTTTCCCACATCCTTCAAGCACAACAATGTCAAATTGGTTATCCATGGTGGTAGAGAAAACAAGAAAAAGTGTTGAACTTGAAGAGATTGATTTTGGGCCTCTGATAATTGTAATTCCTTTTTCAAAAAGATCAAGAAAAGTAAGAACCATCTATTCAATGGTAATAGATGAAAGAGGATAAAATATACAGAGGTGGTGATTCCTATAGTTGAGAAAGATAAGTAAGAAATCAAAGTTAAGTACTATAAGGTATCAAGAGTTCACTTTGGAAAATCTACCAAAGAAGGGATGAAGGAAGATATGCAACTAAAATTGGTACTAATTTTAAGAAAATGAATAAAGATAAAACAATGAAAAATGAATTGAAATAAAAAGTGAAACAGATAAATTTAGTAATATAGAGGTTGATTAGACCAGTTCAACCCACAATTATTTCATCAAGTCTTCATGTTGAAACATTTGAGAAAGTAAAAGAAATTATTCAAATATGTAATGCAATAAAAGATTGGACTAAAAATATCAATAATAAAGGAGTTTCAACAATTCTCATTGCAGTGATAGTGGTTTTTCAAGTCTAGTCAGATTACAAATAGGTAATAAAAAAGGAAATCAAGTATATATAAGCAATAAATAATTAGGAAGAGGTCATCCCCAAACTGATTGAATTCTCAAACTTTACCTCTTATGATCTTATTAATGAAGTACTCATCAAAAAAGATGGTATTTATCATATTGAATTCCTTTAGGCCAAAAAAAATAATCCAATCACTTTAATAATGTGTCAAGAAGATCAAAAATGCAAGGTCACTTCAAAGTGACATAATGATAGAAATTTATGTAGAATCCAAAAAGTTAAAATATCATTTTATCAATTATAGAGATCAAAATGGAAATCATGTTCCATTAGAAGCCATGGTTGAAGAAATCAAAAATCACATCCATGAAATTATAAATCACATGTCTTCATTTAATCATTAAGTACTTCATTATTCAAAAAATATCAAAACAATGTAGGTAATCTTGATTTGATGATAAACACACTTCAAAACAAGTTTCAAGAAATAAGAGAGTTGAACTGCTCAGTGGATATTTCATATAGGTATATAGATGGTATTAATGAAGATTTGATAAATGTTTTTTTACATATATTTTATGACTTTATAAAAGAAGATTTATGAATGAAGAAAAAAAAAATTGAACACTTTCTCAACATTCTAGAACTTTTCTTCTAGTAGTTCTTTTAGTAACTAGCATTTCATTATCACATTGTATTTCCATTTACAAATGTATGTTGTTACTTTTACAAATTGTGTCTCTTGTAATTTTTAAAACTTACTTATTTAAGTTGTGTAGATTGATTATATACCTTTACAAGAAGTTTAAAGACACCAAAACTCTTCTTCAAGTAGTGTCAAGTGCTCAACACACTTTTACACCTTTTCAAGCTATAATTTTTTGTTGATGTTATTAAAACACTATAAAATGGTAAAAAGTGGTTATGTGCCATAAACAACTAATTTGGATTATAAATACAAGTTAAAACCTCATAATATAGGTTCTAAACAATGAAAACTTTGAGCAAACCTTTTTTGTAAAGGGATATTGGATTTTCTTCTCCATGAAGATCAATACAAAGAGATTGTTCTAAACTTTGTGTTAGTGATCTTTTTTAACATATATCCACCCAATTCAATGTATTTTACCCTCATTTTTGAATTTATATTGCTATCATATTTTAATTATTAAGGCTAAAAAACTAAGTTATAAATTTCTATATATAATTGTAATCGATATTTTAAATATAAGTGAAATCTCAATGGGAATAGAAATGATATTTTTATTATTTTTTAAAAAAAAACATAGGGTTGTTTATTTTTATTATTAGTACTAGGTATCTTTCTAATGTATGTTTCATATTATTAAGAATATGAATATGTCTTTTCAACCCATTAAATGAGAGATATTTCTCCTTTTGATGTCAATTTATCTTCTGACACCTTTGTCAAGTATTAGTGTCTAGCTTGGAAAATTTGTAGTCTAAAATATTCCATCTCTCTTTCCCTCTCTAAATATTCCTTGCTAAAAATTATTTTTCATACTTTTAAGTTAAAATTACTACCCATAATTTATACCTTTTTACTTTTAAATATTTATTTTTCAATAACTTTTTTATCTTTTAATAAAGCTAGCTCTTCCATATAATAAGAGTGGAACTTCTAACCCCACACTATTGACACAAATGAGATAATTTGTCCCTTTAAAAATTTCATTATTGAGAGTTTTTGTCACCCACCATGGGGTACATGTCTACAACTTTCATGCTACCCACATTATTCTTGTGGGCCATATGATTACTCCATCATCATAAGAACCAATCTACTAACTGAACCTAAGCTAAGAATGACCAATTTAGAGCGATATTATGTCAAACATCAAGTAAATGTTTTGGGATTCTATTAGGGATTCTATACTACAGTTCTAAATTATCCTAGCCATTTTGAATCAATAAATTGATTATGTAGAAAGAATTTAAATATTTAAATAAATTAGAAGAACTCATTGAACCCATCAAATTGCTTATAACCATTAAAGTGTCACATGACTAGTTTAAGCTCTCATAATTATATTCATCAACCTAGTTTGAATTGGGATGAAGATTTGTAATAATATTTAACTTCAAGCCTTTAATTTTTTATTTTTTATAATCAAATAAGTGACACTCAATTTGATAATGTTAGAGTTTAATTGAATATAGAAGAAACATATGATACCATTTCCTAGAGGAAATTTGAAATAAATTCAAGGATTCTAGCTAGAAGATAAGTAAGGAAAATTGTTTGCATAGTTGTAAGAAATAATCTCATAGGAGAAATTTCATCTCATGATAATTCAGGAAGTGCAGGCCCCAATTATTCAACCTAATCTCAATAGGATAACCCAAACTTAGAAATATATTTCATCATATTTGATAACATTTTCTTGGGATAATAGAACTAGTTTAACACATTTTCATAGAGTTGTTGAAATTTTAGAAGAAAAAGAAGATTAATTTATTTCAGCATAGAGATCATAAGCAATAGCTATGCAAAGAGCATGATAAATAAGGCCATTTCAGAGAGCTATTCAACATTAACATGCACCTCAATGTCATTAATTTTCTCTCAAACTGGTGGGAAAAAGATTGAGTAGGTCAAGTAAGACTAAAGGTGAAATTGACCTATTTTATCAATTACATGAATATTATAGTTTTAGTCTAAATATGAACATCAAAGTATAATTTGGTAAACAAAAAGACTTCCATTAACTCCTAAAAAATAAATAACTTTAGGGTGGAATAAAAATAGCCCAGGCACTCACTTGATTAGTAATTGTTCTTCCCCTACAAGCAATTTTACCAACCATGGCAGTGCCATGGGAAAATTATATTGGACCTTTCACTTCAGGGAATTTTTATGGCCTCCAAAAAGGGTAAAAAAATAACTTTTCAAAGTTATATGGAGATGTAAAAAAACACCCAGATGAACACCTCACTGCATTCAATATAGCTTACAGTGTCTTTAGTGTAGAACATGAATATGTGGTAGTTAGACTATTTGTTTAAACAATTTAGAATGTTGCTATAGAATGGTTCTACCATCTTACCAAAGGATCCATCAATAATTTGAATACCATGAAAATAAAATTTAAAGGTAGATTCAAGCTTTCTGATGGTCTCCTTGTTTTGTTTACATAATTGAAATAAATGAGGAAGGAAGCTTATGAACCAATGAGGTGGATAAATTCAATAAGCTACTCTATAAAATACATATAGCTATAAGACCAATAAATGATAATGAAAAGTTCTTATTTATTAATTCTCAATTGCCTAAAGTTGGATATCAATTGATAAAATCTAGGGTAGAAAACCTTAATTCAACACAAACAATGTCTATAAAATTTGAATATGCTTTGATTATGGTAAGTTAAAAAAAGAACCATCCAAATGAAAAGTATAGGTAACTAGTCAGACTTCCATAAAATATGTGTTGTAAAAAATGGCCAATGATATTATATCATTAAAGATGTAGATTCCCTAATAAGCTATAACATCATCTTATCAATAAATACCAAGAAGAAATTTTCTACATTTTCATGGTAATCATCCATGATTATAGGCTCTCTAATAAATAATTGTAATTGAAACATCTTCACATTTTAATATGCATCCTCCAATCAATGCTCTTATGGAAATAAAATAAATTTTTGAATTTGAGGAAGTTGAATAAGAAAAAAAATAGAAAATAAACTTACTTACTTATTGTCCTATGTGGTTCAAAGGGTTGACAATAAACATTCTTTTTGGATCACAAAACCCTTGTCTTTGGTGGGTAAGTTTTAGATTTACTCCAAGATGTTGGTTGCTATGTAGGTATATTATTCCTAATGGGCTCCTTATAATGATACCAATGTTAGGTTAGAAAATACTCTAAGATATTTAATCTAGACCAATTCTAAAGGTCATAAAGACTTTTATAGAGTTTATTGGGATATTTGTTTCCAAAGTAAAGAAGCAAGTGGTTTAGGGATCATGTATATTGAGTTTCAAGGTCTTTATCTCACCATTAAAAGATTTATTTGAGGTTTAAAAGGTGATGAAGCCTGAAATATATTGTTTTTACATTCAATCTCTTATGTGTACCTTTTGTTAGACATATATGGCAAGGCCTTCGGTTACATATTTTTCTCATAACCCTTAGTCTTGTTAAAATTAATGGTACTTTTTTTATTTAGAGTGTTTGGAAATCTTGGGAGAAACTCAAACACTATCTCATTTGGGTGGAGAAGGGATTCAATAATGGTCTTTATCTTAATTATCATTCTCTTTGGTGGTCTCCCACACTGAATTTTTACAATGTTCCCTTCACTTTGGTCCCCTTCATCAAAAGCTTAAGGTTGTTAAAAATTGGTGTGAAAAATATTGGGTATATTTTATATAGAGTGATCCATTCCTGGCTTCCTTGGAATCTAATTGAAAATAAATTTTACATAAATAATGTAGATTATAAGTATATTACATAGATTCAAGGCTCCATAATTTATGAGTATCTTCATAAAATTAGATTTAACTCCCTTAGTCCTTGGTGAAACTATTGGCATTGGCCTACGACCACTCATTTTAAATGATATTCTCCACATCTATGGTATAATATTTTATCTCTATATAATATTCAATATGAAAATCTCAATCAATTATGGATCCTTAATTCTATCCATGTGGTCTAGTCTAACATATTTACCATTATGTGGGTTGCTCCCCTTGAGCCTAAGAGGGCTGATTTTCTTTGGTGCATTCTAAATCAAGGTTTTCCTACGGATGACAAGATTAAGTGCTTGGGATTTTCAAGACCCATTTTCTCAATATACCATCAACCTAAGATAATTAAGCATATTTTCTAATTTTTGTCCCACACCTAAACCATGTGGCATTGGATTCATACCCTTTTTTAGCCTTTTAGGCCTAGGTTTTTTACATCAAATATGAATCTCTTGGGGGAATCTCCATTAATTTCTATAAAATACAATTTTTTTTGTTAGATTATTCATGTTTATATTCATTTTCAAATATTGGAAATTAGAAATTATGCTTATTTTAGTCATGAAGAAATGAATGCAGTTTAATTTATTAATAACAAATTTACTTTCATTATTATTTTTATTATCTAGATTCAAATTTAGAATAATAAATTTCACCAATAACTTAATCATCTTCAAATTTTTCTTTATCACTAGAGTAATGACCCATGTGTAGTTAGCCATGAGCCTCCAAAGCTTCCATCTCTCCAATATCCCCCTCATGGATGAGGGCATGGTAGACATTGATACCATTATAGGAACTATCACATGAGCCTCTCTCATTGTCAATAACCACCTATTGGTTATCTCCTCAACATGATTGTTATCATGGATCTACTATAAGAGGAAGTGATGTAAGGGATTGGGTCCCTCCTCACAAGTATCTGCATCTCATTCTTGTTATCCCACCTTATCAGTATAATTAATAAAGTAATAATCTTCAATAGAATGATGGGTGAGATCACTTATATTTTGATGAAGACCCACTTCTCAAGGGGGATGAGATGATAAGACACATGATCCACCTCCTCTATTTTCCCCTTCGGTCACCATGTTCGATTTTACAACATTAATGTTTTCTTTGATTTCATGTGTTATTATGTGTGTCATTTTTATTTACATGTTTATGATAATTTGATGTGATTTATTTTTGGTGTGGTCATTATTTACCCTTTGCTAAAATAGTTATTTTCCATAAAGTTTCTTACCTTAGTATGACTATGCTTTCGGGGTGTGACTTTTTCCACCCATTTTTTATATGACTATAATTGTACAATTATTTGATTATATTCATATAAACACACACTTAAATCAAAAAATAAAAATATAAGGTTTATTAGAACTAATTTAATTATATTTTTTTACTCTAATTATTTATATTAAGAATGATTTTATAAAAATCTTTAAATGATTTTTATCTTATGTTAATCCAATGAACACGAGCATATATTTTGGCTCTTTTCATATAATTGCATTTCATAAGTTTTATTTTGTAATTGAAGCAAATGGTCTGAGTCTATAACATAGTATCAAAAAGATTTGAGCTTGAGGTGAGAGGATATATGAAGAAAATCCTTAATAAAATAATTATGATATTTGTTATGAACTATTTCCACTTAATTTTCATATTTTTTGAGAAAAGTGGTAGTGTACAGGAAAATGTCATTCTACCACTCATTCTAGCTATAAATGTAGGGAAGATATGGAACCAAGGCAAAAAAAACATTATCTAAATGTATATTTTCTCATATTTTTTGTGGGGAATATAGATATGACACTAGTACCTTTAAAATTAAGAAAATTTATCTTGCCTTATAAATGTGATATGATATATGATTTCACTATGATCATTGCCTTGGCTAAGTAGTGGATCTTGGTGGCATTATTTTATTTAGAGAATATTTATTTCACTTATACATTTTTAACAATTTAATAAATAAATAAAATGATCCTCCTATATGTATAACATGGAGTTTTTTAAATCAATTAAATAGTAATTAATTGAACAAAATTGATTTATGCATTGCCTAAAATTTTGCATGTCTAAAACCACTAAAAGGTAGACCAATTTTTTCATATAATATAAAATTCATATTATACACATCTACATTTCCCATTAGCTATAAATATTAATGGTATGACATGCACAATGCATCAAAATAATCTCGAATGCCTAAATGCAATGGATGGAAATGTGAAAGTGGTCGCATGGTTTTTACACAACTAAGTCATCCCTACTTTCTCTAATTAACCTATAGGATTTCAAACAAGCCTATAGATATCTAAAATAACCTATTGGTACCCACAACCTTAATGTATAAAATGTATGATCAACTAAAAGTATGTGGGTTTAAGAAACTATTCGATCAAATGATTCATTTGAAGAGTCAATGGAGTTCAAGGACCAAAAATGATTTCGGCCAATCAAAGGAATTAGTTCATAATTGAAGTCACAATTTTAATTTATTTAAAATTTGACTTATGTTCTTATTAATTTTTTTACAAAGGAATACACAATATTCATTTGACCTAAAAATGGGTTTAAAGTGTCCTTTCTTAGCTCCCTGAGAATATATCACTCCATCTTAGTCACTAAATATTTTCTAACTCAATTGTTAGATGAAATAACCCATTTAAAAAAACATTGATATTAACTTACATCTATGACATATTTATAGATAAAAAGTCTTCATAAAGTGATCACACACTAGCATAATATGACCAAAACTATATTAGGTTGACTCTAGATACTTAACTAAGTTGAAAAACTCTTAAACGATTATATAAGGAATAAGGGCATTCCTGATTTTTAACACAACTTTGGGTGTATTTAAGTACTAATTTATCTTAACTAACTCTAATCTAAATATGTCACAAGGGCCTTCCCAATAGGACCATTTAAAAATTTTTAACCTTGTTCAAACACCACACTCTCCCAAATAAATTTTAGGTCAAGGTTTCGATCACTAAAAAATATTATCCTAAATCCAAGAATAATAAATCAAAGAACCTAATTAGATAGCTCAATATTTTTTCATTAAATGATATTAAAATCAATTACATGAGTAATCATCAATCTAAGTAGATAATACAATATTCATCAAAATAAAATGCAAGAATCAAGATTATATTTATAAACAAGATAAATAATTTAAGTTTGGGTGATAATATAATTATCTCTTCATATCCAAAAATATCATTTCCAAACTAACATGAGATATGCAAATGTTTTGAAACTACATTATATTGTGTGAGTAAATTAAGTAATTTAACTAGTTTCACTTTCCTAGATCGTTAGATATGATCTCTAGCTCTAGTGTCACAACACTAATTACATTACCTAGCATAAAACCACTAACCACACAATTATATATTTTCTTATTTTTTAAACTCAATTTTAATTAAGTCCACTTCCATGAATATTAAGGTAATAATTATGTTTTCATGATAACAAAAAATTCTACATGAAGGGTTTTCATATTACTAAGATAATATTATATGTATCATTGTTGGAAGAAAAATCACTAGGGGATGAATTAGTGTTTCCAAAACATTCATTCAATTCCACTTAAGCATACATGAACCATTCATTTAAACATGAACATCAGGGATATGTAACCATATAAGATCATGAAACACATTAAATATGAGGGATACCCTCAAGAGGAAGAAAAATAACTATTATATAGAAATTTACTACATTCATATAAGATAAAAACCAATCTTTAGTGAAGCACCAACTCCACATAGAGCACCAACCCCAACTAGTCAATAACCTACTCAACTAGGCTTTAGCAAGCACCAACTTATGAGGCATCAACCCCCTAGATGACTCAACACCAATTTAATCTCTTAAAAAAATTGATCACCTTAAAAAAACCTTTTTTCTCACACAATATTTTATGATCACCTTCTTTATCTCTTCTCATTCTTCTATCCCTCTTAAACTAAATTCTAGCCTCTTTGCTCAACTAGGTCTCTTAAAGACAGATTAGGTCATATGACAATTATATTCATCTAAAGTTACCATATTAGATATTTATTATAGTTTATTTACATACATATTATATTCCATAAGAACTCTTTCATCTCTTAAAAGTGCTATTTCCTTCACTTGTACTTACTTCTTCTCTAACTTGTCAATTAGGCCTATTAAGCCTTGTTCTTATACAATCCTCTATCTCACACACCTCTTGGTCAAACATGCACACTTTCATACCTATACTATATTTAAAATAGGTTTTATAAAAAATTTCATGCATGAATAAATCATTTTAATAGGTCATCCTCAACTTAAAATACCAAAACTTCTTTTAGGCCTTAAGGAAACATAATTCAATTATGCCTTCATTAGTACATGTTACCATCTGATCTCCTTGAAATAATTTTAAAATACATAAATAGAGTTAATGATTAATACACCACTAAAATATACCCTAACTAATCTCATATTAGGTTCATGACACTTTCTATCTCCAACCACCACTTGAAGGACACCGGTAGTATTGTTCACATTAGGCCTTCACACATAGAGAAAGGTTTATCTTGAACAATTGAAGATAAAATATTATTTATTCAAACAACCATGATAATAAAAAAAAATAATAACTTAAATTAAATTAAAAACTTCATTATGTGTATTATACTTCATAACATAGGATTAAAAAAACTCAAAAACACTCCTGCAACTTGCTCACTCAGAACTGCCAGTTTTCTTCAAAAACTACTCATGATGACTCAGACCTCCAACATATGTATATAAATTTTAAATAACTTATTATGCATGTATATTAACCTATTACATGTAAATAACATATTAAAATATAAAAATTATATGTTCTATTTTAAACTATTGATCTTACATACCAATTTGTTGACCTCACTACACATAGATCTCACTAAGTTAGACAAGCCATTTTGGCTTATTCATTTTCACCACTATACCCAAACTCAAATATTTTTACCAAGATTTAATAATACATACCATTCCAAAAAAACATTTACATGAACTTGGTTTCATCACTCTATCATTATAACATATTCTTAATCATCTTCTCACTACTACCTGGGTTTTTCATTGTTTCCACCATTAGCCTATTAATGATTAACTAACTTGGATGACTAGTTTAACACACTTGAGGGATATAAAATTTCAACAAACCTTCATGGACATGAAAAATAATCTCGATATTCATCCTCCATCCATTTTCATACTCTAACTTAGTCAACACTGAATGCTACAATAAATCTCTAAGAAATTAGCACTTCCCTGTAGGGTCTACTCACACACCTAACAACTCAATCAAACCTAGATATGATTGGGAGAGTTGAATACATCATTTAATATCTTATATAATCATACCAATCCATTCTAATCATTTTTTATACAAATCTTCAACATTGGATCCTTTTTAGGATTCTAAGAAGGTCTAAACATGTTTCCATTCTTAACAATAGTTTATAAAGCATAGCCCCTCAATCTAAAAGCAAATGCATAGAATTTTGATATAGGACCCTTACCCATATAACATGAATATTCTAGGTTCCCATGAAAATTTTGATAAGATAATGAACACAATAAAATCCTTCTCGAGTTGAGAACCCTTCATTATGAGCACTCAAGAGACCTCAAAAAAACTTTTCATGCCTTGTCCTTCAAAACTACATCGACAAACTTGAAAATTTTTCCTAAGTATTAATCATATATTTTAATGAAAAATGTTATCCAAAACACTCTAAAGTGTTCCACATTATCAGGTTTACCTTTCCATATTCATAAAGAGTTGTGTTTCCATAAGTCTTTATTTTTCCTCTATTTAACATGTACACTATAGTGTTTACTACCTCCCTCCAATATCCATCATATAATATAGACTCATTTAGTATAGTTATAGTTATCTCTTTAACATACTATTCTTTATTTTAACTACCCCACTCGACTGAGTTGTGTTAGCTACTGAGAACTATCTCTTTATTACATGAACCTCACAAAAGTCATCAAAATCATAAACCAAAACTCTCCTCCTCTTTCAAATCGTAGAAACTTAATCTTCCCATTATTCTCATTTTCAACAAGATCCTTGAATGCCTTCAACTTGTCATGAGCTTCTGGTTTTTATTTTAAGAATGTTACCCAAGTAATTCTTATGTAGTCATCTATGAGTAACATGAAGTAGCTATCTTCTTGAATCAGAGAAAATTTTAGTGGGAAAACTTCATTAATTCATGAATATTATAGTCCTATAAATATGCATTTGGTGATTTTTGTTGGTATTGAAGATCCTATAATCACCTAAATGTTTTGGGTGCAAGTTAATTTTAAGGTCAAATTGCCTACTATTTAAAATAATTTCATTCATATAAATGTTCTTCATCGATACCTAAAAAGGAAATCTAGGTATATTCTACTCACATCACATATGTATATGATAATACAAATATGTCAGTGACTATATGCATATATATATATTAGTGGCCATTTTCATATCTACATATGTCGATAGTCATATTCATATCTACTTATGCTAATGACCATTTACATATGCCAACAATCATCCACATTTCTAAACGATCATATGTATATTGATGTCACTCATATACAAAATAAAATGACATAAAAATATTCAAAACATAAATATTATAACATAATTTTATTCCTCTTGAAAAGCTATGCAATTTCAAAAATCAAATCATCGTAATCTAAGGTTGTATTAAAAGTTACAACCTCTGGAAGTTGACTAGTGGATAGTGCACTTGTCAACACACATCCACATGATTTCGATGATCATTAACATGATTCCAGTTTATTTTGACACATAATTATTTCCATATTCATGGTGTCAATTTATTTCTACACCATGTGGATGGCCTTGGGCATCATGCGGATGTCCATCAGTAAGTGAACTATCAACTAGTCAACTTTTCATGGTCTTAAATTTTGCATACTCACTTGGATTTTGCTGATTTTTTTTTTGAAATCGCATAATTTTTTTATAGGAATACAAATATTTAATAATTTTTACATTTAGATAAGTTTTTTATTCAAAAAAAATTATTCTGCTACTTTATCACTTGATTCACCTGCATAATTAATCACCCTTTAAACTGATTCACCACCATTATGAAACTAGTTTTCCTGGGAACATACAGGGTTTTTTTAATATATCACCCAAAAAATAATCATTCCTTGAATGATTTAAATTATTTTAGGCCCATAGAGATCAGTGTATATTAACTCCAAGGTTCTTGTAGTCGATTACACCTTGGACTTGAACCTTTTTCTAGTTTGATTACCATGTTGACATGCCTTGAAAAGTATGTTTAGTGATCTTAGAAATGTTTTTTACATTATTATCACTAATTATATTGAACAAATTGTAAAATTTTAGGTAACCTAACCTTATGTGTCATAGCCAAATTTCATCCATCTTGCTCATAAAGTATCTCTCCTTCTGTAACTCATTTAAGACATATATATTATTCTCAATCCTCTTAGCATTGGAAAATATCCTTCTTGATTTGGATCTATTTTTCTCACACCCTTTATCATGAAAGGTTAGTGTGTGTCCTTGATTTCCCATTTGACTTACACTAAGTAGGTTATGTTTCAAACCTTCTACATACAACACATTTTTTGTCTTGGTCTTCCCATTTTCTAAACTCAAGATACTCTTGTCTCCAAATCTCATTATTCCTAAAGAATTCTTCATCAATGAGATGAAATTATTTTATCTCCTATCATGTGTATTGATAAACCACTATATATATATATATATATATATATACCATTTCATGCCTTCATCTTGAATGTGAAAGGCAGACTGAGCTAGCATAGAATCCACTTTAGTCTTTTATTCCTCCTTAACAAATAGTCCATCTTGACTCTTGAGCTCAATATGATCAATCAAAACTTGTTTTAACATCCATATTAATGATTGACCCTTCTCATGTACTCTAAGATATTCATATATATTTTTGAATCTTGAAGGCCTTCTAAATATATTAGAACAAAATCTTGCAATGTGTCCCATATTATGATAATTGTAGCAAACAAAATTTTTGTACTTACCTCTTAATTGATCACTCTTTTCCTCATGGTTCCATGATAACATATCCTTTATTGCATTGGGATGATTTATTGGTCATTTCATTTTGTTACTCTTATTTTGTTCTAACTTCTCACACTCTTTCTCAAACTTGCTAAACTTGTCTATGAGATGTTCATGCTCAACCTTCAAGGAATCTATCTCTATCTTCAACTGGTAATACTCAACTTTCTTTGATCTAAACCTTGTATTGGTACCTTGTAAATGATTCTATAGATCCTTGATAGGCTTATTTTTATGCTTAAAATAATCAAGAGCACTTATGAGCTTAGATTCAAGGTCTACTTTAGCTTCTCCTTCTTCACTATCATAGTAGACTTCTTCATCATACATATTGTCTTCCTCTTTTTGATTAGTTGACATATTATGTTTCTTAGGATAAGCTTCAAGATATTATACTTGATTAAAAGGACTAGGCTATGATACTAATTTTTGGAAGCATAATCACTAAGAGGGGTAGTTTAATTAGTGTCTTTAAAACATTCATTCAATTCTACTTAAGCATATATGAAACATTCATACAAACCTGAACATCTAGCATATGCAACCATACAAGATCATGAAACACATTACATATGTGGTAAACCCTCAAAGGGAATAAAACCCAATTATATACAAAAATGGACTATATTCCTATAATAAAAAAATCAATCTTTAGTGAATCACCAAATCCACATGGATCACCAAACCTAACTAGTCAATCACCTACTCAATAGGCTTTAACAAACATGAACTTACAAAGGGGCATCAACCCCCTAGATGACTCAACACCATGTCATCCACTTAAAAAAATATATCACCTTAAAAAAACCTTTTTTCTCACACAAAATATGATGATCACCTTCGTTATCTCTTCTCACTCTTCTATCCCTCTCAAACTACCTTTTGGGCTTCTTCACTCAACTAAGTCTCTTCATATTGATATTCATCTACAGTACCCATATTATATCTTCATTGTATTTTATCTACACCCATATGATTTTTTACAAGACCTAGTTCATCTTTTAAAAGTGTTATTTCCATTTCTTACACTCACTTCTTTTCTAACTGGTCAATTAGGCCTTGTTCTTATACAATCCTCTAGATGACACAACTATTGATCAGTGATACACACTTGAACACTTTTATTACCCTTAAAATGATTCTTATAACACATTCAATGCATGAATAAATCATTACAATAGGTCATACTCAACTTAAAAGACCATAACCTCTTTTAGGCCTTAAGGAGACCTAATTCAATTAGGCCTTCATTAGTCCACATTACCCTTTGATCTCTTTAGAACACTTTAAAAATAAACACATGGAAATAAAAATTGATATGCCACTCAAATATACCCAAAAAAATATCATATTAGGTCCATGCCACTTTATATCTCCAACCACCACTTGAAGCACCCCATTATTACTACTCACATTAGGCCTTCACACACACAAAAAGGCCCATCTTGAATAACTAAAGATAAAATATTATTTATTAACATAATAATGACAATAAACTACATAATTACAACCTCAAATACCTTAATAACTTTAATAAATTCATTTTAATTCATCACATATGGAAAAAAGACTCAAAAACACTCTTGCAACTTGCTCACTCAAAATTACCAGTTTTCTTCCAAGACCAATCATGGTGATTTAGACCTCTAACACCTATATGGAAATTTTAAATTAATTATTATTCATCTATATGAAAATATGACATATTTTTACCATATTCAAATATAAACATCATATGGTCTAGTGGCAACTATTGGTCTTATAGACCAATTTGTTGACCTCACTAGATATAGATCACACTGAGTCAAACAAGCCATTTTGGTTTCTTCATTTTCACCACTACACTTAACTTCCAAGATTTATACAAATAATTAATAGTACATACCAGTCCCAAAAAACATATCCATTCACTTGGTTCATCACTCTATCATGATAACACATTCTTAATCATCTTCTCACTGTTGCCTAGGTTTTGAATTATTTCCACCATTAGGCATGTTAATGATTGGATAAATTGGATGAATATTTTATCACACTTTAGGGATGTAACATATCCATAAACATTAACTGACATGAAAAATGAGTCTCAAGATTTATTCTCCATCTATTTTCATACTTAGAATTTGTCAACTTTGACTACTACAACAAATCTCTAAGAACTTAGCACTTTCTTGTAGGGTCTACTCACACACCTGACAACTCAATCAAACATGGAGGTAATTGGGAGAGATTAATACAATATAAAATAGCTTAATTAAGGATTCAAATCCATTTTATTCACTTTTGATAAACATATTCAACATCATATCCTTATTAGGGTTCTAAGAGGGTTTAAACCTATTTCCATCCTTAAAAATCATTCATAAAGCATAGCCCCTCAATCAAAAAAAATTCCTACAATTTTGAGATAAAATATTTTCCATCTACCATTAATATATAAAGTTCCCATGCAAAGGTTTGATGAGATAATGAGCACAATAAAATCCCTCTCAGTTTGAGAACCCTTCATTCTGAATACTCAAGAGACCTCAAAACAAATTTTCATTACTTATCCTTCAAAATATGACCTAAAATTGAATTTAAAAACTTGAAACAACATAACTAGCATTTTAAAATGCTTAGATGAGCTCAAACATCTTTGAATCTAATCATTACGCCTCATTAGCCCACACTCTCTCTCTCTTTACTCTCTAGACCTTTAGCTACAAATCACATTAGGCCTTAAAAATGAACTTCATTCCTATTTCTATGCACTCTCCACCTTAATCACATACTAAATAAACATATCTCATACTTAATAAATGTCATACATCCTTCACATACTTTTACAATAGATCATGATACCTCATTAGACCAGACAGGGTCTAGAAGTGGTCTAGGTGCAGACTTGGTCTGAAGGTCCAACCTCTATAAGATCACCCTGAGAATCTCATGAGTGTTCCAATTCCTCTCATACATACTTAATCAACCTCATAAAACCACTCATGCCTATGTGCACTCATAATACCAAGACACCATGCTCATACCTTCTTACAAGGTCTTTTTATGTTATGACTAGGCTTAAGCTACTCAAAGACATGTACCTTCATTTCTTCAACTTATCTCTTTTTCCTTAAAATTATATTTCATGAAAACATCCTTTAGTGACAACACTCCATCAATGCCCTTTGCCACATTAACACACTGTCAACTAGGAACACTCTCTTATTGATATCAACCTTATGCAAGATGTACCATTAACATCAATGATAATACTTAATAATCACCATTGATTAAATTAGTAAAAATAGAATAAATTCAATTAAAAATATAAATCTACCTTCTCGTAGATGTGATACCATAAATACTCATTAGATCTTACTCACTTATCATGTGGTTGATAATTATCCTATAGAAATAACACTATAAATGATAATATGAATAAAATGACAATAGTAATTCATTAATATTACTTTTATATGAATAGAATTAAAAACAGAACATTTATTTTGTTTTCAACAACCATGCTTTTTAAACTTTTTCATGATGAAAACTATCAAATTTAACAAGCTAACACATCACAATATGTTATCTAAGCATTTTACTATGTCTTAAAGCATAAACAATAAACAATAATGTATCTATTTATATATTAACAATCATTTATGTTTCAAATATTAAACTATTTGATAAGGTAACAACCTTGTTATATATTCATTAGTTGATTAAGTCATATTATAGTCAAATGGAAAAAATACTGAAAATAGACTCCCAATAGCCTTAACTTTCTTTTTATGTTTATTATAGATTAAAAAAGCTAGTAATTTACACCATAATATATAAATAGAGACTAAATATAATATTTATCTATTTACTTCACATACCAAGAATTATTTGAACTAAATCAAACAAGTACAACATATTTGTCAGGATACATCATTAATTTCCCAATGAATCAAAAACTTGATACAATAGTAAAATATTCATAAAATACCAAATATGGTGAGATTAATTATCAATCCCATTCCTTTCTAAACTCATTATTTTTATAAATTTAAGTGAAAACCATTTAAACAAAAAATGTCTAGCCATATGAGTAACATAAACTTTAAATGGTAGTATCCTTGATATAAACCCTACCTAGTTTTAATTTAAACACTAGCTATCATTAATAAAGTGAAATGGTGTTAATAACCATTTAATAAAGAAGAAAAAAAATCTTCATATTCCATAAATATAGTAGCTAAATTTTAATAATTTAACTTTCCACAAAATCAATACACATTAATTAAATAATCAAGCCACTACTTTAGCTTCAACATCCCACTCACATTTATTATTTATTATACTTGATATTCAGAGTTTTAAGAAGACAATTTAACATCTATTAAGAACAATAAAATACTTATCAACCAGCCTAAATTTAAATAAATAAGGTATATTATGTTTAGAATTTTAATCATGCAACATTATAATTAGATATGACCACATCAACACTACAACTATGCTCAAATAAAATTAAACTCAAAGTGAAATGAATCACTAACATGACGTAGAATAGATTTCCACCAAATAAAGTCGATGAAAAAAATAACAAACCTCAATAATAAGGGAACAATCCCACCCTTACATCTTAATGATACAATCCATCGGTGGCCCTAACTGCCCAATCCATTAGTTGGATGATGGATCTATGTAGGTGGAATGATTTAGGAAGGTGTAAGGAGTGATAATGAGATTTTGAGATAACAAAATAATTCCAAAAGACTAGGGAATATCAATCAATAATCAATGATAAGGAAATAATAAATTCTAAATGAAATCAATACTTGTTGATTTCAAATACAAAAACAATACAAATATATTGAAAGGACATGTACCCATGCATAGTTTGATATGATAATATCAAGACTATAGGATTTTAAATTTGAACTTCATGGATTAATGAAAAGTATTATCATTAAATCCATCAAAGTGAACTTCATAATACTTGAAATAAATTTATATAGGTATCATGTTTATTTAATGATCATTTTAAGTGACTCATACTTATCATGTCATTAAACTAACCAACTAGGACTAAACCAATCAAACAAACCAAAAAGTGTTCTAAAATAAAATAACAACATATTCATAACATATTTCACTACCTAAAATATCAATCAATATTTAAATAAGTAAGTACAACCTTCAAAATAATAATAATAATATTTGAATAAATAATGATTCAACTATCAAAACCATAGTTAAATGAAAGTGAACCAAACATCCAAATAAACCTTTATTTACTATAACTAGCTGACCCAAAATAAAGTCTAACAAGCTTGAGACTATAACTGAGTAAAAATAATGAATATAAGTTGTTATAAAAAAATTAAAATTAGATACCACAAAATTACCTGAAATTTTGAAGTCATTCCACACCATTTAATCATTCAAAAACTCTGATAATAATTTTACAAATACTCACTCAGAACCAAATCAAAAATAATCATTTATGCCTTTTGTTAGAGAGAAAATGTATGGTGCCATCACCATTGGAAGAAGGTATAAAGTGAAATAAAAAAGAAGTGAAACTAATTAAATTTATTTTGGCTGCCAATAGCAATCTATACAAAGCCAAAGAAAGAGGTGGTTTTTTTTTCATTCTTTCTACCTCAAAGGAGAAGACGTATAGTCGTACGTTCAAAGAGAAAAGTGCAAATTATAATAAAAATGAGGACTAATTTAATTTTTGTATGTTTCGTACCAAAAATGAGCTATACATTGACGCATAAAATATTAAAGAAGACAACAAAACTTTGCTTTTGTCTGCATAAAGTAAGTCATACGGCCCAAGGAGATGTTTGAAAATTTATAAAACAAACCGGATCAAATTTAATTTATTTTTTGCCTTCATAAGTAAATTGTTTGGCATAAAGCAAGAGGAGGAAGATAAAAGAAATACCAGATCAGTAAATCTAAATTATTTTTATTTATAGAACTGAGTCATATGGTTTTACATTCATATAATAGTGATAGAAGAATACATATCATCAAAAAGGGGAATAAATAAAAACATTTTGTTTTAACTTAAATAATAGGTTGTACATTGGCATAATAGCTGAGAGGTAAAGGTGAAATCAAAATACACATTTTTAATTTGTTTTTAATACCAAAATGAGGTTGTATGCCCCAAGGGAGATGAGCGATTAAATTTTTTTAAAAAGAAGGAATATGCATAAATTTCCTTTTTTTTGTTTTCATTCACCAAAAGAGGTCACACAACTATGTCATGCGGTAAAAAAGATAGATAATACAGAAAAAGAGAAATTATATTATATATTATTTGCATGTTGAAACTATATAATTATATGATAGACAATAAAGGTGATGTAAAAAGCTTCATTTAAATTCTTCTTTTTCATCTTGCGATGTGGAAGAAAGGTGGCTAAACATGGTAGTGAAATTCATTGGATGAGATTGAAAAAGCACTAAAGCAAGTTTGTATGGGCAAAGCTGCTACTATAATTTTTAGGTGTAGTTAAACAACTTAATTTTTTTATAGTTATTTGGTTTTGTCAAATTTGTAAATAAATTATCATTATTTGAATACCTCTCAATTGTAAATTTTCTTAAAAATTTAATTTTTTCATCCTCTACTTTGTAAAAGCCAATTACAAAAAATGATAAAACAAGTAGGAAGTACTAGTTTTATAGAGTAATGCCTCTCTTACTTTTAGAATTTAATGTGGAGAACATTTTAGATACCGATCTAGGTCATATTCTTAGACGAATTTTGTAAGAGAATGAATGCATTACTTAAAAATAAATTTGGTCAAATTACTTTTGATAGTGGATTGACACAAGATGCAGCCTTTTCAATTTCAGTATAATCTCCTAAATTGGTTCTGGTCATGGAGGAACCTAATAATTCAGAATCAAGGGAAGTGAGAGATCCATAGATTGAATATGTTGCAAGATTAGCTCTAAATCACATAGGCAGTATGTTGCATCTTCCAAAATGAGAGTCTTTTATGCACTTAACACTTGATTCCTCTCAATTTTTCTGTGATGATAACATCTCATGTGCTAAACAAGTTAATCATGGATGGTTAATCAAACTAAGGTAGTTTTCTACATGACTCCCAAATGATATTGTAAGATCTAACTTCAAGAATGAAATAAATGATATAATAACATGATTACTCAAAATAATGGGAAATCCAATAGTTAAAATTTTTTATACATGGATGTATAGGTTCATTTCACTCATTCATAAGAACATACAATATCTCAATTAGGGATAACTAATTAGTGATACAATCCATAAACAACTAATGAAAGTAAGGTCCACATCAAAATTTTATATAACTTCTTATTTTGTCTATGTTGTAATTATTTGAATATATTTTGATAGATTACATATGGTGGGTGACTTCAAAAAAATAAAAGTAAACGATGTTTATCCCTAACTTGCCTTAAAAGAAAGCACTTGACACTTTAAGAGGGTGAATGATTGTTTCCTTCATTTTTTCATTTAATTTTTTGAGAAAGAAATTTTTAACATAAGGATATAAGTGGTGGTTATCATAGAACAAAATGTGAAACTTGGTTCATACAATTCTTAACTTTTAGCTATTTGAGGATTAGTGGTTGTGAAATTTTTCTATACATTCTCCGATGTTTTGTCATAATAAGTGGGCATTAATGGAACTAGTGAGACATGTTGAAATAAACAGGTTTTTTATAAGTAGACACAAAACATAGATCAAATTTCCAATTTTTATTGGAGGGTACACGTATCTATCAATAATGAAAGATAAAATAATAGAATGATACATCCCATTGTAATCTCAAAACGTTTAAAAACAAATTTGCATTTGATATAAGGGGTTTAATTGATCACAATGTTGGGCCTTCATTTCAACATCTTTCACACTTTGAAGATTACTGAATGGACTATGATGATTTAAAAATGGTCAAAATTATGGACTATTCATGATGTACCATGAAACATATAGTCAAATTTGATATAATAAAAATGCCAAAGAAATTTGTACGTGATGAATTCACATTAGATCTTTTTTCTTGCTGTTACAACGCTCGTAAAGCTTATGGAAAAAGAAAGCAGTTTAGGGGTTTTATAAAGTTAAAACTGCTAAGAAAGCAATTGATTCTGTGATTAAAAGAATGGGCATTACGTGTTCAACAAGCAACCAAATGGACCCCACGCTTGAAAAATATTGTGCATAATCGTTTTTAGATAAGAACAACGGATTAAATCTATTGTAATTTTTTGTTTTCTCTCTTTTACTTTTGTCTTGATTGCGTGGTTATAAACAAAATTACATTGGAATACTTGCCATCCATTTCATATGCAACGACGAAGAGAATTTTAGTTTCGAACATTACTTGAGTATTTTGAGCAAAAAATTATATATTTGTGTTTTTTGTGTTGAACAAAATAAATATTGAGATTTTAAAAAAGTAGATTGCTTTTGGAGGAATCGATTAGCGAGTCATTCTACTCCATTCCTCTCGGCATTCAGGGAATCAGTACTTGTCTTCCTCTTGATAAAAGAAATATTAAAAAAATGTATTTATAAAATATTAATGATGTAAAGTTTTTAAAGCTAAATAAAAGTTTTTGACGGGGATGGAGATAAAGTACAAATAATTGAATTGTCACAAATAAATAAAAAAGAACAATAATTTATACTGATGTTCGAAAACATACATTAAAATCTGGCATGGAGTGCTTATGATTTGAAAAAAAAAATAAAAATTCCCATCGTGCTCTCGGCCTCCCCTCCTAACCAACCAAAAAAAAAAAAAAAACAACCGGCCCCTCCACCGGCATTCTCCTTATGTTGATTATTTTAGTTAGAGCTCTTAAGGGCTTTTTCAATTTTTTTATTCTTTAACTAGTTTCAAATTTTGTAGGTTAAATTATTATTTTTGGAAAATAAAAGCTATAACATATATGCCCTCCCTCTATCCCCTTTAAGGAACTTAGGTGATCAAAAATACTTGGTTTATTATTTTGTTATTTAGTCTTGTCAGAAATAATGTCATGTATGCTCTCCCTAAGCTCTAAGTGACTTAGGTAACTTAGAAATAATCTCTAAATTTTTATTATTATTATTATTTTTTTTTCATTTATTTATTTTCTTGCATTTAGATTCTAGATGAGAATTCATCACCTCCTCAAAAATTATTTAGGGGTGCATTGAACTAGGGTTTCATCTTCTAGCATCATACCAACCCTGATCCATGGTGGGGTGTATAAATCAGGGCATATGATACTAGGATTATTAGGGGGCTAAGTGGCTTTCCTCTTTGAGCCTAATGAAAACTCAAGTCAAGTCTTGATAAACGTCAAACTCTACTAAGAAGTACATGACTAGAGTTATTATGTAGAGTAATAAATATTTACATAGTAAGTTAGCAGGTATAAAGCCAATTGATGTGATTACACCCTTGTGTTAGCCACTCTTGGGACCATCTAGTGTGTTTTGAAACTTATATTTATTTTTAGTCAACCCTACTTATCATGGAATTTATTGCCAAATGCTAAGTGATCCTCACTCTAAGTTTGTGCAATGTACCACTACTTGAGAGATAGAGGGGGAATAAAAAATCTACCTACACATGTTATTTAATTTTTATATTAACACTTATTGCCTCACAAGCTTTAGTATATTAGTGGAAAATTTGGTAGAAGTTGCGCACACCCATGTCAGTTTTAGGGATAAGATGAGCCATTTGTGATATATATATTTTCTTATATTTACATGTGTGTTTTGAGACTAAATTTGTTTGTTTTTCAAAATTCAATATGATTCATAAACCATCATGTGTTTTCATCACACTTTAGACTAAGAGGTGTTATTCTGTGCATTTTATGTCATGCTTTTGACTAAGACTTTTTATCCCAAAATTTAAATGGGGCATTGTTATGCTACCTATTTCATCCTAATAATTTAACTTAGATTTTTTAATCCAAAACCATTATCATACTATTTGATTGAATGGGCATCATTATGATTCTCATGTTATTCCAAAAATGTTACCTTATTTCAAACCAAGTTCAAAATCATGTGTATCTTTGGTCTAAAAATGATGTTGTTATGATATCCATTTGGCTCTAAGATGTTCTCCATTTGAAAAATATAATTCCTAATCAACAAAAATGTAGTAACTTAAAAATGGTCCTTCAATATTTATTATTTAATTTATATTTATGTTGTCCTGATATATATATATATATATATATATATATATATATATATATATATATATATATATATATATATATATATATATATATATATATATATATAATTTGGTTTAGATTGAGCAAGATTGGAGCTCTTCTTACCCTGTTGAAACTTTAGATTTCCTATATTTATTTCTAAATAGACATGTGATCCTTTTTAGTAGGGGCCAAGTAGGTGTTGAATTGTAAAGTTATGCATAGCCACATTCTAAAGGAGTGTATGGTCTTGGTAGCTCTCTTGAATCCAGTACAAATTTGTAGGTAACAATCATCTTAATTTTAGTTACATATTTTTAAATTCAATTTTTTGATATTTAATTTTTATATATGTAGTTTATATATTTTAAGTTTTTATTTATAATCCATAATAATATTTTTATTAGTGTACTTTTTTTATATTATTATTATTTTCTTATATATATATATATATATATATATATATTGTTTAATTTGTTTAGGTATTATATTAAGTCATTAGGAAAAACATGGCTTAACTCTATTTTATAAAAATGAGTTGTGTATTGCTTTTCTATAAATGTATGTTTCTTAAAGTTATTTTGGCTAATAATTCTAATGCTCATAATACAATCCTTGATTATCGAATATAATCTTCATTCTGTTCATGTTTGTTCACTTTTACAACATGATATTTATTCGTGTATTTGTGTTTATCTAGTTCCAATCCTTTATTGTGGCCCACTCCAACATGGTTTGAAAGCCGATTATGGTAGCCAAATGCCATAGTCTCTATTGTGAAATCTTGAGTTTTTATCTTCCATATCATAGATTTGATATTCTTTGACCTTACATATTGTAGATGCATAATTTTATCATATTTTACTCTTCTTCTAGGTTGCTTTTTTTTATTAAGATTCATAAAAATAATACAGGAAAAGGCATTTTTGTAAGAAATCTTTTATACGTATTTCACTGAAAATGGTTGGTACCATTGAACATAGAAGGTGCCAATACCATAGGAATAATTATAAATATGACCTAGCTTCATGTTAGTTTATTTCAACCTTCTTGGAGGGTTTGGAGGTATTTTATTTGATTATGTACAAATCCTTATAATGATAGACTACAAGGGAAAAAACATTTATAGGTTTATTTGGGTTTCTTGATAAAAATTTTGTGCCCTTTGTAATTTTTGAGAGCAAGACTGGATCTAAATGTTCTTAACAATAGTAATTATGACTGCTACATGCATCCTACTAGAGTTATCTTCCATCCTGACACTTGCTAGCCTCACTCATGGTTCTACCTATATGAGTTGGTGACCATCTTGTCACCTACTATAACTAGCCATGATCTTGGCACCTATTGGAAATGTGTACCATCCTAACACCTACTAGAAACACCTAGAATCTTGACAACTTTAGATGTATCTTATAACCTCGATGCATACTTTTGGCTTAGTTGAATTTGCCCTAGCTACTTCTACCTTGGGTGATCCCAATGAGATGTGTTATGATGAGCTAATTATGATGTAACTATCCCATATGCCATTGATCTTGTAGTGATGGATTCTAACCAGCTATTTTTGATGTAGTTACTTGAAACACCCTTCATCCCACTGGTCTTCATCCTAGTGACCTAATTTTTGGTCACTTGATGTTGAATCATCCACATATTCTAATGTGATGTGTGTGTATACATCAAATTTAGTTAAATTCTATCACAACATTTATGCAAGGTTCATTAGTCACACTTTAAATGCTAAATAGCTATTATTATTATTTTTAAAAGATGCGATATAACAAAATTTTACATTTTACATATAAAAACCCTATGAAAAATCTAGGGGTGAATTTAAGTTGATAGGTAATGGATACACACTTATTTTTTAGATATCTTCCTTTTGTAATTCTAAGGATCACCTATATATTATTTACATTTGTTTGGATTTGTGTGGGTTCTTTATCATAATATACTATTTAATCCAATGGATATCATTACAATTGGAGCTAAAGTAGAGAATTATGCAAGTAATGGATAACATTAGGTTACAAGGTATATGGGTTGAATAGGTAAATCCTTTAAATATAAATAAAAAATGGCTTTTTTGAATGAACTAACATGATTTACTAGGTTCTATATAGCATAGCCTAAAATGACTCTATTTTTTAGGATACTATATTATTCATTAAATTGGTGGTCAAAATAGATAGTGGTACTTTTTGGGGTTTAATAATGTTATGAGCTACAAGTGAAGAGGTAAGTGCTAGCATAAAATATAAGACATAGTGGTCAAATTGATGTGGAGGAAAATTTGAAATATAAATATCCAACACTTATAAAAAAAAATATGGGCTTATTAAAAATGATATAATTCACAATTGAAGATCCACAAACAAAGAGAATCAAGTAAAACCCTCATAGCACAAAAAATGGGTAGTAAATATGAGGATCACAAAGCTATTTGATTTCTTGAAACCAATAAATTTATTTCCATTTGAGGATATTTAATGATCTAAATAATTACATTGAAGGCATTCTATTTGTATTTCTATTGATGGAATCATCATACCAGAGAGTGGAAAATAATTTTAAAATGATTAGAATAAGTAGTCCAAGATTGTAAAGTGTTGATCAATTCATAACTTCAATAATCAATCCAATGAAGAGTGTCACACTATGAGATCTCTAGTTTCATAGCTCGAGGAAGTAGGTATAAGTTATGTAGAAGTATAAAAATTTAAGTAGATAATATACTATGCACCCAATGATATGGTAAGTATTAAAAATATCTTCACGTCTCCCAACAAGAAATTATATGAATTAAAAATATTGATTCCTTAAAAAAAGTAGATGAATGGTTAACCAATACACTTCATCATTTCCACAAGAAGTCTAAAAAATTTAATTTCTCCTAAACCACATTTTAAAAAATTGAACTTGAAATTGGTGTATATTCCATAGCCAAAAGTTGGATTTGGATAATTAGAGACCTGTATGTCCTTAACTCCCATCAAATCTAGCGAATTGATTTCCTTCATGTATGTATTGATTTGATATCACTAATGTAAATCAAAAGATACTGAGCACAATTTCATACACATAGATATAATAATAATAATCAAACTACTTTATTTCATTCAACATGTAATGTAAATAATACATTGGATAATATATATCCATGGAGGTATCAAAATAACCTCCTAGTAAATAGGATAAAATAACATGGAATAGTCATGGGTAACAATAATTAATGACCTCGTGACCAGTAAAATGCATGACCATCTGTTGGGTAAAAAGTTGGGAAATGTAGGGTTTTTCTTCAGCCATTCATGGTGCTACTCATCCTAGTCAGAGATCTTAGGGCCCAAGCTGTAGGGCCGCATCCACAGAATCGAGATCTTCTACAACATGGCTCACTTGGACTCTGAAATGTCTAGATTTTGGGCGTAGTTGCCCCTGATCTACAAGCTGATGTTGTCACACCCTGAGGTGGAGTTCGTCTGGTGGATGGATAGTGATGCCATGTTTAATAACATGGCCTTTAAGCCCCCATTTGAGTGCTACAAGATTTTGAGATGCTAATTAAGGAAACCTGGGCTACGGGCAGTGAGAGTTTAGGGTTTGAGGGCATGGTGGAGCATGGCCTTTTTTTTGACATGGCTACAACCATCATTATTGTTGGATCTGATGATGTCTCTGTCAAATCAAAGTGATAGAGAAACCAAAGGTATTTTATAGAATTTTAATGTCACGATAAATGCTTGTGTGTCATTATTGTTTATTGCAATGGCAACATGCATTGTTGGCTAGGGTAGAATGCTAAAGATATATATTTTTTAGCATTATTTACCCTATGTTTTAATTTATTTGAGGTTTTAGGTCCTTGTAAAACTTGGGTACTTTTATTGGACTATGTTTGTGGTTTTAGGTCCCTATAAAACCTAATTTTGATACTGCTCTTCAGTAGGTTTTAGGACTGCTTTTCCTGGTGGTTGTTAATGCTTTATCTTTCTTGATTCTATTAAAGGGTTTTGGGGTCCCTTCAAAACTTGCTTTTACCGTAATCTAAAACAATAATTACATGAGAATAAAATTACCAATAATAACAAATAATATTATTATAACTATATAACAATATATCACCAAAGGTAATTAGTAAAATACTAATTACTTCAATAATTTACCAATGTGAACATTACTCAATCCTAACAAACCACACACTAATATATGGTCTAGTGTAGGCCTTGAGAAATGGAATTCCTAGTAGTGTCACTTGGTGTATAAAATTAAAACTTTGAAATATGCAATCTTTTGAGACATCTCACCATTAGACGTATTTGATTTTTTAAATGTGGTCAGAAATATATTTACCATTGACATTTAGTCTATGAAGTAAATCCTTGAAATTTTGTGATAGATTGTCGTGATCTAAAATACCATATATCATAGTTAGCTGAAATGATTTTAGTCATTAGTTTTAGGAAGTGCAGGAATATTGTCATTTATTGTAATAAGTATACTCTTAATGGTATAAATTATATGTATGAATGTCCTTATGGCACTATTTCATAGTACAGTTTGTCCAACAATAACAAAGACAAAATAATTGAACCATAAACTAGAGGAAAATAAGGATATATTTTAGTCAAATAATTAAGTTCCTACATAATATAAACTAAAAAATACTATTGATTTTATCCTTTAAATACCACTACTTCAATCCTCTTTATGTAAAATACCATTTCTATAGAATGAATAGATCAAGAGGTAGATCCATAAAATAATGGATAATGGACACATCATTCCCAAATCATTATTTTGTAGAATCCCAATTGTGCTTTTTCCAAATAAGGATGGGACACGAGGTTATGAATAAATTAAAAAAATATGCATAAGATTAAAGTGAAGAACTATTATCATCATCTAAATATTAAGCTATTTTTATATGATATACATGGTGTTGAAGTATTTTCCAAAATTTATCTTAAGTTTGGGTATCATCATATTCATGTTGAACCTTAAGACATTTGTAATATAGTATTGAAAATAAAAGAAGAATTCTTTAAGTGGTTGGTTATGCCTTTTAGTTTAACTCATGTAGTTAATTTACTAATTGAAATGGTTAATGAAACCATAAGGACCTTTAACTATGGAATTTTTTAATATACTTTGATGATATCCTAATATTTAGAAAATATGGGATGAAAATCTACACCATGTTGAACTAGTGTTTCACATTTTGAAGAAACACATTATTATGATAACATGAATAAATGTTAATTTTCTTGAAAGAGATAAAATCTATGGGATACATTACACACACAAAGAGTGCATGTGTGAATCTAACCAAAATTCAAGTCATACAAGAATTGGAAATAGTAAATATCTTTTCATAGATTCAAAACATCTCAAAATTAAAAAATTATACAGGATATTTGTGTTTAATTTTTATCCTTTAAACCAATATGCCAAAGATGGAACCAAATAATGTTTCATCTAGTTAGCTACATAATATACATAATTGAATGAAGTAAAATTTAGACTCTATTTTTTGCTAGTACTCGTGTTTCTTGACTATAAATTTGGAAGATCATCCAATTCATTAGGTAATAAAATTTACTATCACAAATGTGTATTGACAACACGCCAAGTCATAGAAAAAGGGTAATTTCTATTATAATGTGTTAAAAAACATGTGATTGGAATCAAAGATAACTTTAGAGTAATACTTACATCAGATGATGAGGGAGTGATTAGGTATGATGAGGGATAGTGATGGTTAATGAAGGAGTGATTAGGATGATAAAGGAGTTATTAGAGATGATGAGGGATAATAAAGGTCAATGAAGGATGGATTAGGGATGAGAAAGTATGATGAGGGAGTGATAAGGGATGATCATGAATGAGGATGAAGGCATTAAGTATGGTGAGGAATGAGGAAAGAGTGATTAAGGATTATGAGCGATGAGGATAGAGTGATTAGGAATGATGAGGGATAATGAGGGTAAATGGATGAATGATATGTGAGTGATTCGAGATGACTATGTATAGTGAGGGTTGATGACGAAGTGATTAAAGACAATGAGAAATGATAAGAGAGTGGTTAGGGGTAATGAGGGATGAGTAGGAAGTGATAAGGGATGAGGGAGGGATGATGAATGAGTAAAATTAACATAAAATAGTCATTTGGTGTGTGAACGTCATCAATTTGACCTATGTTTCCCCAATCACTATACTTTGGATTAAGTATCAAGTTAGTGGTTTATAGAATTCAATTTTAAGAAACCTAGGACCCTTATAAATGACAAGAATCAATCCAAAAGCTATAAAAACATAAAAATGAATATATGCTTACCAAAATTGGGCATCAATTATAAACGTTATGCCCTAAAATCCATAGGTTTAATAATTAGACCCTAAAAATGTATAAGTACTGACCCTATTGGATTTTGGTAAAAAAATCCACATCAAAAGGAATGCAACTATGAGACCAACTCTATCAGATGCAAAGTGACCCTAATTTATTATATTTACTAAAATAAATTTAAATTATAAAGAATATAAATGTTTACATTTAAATTTAAACATTTATTTTCCTTATACTTTAAATTTATTTTAGTAAATATCAGATTTAACTAAATATTACCTTCATGTACATGTTCCAGTGTTTTTCAGTGAAAAATAATTGGAATGCATACATGTTCCTCATAAATATTATGCTTTATTAATAATTTGTACATGTTCCTAGTAACACGTATGCATTATAGTGCATATTCATTATTGAAATTTGAATTAAATAAATAAATCCTTTTGGCTAAGAAATGGCTTTGATTCACAATACAAAGGCTTGAACCTTTCAATCTACAACCAAGTCCAAGATTTTTGATAGAAAATTAAATATTTAAACTTCCATCACCAAATAAACTATGCATTTCAACAATAAAATTTAAAAAATTATTACCATGAAAATGAGCATGCTTTGCTCTTTCCAAATATAGGATTTATATAATTGTTGGACTACTTTAAGGGTTCAAACTATGTTGATTTCTAGTTATACCTATTTTAGGCCATTACATGTCACAAATAAACATGCCTATTCATGTTTATGTAATTTTTATTTCATTTATCCAAGTTTAAAATGAATTATATGTTCAAAAACTAGGTTTAATTCTACACACATTCTAAAAAACATCAAATTTCATTTTTTAGGTACTTACGGTGGGTACATGGCCAACTATACATTTTTTGTCATTTTTCAAGATCTATTTACTTTCAAAAATAATTAAGAAAATATTGATTAAAAAATATAAAAAATATATAGGTCACAAACTAGAAGATCTTATATAAATATTCAGTGAAGGGTTTGAAACAATATTAAATAATGCTAAAAAATGGTGGGCCACATAGGCATCTATCTACTCTATTTTCTTAAAAAAATAAGAGTTCCTCTTCAAAATTTAGATATTTGACCTAGTTATACTTAACCATTAAAAAAATATATTGTTTTGGAAAGTGGACTCAAAATGATACAATTCATATTCTTACACCATATTCAAATTTTATGTGTAGAAATCTCAAATTATCTATAGAAATTTAGATTTATGAAAATTTAGGAAAATCATGTCCATGGGTATGCCCCATTTTGTCCTCCAACTTTATGCAGTTAACCTAAGGAAAAAAAAACTTTTTTGATGTAGATGGATCTATAAACAAATTTTATTTTTTCCCTAGTTACCTACAATTGACTATACCAAGACTTTTTCCCTAGTTCCCAAAATAAAATCATTCTAACTCACTCTTGCCATTACCATAGAGCATCATTTGGATGTTCATTATATGGATGTGAAGAGTGATTTTCTTTATGGTGACCTCAAGAAGGAGATATAAATGGAGCAACCATAATGTTTTGTGAAATATTCTTCCTTAGTTTTCAAAGTTTAGAAATCTATTTATGCCTTCAAACAAGATGTTCATGCTTGGTATGTAAGTAAAACTACCATAACAACAAAAATGGGTAGTAAATATGAGGATAACCAACCTATGTGATTTTTTGAAACTAATCAATTACTTTCTATATGAGGATATTTTATGATCCAAATAATTACATTGAAGGCCTTATATTTGTATATATATTGATTGAGTCATCATGCCAAAGAGTGGAAAGTAATTTTCAAATTATTAGAAAAAGTAGTCTAAGATTGGAAAGTGGTGCTCAATTCATAACTTCAATAGTCAATATAATAAAGAGTGTCACACTATGAGCTTTATACTTGCATAGTTGAAGGAAGCAGGTATAATTTATCTAACACTATAAAAATTTAAGTGGATAATATATTATGAACCCAATGATATGGTTTGTACTAAAAATACCTCTACTTCCCCCAACAAGAAATTATATGAATTAAAAATATTATTTCATTAAGAAATGTAAATCAATGGTTAACCAATACATTTCATAACATCCAATGGAAGTCAAAAGAATTTAATTTTTCCTAAAAAAATTTCAAAAATTAAACTTGAAATTGTTGTATCATCCATAACCAAAATTTGGATTTGGATAATTAAAGACTTGTCTATATTCAATTGCCATCATATTTAGTGAATTGATTTCTTGCATGTACACATTGCTCTAATACAAGTGATGTAAATTGAAAGAGCCTAAACATAGTTTTATACATAATAATAATAATAATAATAATAATAATAATAATAATAATAATAATAATAATAATAATAATAATAATAATAATAATAATACTATGTATTTAACATGTAATATGAAAAATACATTTGATAATATATATCCATGGAGGAAGCAAAAGAAATTGTGGTAAATAAGATGAAATAACCTGTAATAGTCATGAGTAACAATAATCATACAAGAATACAATTCCTAATAATAACAAATAATATTGGTATAACTATATAAAAATATAATCACCAGAGTATGCTCAAGTTTGTTAACTTCTATAATAGGGATTTTATTTGTGTATTTGTGTTTATCTACTCATAATCTATTATTGTGGCCCACTCCATCATGGTGTTGGAGCTGATTATGGTAGCTAAATGCAATAGTCTCTATTATGAAATCTCGTGTTTTTTGCTTCCATGTCATAGATCTAGCATTATTTGATATTACATATTCTAAATTCATAATTTTACCAAATTTTAGTCTTCTTCTAGGGTGCTTTGATAATTAAGATTCATAAAAATAATAATGAAAAAGGCATTTTTGTAGGTAATCTCTTATATGATGGTATTTCACTCGAAATAGTTTGCACCATTGAACTTAGAAGGTTCCAAGACCATATGAATGAATGCAAAAATGACATAGCTTTCTGATAGTTTATTTTGGCCTTCTTTGAGGGTTTTGAGGTATTTTCTTAGATTTTGTGCAAATCCATAAAATAGTTGATTAGGAGGAAAAACCATTTATAGGTTTCTTATGTTTATTAATTAACTTTAGGTGTCCTTTATATTTTTTGAGAGAAGTATTGTATCCTTATGTTTATTAAAAATAAGAGTTATAATTTCTACATGCATCCTACCAGAGTTAGCCTCCATCGCTACACCTACTAGCCTCACCCATATTTCTACCTATAGGAGTTGGCAATCATATTTTCACCTGCCATAACTAGCCACAATCTTAGAACCTATTTGAAATATGCACCATCCTATCATCATGATACCTTCAAATTCTATTATAACCCTAACACATGCTTCTCGTTTGGTTTAATCCATCTCGACTACCTCTACCTTGGGTGATTTTGATGAGTTATTTTATGATTAGATAATTTTAACATAACTATCCCATATGCCATTGATCTTACATCATTACATTTTAATTAACTATTTTTGATGTATTTGCCTCAGACACCCTTGATTCCACTAGTCTGCATTATGATGACCTACTTCTGGGTCACTTGATGCTGAATCATCCACATATTCTAATGACATGTGCTTGCATACATCAAATTAAGTCAATTTTTATCACAAAATTTATGAGAGGTTGGTTAGGCACACTATAAAGGCTAAAAACCTATTTTTAAAAAAAGATGTAATATAATTTTTTTATTTATTGGGTATAAATAACCTACGAAAAATCTTAGGGGTGAATTTAAGTTGATGGATAATGTCTACATGATTATTTTTTAGATACATACCTTGTGTAATTATGAGGATCACCTATATATTATTTTCATTTGTTTGGATTTGTGTAGGTCCTTTATAATAATATACTTTCTTATCCTATGGATATCCATACAATTGGAGTCGATCAAAGAATTATGAAAGAAATGGACAACACTAGGTTACAACGTATATGGGTTGAATGGGAAAATGCCTATAAATGAAAATAAAAAATGGCTTGTTTAAATAAACTAAAATGATGTACTAGGTTCTATATAACATAGGCTAAAATGAATCTAATTTTTAGGACATTAGGATATTTTTCATTAAATTGATGGTAAAAAAAGATAGTGATATTTTGTTGAGGTTTAAAAATACTAAGAGATACAAGTAGAGACTTGAGTGCTAGCATAAAATATAAGACATAGTGATTAAATTGATGTGGAGGAAAATTTGAAACAAATATACCTAGAACTTATGAAAAAATATGGGGCTTTTAGAAATGATGTAATTCACAATTGAAGATCCACCAGAAAAAGAGAAGCAAGTAAAACCATCATAGAAATAAAAATGTGTAGTAAATATGAGGATCACCAAGCTATGTGATTTCCTGAAACCAATCAATTGTTTTCCATATGAGGATATTTTATGATCCAAATAATTACATTTAAGGCCTCCTATTGTTATTTCTATTGATTGAGTCATCATATCGAAGAGTGGAAAATAATTTTCAAATGATTAGAACAAGTAGTCCAAGATTGGAAAGTGGTACTTAGTTCATAACTTCAATAGTCAATCCAATGAAGAGTGTCACGTTATGAGCTCTCTACTTACATAGCTCGAGGAAGTGGGTACAGGTTATCTAACACTATAAAAATGTAAGTAGATAATATATTATGAACCCAATGATATGGTCGATACTAAACATATCTCTACTTCTCCCAACAATAAATTATATGAATTAGAAATATTATTTCATTAAGAAATGTAAATCAATAGTTAACCAATACACTTCATAACTTCTTGTGGAAGTTCATAACTTCTTGTGGAAGTCAAAAGAATTTGATTTCTCCTAACGAATTTTTTTCCAAAATTGAACTTGCATCATTCATAACCAAAATTTGGATTTGGATAATTAAATACTTATATCTATTTAACTCCCATCATATTTAGTGAATTTATTTACTTGATATACATATTGTTCTAATACCAATGATGTAAATTGGAAGATTCTAAGCATAGTTTTATAAACATAAATAATAATAATAATAATAATAATAATAATAATAATAATAATAATAATAATAATAATAATAATAATAATAATAATAATAATAATAATAATATATCGTATTCAACATGTAATAGGAAAAATTCATTATTTATTAGGTATCTATGGAGGTAGGAAAATGAACTCCTAGAAAATAGAATAAAATAAGATATAATAGTCATGAGCAATATTAATCATATATGAATACAGTCCCTAATAATAATAAATAATATTTTTATAACTATATACAAATATAATCACCAAAGTTAATTAGTAAATTTATAATTACTATGATAATTTACCCATGTGAACATTACTCAATCCTATTATACCAGACACTAGTGTATGGTCTAGTGTATGCATTGATAAATGGATCACCTAATAATGACACTTGGTGTACAAAATCAAAACATTTAAAGATGAAATCCATTTTGACATATCGCCATGATAGGTATGTGATGTTTTGTATATGGTCAACCATATATTTACCATTGACATGTAGTCTACGAATTAAACCCTTGAAATGTTATGATAGATTGTCATGATCTCAAATAACATATATTATATTTAGTTCATAATATTTCATTCATTAGTGTGAGGAAGTGAAATAATATTATCAGTATTAGTAACAAGTATAGTCTTGTTGGTAATAATTAAATGTATGTACATCCTTGTGGTAATATTTCGTAGTGTGGTTTGTCCAACAATAACAAAGATAAAATAATTGAATCATAAAGTAGATGAATACAATAATATCTTTTAGTCACCTAAATAAGTTCCTACATACTATACACTAAACATTACTATTGATTTTTTATTTAACTACCTCTACATCAAGGCTCTTTATACAATATATCATTTATAGAGAATGAAAATATCAAGTGGTAGATCTGTGAAATCATGGATAATGGACACATAATGCCCATATCATTGCCTTGTAAAAACCCAATTCTGCTTATGCCAATAAGGATGGGACACAAGGTTTTGAATTTATTAAAAAATTATCTTTAAAATTAAAGTGAATAACCATTATCATCATCTAAATATTAAGTCATTTTTCTATGATATCCATGGGGTAGAAGTTTTTCCAAAAATTGATCTTATGTTTGGGTATTATCATATTCATGTTGAACCTCTAGACATTTTGAAGATAGTATTAAAAACAAATGACGGATTGCTTGAGTAGTTGGTTATGGCTTTTAGGTTAACTCATGTAGTGAATTCATTCATTGAGATAATAAACAACATCCTTAGGCATTTTAACTATGTCATTTTTTAATAGACCTTGATGACATACTAATCTTTATAAAACAATGGATGAACATTTACACTAGGTTAAACTAGTGTCTCACATTTTGGAGAATCACATTTTTATGATAACATGAATTTAAATTTTCATTTTCCATGCAAGTGATATGATATTTTTAATAAATTACATAGATAAGGAGTGAATGTGTGTACCTGGGCAAGATTCAAGTCATACAAGAATAGGAAATAATAATTAACTTTGTATAGTTTTAAATCTTCTCAGAATTAGAAAATTGCACAAGAGATTTGTGTTTAATTTTTATCCTTTAAACCAAGTTACCAAAGGTGAAAATAAATAAATTTTCATCTAATTATATACACAACAAAGATAATTTGATGAATTAAAATTTAGACTCTATTTTATAATAGTACTTGTGTTACTTGATTATAAATTTGGAAGATCATCCATTTTATTCAATAATAAAAATAACAATAAAAAATGGGTATTGACAACACACCAAGTCATAGAAAAGAGTTAATTTATATTTTAATGTATTAAACAACATACGACTAGAATCAAATATACCTTTAGAATAATACTAATATCAAATGATGAGGGAGTGGTTAGGGATAATGAGGGATGGTGATGGTCAATGGAGTGATTACGAATGATAAAGGTGTGATTAGGGATGATGAGGGACAATGAAGGTCAGTTAGGGAATGATTAGGGATGATGAGGGATGAGGAAAGAGATATTATATGTGATAAAAGATGAGGATGGAGTGATTAGGGATGATGAAGGACAAGGAAAGAGTGATTATATACTATAAGGGATAAGGAGGTATTGATTAGGAATGATGGGGGATAGTGAAGGTCAATGAAAAAAGGATTATAAATGGTATGGGAGTGATTAGGGATGACTAAGGATAGTAAATTTCAATGAGGAAGTGATTATGGATAATTAAAAATGATGAGAGGGTGATTAACAGTGATGAGGGATGAGTAGGAAGTGATTAGGGATGACAAATAAGTGAAATTAACACAAAGTAGTTGTTTGATGTGTGAAAGTAATAAATACGATCTATGTTACCCCAATCACACCAATTTGCATCAAGTTCAAAGTGATTGGTTTAAAAATTTTAATTTAGAGAAACCTAGGAATTCTAAAAATGTGAGGAGTCAATCAAGAAGGAACAAAAACCTAAAAAATGACTATATGTTTACCAAAAATAGACATCAATTACAAAAATTATGCCTTGAAATCCATAGGTTCAATTTTGAGTCCATAAAAATGCCTTAATACTGACCAGATTAGATTTTGAAAAATGTTTTTCCACATCCTAACTCATGTAGTAATGAGACAAACTCTATTAGAAAAATAGTGACCCTAATTTACTATATTTACTAAAATAAATTTAAAGTATAAGGAATATAAATTTTTACATTTATAATGTAATGTAAAAATTTATAATCCTTATAATTAACATTTACAGGGATTTTAACTAAATATTACCTTTCTGTACATGTTTTAGGGATTTTTTAGTGCAAAATAATAGGAACATGTATGATTTCCTCATAACCCATACATGTTCCTCATAAAGCATACACATTCCTTGTAATATGTATGTGTTCTTAGTAGTGTGTACACATTATAATGCATATGCATTAGGGTGAGTAGGTATTATTGAAATTTGAAATCAATTAATTAACCCTTTTGACTCATAAATGACTTTGATTCTCGAGCCAAAGGCTTAGACCTATCAATCTACAACCTAGTCTAAGAATTGATAGAAAAAAAAGTTTTAAATTTACATGCCTTAAATATACATGCCTATTCATATTTATGTAATTTATATTTAATTTATCCAAGTGCAAAATAATTTATATGGTCACAAACTAGGCCAAATTATACACACATTAAAAAAAATCATTTTTTTGAGGTACTTACTTCTAAAAATAATTAAAAAAAATTCATTAAAAAATATAGGTCATAAAATATAACATCTTATCTAGATATTAACCAACGTGTTTCAAATAATATTAAGCAATGCTAAATAAAATGGTGGGCCACACAACCATCCATTTACTCTATTTTCTTAAAAAATAGTTCGTTTTCAAATTTTAGATGTTTGACCTAGTTATATTTTACCATTTTTCAAAAAACATAATGTTTTGGAATCTAGACTCAAAATGATGCAGTTCAATATTCTTACACCATTTTGAAATTTTGAGTGTAGCCATCTCAAATTATCTATAGAAGTTTGGATTTATGAAATTTCAAGAAAATCATGTCCATACGTAGGCCCCTTTTTATACCACAACATTTTTTAGTTACCATAAAATAATAAAAATAATTTAATGTAGATGGATATATCAATGTTTTTATAAAAAGTGGGTCCATAGACAAGTTTAAAACATGTTTGGTAGCTAAAGGTTTTTCTTAGGTACCTGGAATTGATTATACCAAGAATTTTTCCCCAGTTGGGAAAATGAACTTAATCTGGCTCACTCTTGACATTACCACATAACATCATTTGGATGTTCATTATATACATACAAAAATTTATTTTATTCACAGTAACCTCAATAAGGAGATATACATGGATCAAACACAATGTTTTCTGAAAGATTAATCCTTAGTTTTCAAACTTTAGAAATCTATTTATGCCCTGAAATAAGATGTTCATGCTTGGTATGCCAATATGGACTCTTTTATTATTTTAGTTGGGTTTATTAGATTACATTATAATATAAATAATTACATTTTATGGTAGGATGAATCACTTTTTATTTAGTTCTCTTTGTGTATGACCTTTCAATCACAAAGAGTTCTTCATGATTAACTTGGGCTTGATAGATTACTTCCTTGGGATTTAAATTTATCGATTAGACTTTAGGATTACTATTGTGTAATCCAAGTGTGAAATATATTTTCTTGAGAAATTTAACATGGATGACTATAATGCAACTTGAACTCCCTTTCTCTCTTATGTGAAGCTAGAAATAGATTGTCCTTATCATTTGGTTTATGATACCTTGTAAATAAAATTTATTGGTAGTCTCATAGATATTATTCACACTAGAACCAAATTTTCATATGTAGTGTGCATGTTATCTATATTTATGTAGGAACCACATGAGATTCATTAGAAAGTAGCTAAGTGGATTCTTCATTAGATTTAGGGTACTCATAGTTTTGGGATTCAATATGGATCAAAAGCTGATGATGAATTGATTTGGTATATAGATTTATATTGGGTTGGTAATTTTCAAAATTTTAATAATAATTTAGGTTATAGTTTCTCCCTTGTTTTATTAACAATCAGTTGGTCAAGTAAGAAGACAAATATTATTGCTTTATCTTCTATAGAGGCTTAGTACAAAAGATTTGTTAATGCTACCAATAAGGCTATTTGGATTCATGGGATTATCACTGAGTTTAGTATCCAATTTCAAAGAGCAACATTATTTTTTTGTGACAATCAAATCACCACCCATATTTTCAAGAATCTAGTCCTCCATCAGTAGACCAATCATATTGATATTCACATGTAATTAATTTGTGAGCTTATTCATGAGCAAGTCATTGATCTCCACTACTACTAGACTATATAGCAAATTGATAATATAGTCATCAATCACTTTAAATTGATTTAATGTATCTTATTTTGTAGTCTCTTCTTAGGGGTATGGGATATTTCAATATCATCTTTTGGGATTATATTTAGTTCCTTTTTTTATTTTTCTACTTCTTAGGAAATTTTCTATGTACATGGGTACCTCACTAATTCGTATTTCTAGGAATAAATTATTCTACCAAGTGTTAGTGTATGTTTTTAATACCATTATATGGTTTTTAATACACATGTTTTATGGCATGCTTAGGGATTATATTAGGTCATTATTTAAAATATGGCTTAACTGTAGTTTTTTTAATTTTTAGTTAGTTTTTGCTACTTTAAAATTTTATCTTTCATAAATCTATTTGGATAATGATTCTACTGATCATAATAAAATATTTGATTGATGAAAAGAACCTTATTTATTCTTTTGTTTTATTTAAATTTGAAAATAGGATTTTTCTTTGTGTATTTGTGTCTATGCAAACTTGATCCTTGATTGCGGCCCACTCAGACAACCTACTAATAATCACTTGAGATCTACTCATAAATCCAAATAATCACCTCTCAAATTTATATTTACGTCACTTTATTATATTAAAATTTGATATCAATTTTGGTGTATGGATATCTAAATCAATGCTTTTGGTGGGTAAAATTACACCATTAACATGGAAATGGATATCAAATGTATTGGGTCAAAAATTCCCCATTTGATTTTGCATTGAAATTTTGATATAGATGTACACATAAAAATTTCCATTTTAAATACATTCATTTTTTTAAATTCATTTATTTCTCCATTTGGGTTCAATTTATACATGTTGTTAATCTTTTTTACATATGCACCTATATGTTTAAATTTCAATGTCATTTAGTGGAAGTCAAAATTTTGATGTTAATTGCAAATTTTTTACCATAGATAAAAAATACATTTAGTATTATTTTTCATTCTCATTAGAGTTATATTTTACATATCATATATCCATTACATTTAGTCTAGTATTATTTTACCAATTTTGTGGTTTAGGGTTGATTACACTATGCACAAAATTTTAAAACTATGCCACAAGGTAAATCCAACATAATAAAATAAATAATAGTACACAAACCTACATATTACTAAAATAATATTATTTAAAATGTAACTATTATTATTTATAATAAATATTAATGAAATAAATGGAAACAAGATTGAAATTAACACACTTATAAACTATAGTTAAATTGTGAGACTACAAACACAATTTGAAACTAGCGCAAAGGATCTCTTTATAACTTGACTACAATACATCCAAGTATTGAGTAATAATACCATGGATTATGACCCATTAAAATTATGTTTTTGTTAATTTTGACCCTAAGTTATAATTATAGATTCTATCATTTTTGGGTTGTGTAATTTTTTTGTGATTCTTCACGAATGGATGATGATTAGGATCATGGCATCACTTTAAAAATTTGACAAAAAGAATTGTATTAATTATTTTCCCTTTTAATCCAAATTAATTATTCATAATATTTTATGAGGTATATAATGTGAAAATTAGTTTGCCTAAAAAATCTCTTGAGGATTTATGACTTCAAATCTTGCATACTTAGAATCATGGATTTGTGTAGTTTTAGTACTTGTAAGAAATATTGAACCAAAATAAGAAAAATGATTTTACCTCATGTTTATAATAAAATGCAAATATATGATTATTTATAAACTTATATTAGTATCCATTATGATTTTATTAAACTTAAAATGATGGTGATGTAATATAGGTTCAATGTTCAAACTCTTTGGTTGAAGATGCATAAATTTCGATAAGACTTAATAATTATGAATTATAGACTTGGATTATAATATATTTGGATGATCTAATGTGTGTACTTGATTTATTGACACAAAATGGATTATAATATATTTATCTATATATAACTCCCAAGAATACTTTACACATAGACCAAATCTAGAGAATAGTGATAAGAAAAAATCAAGGAATGGAGAATTAAATAAGATATAAAATAGCCATATAAGTATGAAGATAATTTTTTTTAAATTAATTATTCTAAAATTAATGAAAAAGACTCAAAATAGAGATCAGGAACAAAATAGGATGACTAGTTGGGATCATAATGTTTACAACTTATAGATTTGAGCTATCTCTAAAAAAATATAGATGAATCAAGAATGTTAGGAGTGTAATGTGTGTGAAAAACAAATAGGAAAATGTGGGAAAGAAAGAAAGATATGAAAATTCCACCAACCTAAAATACAAAGTCATTAATGGACAAGTGGATAACCATGGCATTGTATCTATCTACCCCATCACATTCACCACAAATCCATAGTTAATGTCATTGATGAACAAATCCTATCTCCTTGATTCACTTTTGTGAAATTTTCATTGCATACACCAACCAAATCAAGGCCATAAGTTACAAATTATCCTCATATCCCAAAATCATCATGGACTCATTTTGTGGCATCCTTTATTCCATCAATGGTGATTAATAGAAAAAACTAGAGAATTAGACATGGGTAAGTGCTTGGACACAACTTTTATGCAACTTGAGAAACTATCTTCTCTTATTCTTCTAGAACAACCAAGGAAAAGAGTCACGATTGAAGATAGCCCTTTGTAAAAGTTGTGAACTCAAATATTTATAAATGAATAAATTATAGACACATAGATATTATCACGTGTACTTAATAATGATAATTATTGACACATCCAAAACCACACGATTATCACATTTACACTAGAGACTAATTTTCCATTCATCTAAGCCATTTTTTTATATGTGGGCCCAAACATTTGTTCACCATTACTACTATATAAAAAATTTAATGTCAAATTATAAACCTATCTAAAATCATATTTATATTATTCCTAATAGAGGACATATGTCACAAATCTTATGGCACTAGTCCATGCTAGGCTAAGAGGGGCATAATGCACCCCTGTCTAACTAAAGTGGCTATTTTCCATGCCAAATACCAACTATTTTATCAAATTCAAATCATCTTTTTGAGTCTCCCAAAATGTTTCACATGGTTATCTAAATGAAATTTATAAAATACATGTCAAGTGTCACTCATTAAGACCAATGTTAATCACTTCATTCAAGGCTACAGACTTATACACATTGAGAAAATTTATCCTGCTCTATCTAAATTTTGAATCATTCACAAAAGGGAAACCGTAATCCAATTCAAGATCCCTCTAAATAATGTCAATAAATATCATTATCAAGTATTAAATCCACTTTTTATATGCATTCATAAAGTAAAATGAGCACAAATTACACATACAATGTAGGTGGGAAAACTATATGGGCTTGATTTCTCTCCTTAGAGTATTGTATATATAGGTAGTGGGAAATATTTAAGGGGGTGGTTGAGGATAGGTCAAATCATCATACTCCCCTCTTTTTATTATATGTTTTAAAGATATCAATGTGTTCTAAGGGTTTAAAAGATACAATAAGACAAATATTTATTAATGTGCATTCAAAACCTAGTTGTGACATTTCAAATTACTCAGCATCCATGTGTGTAGAAGGAAAAATGATAAACTTTCATAGAAAGTTTATATAGGGACAAGTACATAGTCACTAAAATTTAGTAAAATATGCTTATATCCAGCTAGAATAGACCTATTAAGAAACATATTGTAATTCTACCTTTTATTTATCTTTCCTAAAATTATACTTTCTTTTTGTCTTTCTATTATTAGTATTTCATGTTCAATTAGGACATGTTTGTAGCCAATGGATTGAAATGCACTACATTGTTATCCACTTAAAATATACATATCCTAATTTTTTTAATGTTCCTAATTCTAATTTTAAGCCTTCAAAGTTACCTCTTATTATAATTTTAAAAATCAAATGGTTAAAACATTCAATAAGTATTTGTGCGTGAGCTAAGTATATTTATTCTTGGGAATTTCCTAAAATATAAACTTTACATATTTATAAATTTATCAAAATCAATTTTTTTAAATATTTGATACCTTTAGAATTTTTATATTTTCCATTTTTACACCTATACAATCACATAAATAAATATTTTTAAAATAAAAAATATGGTAAAACATATTGGTGAACCTGAACCTTTAGTTTTGAGATTTTTATTTTTATTTTCATTTTTCAATTTCAAATTTATTTTTTTCATTGTTTTGATATATATTATGTTCTATCCATTTTAAAACTCATATAATCTATCATTCTAAGCAATGAGGTCATCATTTTTACATGATTGATGATGTGAGAAGACTACCCCAATACTGAATCCATTAAACAAAACCATTCATAGATTTTAGTTTCCACATATCTCATGGTATAAAAAATTATTAGATTTTATTTTCAGCCACAGGAAGTATTTATCCATTGTTTATAGTGCATCAATAAACAATTAGGGAGATAAGTTACACTCAACATCCACTAGAGATGACATAGTGTAGCTATGGGAATTGTGGAATCATTCATAGTTAGTGTCTTCATGTATGTATTCACTATTTATAACTAATAGGATAAATGTATTTGAGATCCTGAAAAGTGAACACAACCTTGATTATTTGTGCCCAATTTACTTTTATTTTTGCACCTTTGATTTCCACTTAAGAATGTTGCATCCTCCCTACCTCTACGACATAGCACTAGATTAAGTGAAACACCTATTAATCATATCCATATTATTTTGATATCTTCTAAAATGGATAACATAGATACTAATGATTAATATGATGATACAACTCTCCAAAATTGTATGCACATTGAAAATAATGTAAGTGATAAAAATTATAATCAAGACAATGAAAATATGCACGATAATCAAGATAATATTAAAAAATATAATATAAATAATCCAAATTAACGTAATGGAGTAGATATTATGTAACTAAAATAATTATATAATTCTATAAATGGATTCAACAATGTCCCCAATAAGTGGATAAAGTTTTCCAGTTATTCTTAGTATTTAAAACTAAATGCGAAGCCAAGATTGCATCATCTAAAATTCATGTTATTTTTATTACTTTTTTTAATAATAATTTGCACCACCCAAATTGTACCAAAATATATAATTAGTTTCTTACATTCATTTATGAATCCATCAATAGCTCTCAGTGTAATGGGAATTCTGCCATTATAAGATAAATTATTTTATAATATGTAATTTAGTTTTAGTTGTAAGATAATAAAATAATAAAGATAAAAGGTTATATCTAACATATTAATATATGGATATTGTATTTAGTACACCATATTCATATCATGTAAAATTCCTATCATATCTCTTTCAGTGTTACTTTGATTTTGAAATAAAAAAACCAAAAATATATTCCAAAAGTCTCTGTCCCTTAATGATTATGTATTTAAATACATTATTATGTAAAAAAATTGTAGGAGAGGAACTGATCCCATATTATTTTAGATAACCAAAATTATAGAAATGGGATACTCTAGGTAATGTGGAAAATTATATAAATTTATTTCAAAACAAGGTAAAGTTAAGATAATAGCACCAACCTCATCTAAAGCATGATGTTTTTAAGGATGTAAAAGATATTCAATAAGATTTTTTTTTTATTTAAAGGTTTGACATTATATTAATTTAAGGACACTGAGATAAATGAGAACTTTAATATTGGAGGAAATTAAGAAACTTCAAGCTCATGAGGTTAATAATTGAGAAAAAAAAATTGAAGTCTAGAGTTTATCAAACTATTGATGTTATACACTATAATTTTACTTCAGTTTCCTATATGGTTAACCTTGTTATAGGTGTTAATTATTTACCTATTATTAATATTTCCATGGTTTTCCATTTTTTTAAAATACTTTCAAGTGTCAAGTGGTTTATCAAAATAAGTAATTAATGTGGTTAATATTGGTGTTCAACCTATTCCATCTAATTCAACACCTACTATTATTTGAAATCAAGATGGTACATCCTTATGTTTATTGATATTAAAATTAATACAATGCCATTTTTTCTCATATTCATTTTATTTGACTCATGTTTGTGTTCATTTTTCATCTAGTTCACCATTAGAGTCAAACCAACTAGCTACTACTCTTAGGAATGTGGTTAAAGATTCAATTAAAAAAATATAGAGTCTAAAATTGATGTTTATAAAGGCATAAAAGTACCATATCATCATATTTTGGGGCAAACACTTGAATATTAATGAAAAAAACCAAGACAATGTTGACATGGTTATCACTAAAGAGCTTGGGATGATACTGAAGTATGAAGATAATAAAAGCAAATTAGTCAAAAAAATAAAAATGAAAAGAGAAGGATAAGAGGTCATGGATACCAAAGCTTAAATTTTGGCTCATTTTACTGGACTAAAAAGGCATACAACTCTCTTTTTGATGAAATCATTCAATGTTGTAACTATTGATTAATTTTTATAGGATTATGTAATGTACAAAAAAAGAATTGGAGGAATCATTGGAAGATGAATAATGGATTTGAAATGGAAATCTACACCAACAATAATAAATTTAGATTAGAGATTTTGTTTAAAGTTACTCTACATAAATAAAACAATAAAGTAGTGATTAACAAGGTCCTACTCTAATGACACCTTTATCCAATATTTCCAGTTCACATACAGAAACTACACCATCAACACCTAGATATCACTATAATGACATTTTAAGATCAAATGAGACTCCAAAAAAGACATATAACATGAGGGAAATATATGAGGTAACATAAGGTAGTCAACACGATAATTTAATTTCATATTTTGAATTATTTTCTACTATTTATCATATATGATTTGAAGAATAAATTAAGAAGGGGAACTAATAAAATGGCCATGGATGATGAGATCAGGGTAATATAAAAATACCACACTTGAATCAAGGAATATTATAGAAGGAATATATTCAATTTGTGTAAATTGGGTCTATATGATAACTTTTAGTGTTGACGAATTTTTTTGGAAACCTTAATCAAGGTTATTTGCAAAGGTATTTTCACAATATCCTTTGATCAATTATAATGAGCCCTTTTCTCCAAAAGCTAGACTAGATACAATGGGATATGTGTTAGTAATAAGAGCTCAATATAGAATAAAAATTTATAAAATGGATGTTAAATAAGATTTTTTGAATGGATATTAGAAGATGAATTTATGTGCAATAGCCAATAGGATATGAAATTTTGTGTCTAGCACACAGAGTTTACATATTGAAAAACTTTTTATGGGATGAAGCAAGCTGCAAATGCTTGGTAAAGTTAGATTGATTATTATTATTTATTTAAATGGCATTACAAAATATAGTAGTGAACTGACACTATACATCAAGATGAATAATCAATGTCAAGTTTTTATTATGTGGTTATATGTTGATGACTTGATATTTACGTGTATTTGTCAATTGATATGTTCAAATTAGAAATGAAGATATAATTTGAAATGACTAATTTTGGATTGATGAATTATTTTATTGGCAACAAGTTAAATAAAAAAATTATGGAATTCTTATTTTTATAGTCAAAATATACCAACTATATTTTTAAGATGTTTATTATAATTAATTATAATACAAAATCAACACCATTTTCCACATGACTAAAATTAAACAAAGAAGATAAGGGATCTAATCTAGATCAAAAATTATATAAAAGACTTTTTGGTAGTCTAAAGTTATGGACAACTATAAGGTCTAACATCTTGTATAGAGTAAGCCTAATTTCAATGTCCATGTAGTGCCTAGAGGATTATCATTATCAATTTGGAAGCATAATATTGAGATATGTTAATGGAATGAAAAAATCATGGTAGACTATATTCAACATTGGATGATTTCAAGTTGGGAGGATACAATGATAGTGATTGTGATTAAATTATTGATAATATAATGAGCACATCTAGTTACATTTTTCATTGAAAATTATTTTGATGGGCCTCTAAAAATCAACCTAATGTCACTTTTTCATCAACTAAAGGAGAATATGCAGTAACATAATAACTGCACGTCAGAAAATATGGATGAGAAGAGTGTTATCAAAACTAAATCATGAGCAAGAAAATGTTAGTAAGATATTTTTTGGTAACAACTCAGCCACGTTTTTCACAAAAGGAACAAGTAAATTAACACGAGATATCTTTTCATCAAAGATTTAATGAAGAATGGACAAATATATTTCTAATTTTGAAGATATGAAGAATAGTATGTTGATATCTTTACCAATCCATTATAATATATATATTTTTTTAGCATCGTAGAAATAGTCTAGGCATCATTAATTTTGAAATATCACTCCAATGATCCCTTGGTAGTCAATAAAAAGGTGAGTGTTTGCATAAATAATCTTCCCTACCCACATTTATTGTTTACATATTTTGTTGGCATATCGAATCTTTCCTACCCACACTTACTAATTTCACCTTGTCAAACAAAAAATATTTGAAATTTTATTTTCATTAAGTGGATATCTTATCCTATACTCAAAAGGAAATAGATTTTATGAAATATTTTATTATTATTCACATATATTTTTATTTTAAATTAAGAAAAACAAAATTATAGAGCTTGTGATATTTTAATATTATATGTAATAATGTATATAAAAATGTAATAGGTCATTTTTAACAAGTAGGAGATAATGAGAGTATAAGAGAAATCACTCTTATGTTTTCAACATTTTTCATTAATATTTTTTTCATCTTGGTATGAAACTATCTTGTAAATGTGTGCATGTGTTTTCTTTTAAGACAAAAATATTTATGATTTTAATGTATTAATGCTCACATATTCATAGGTTTACTTTATATTATTAGTTATTTATTTAGTGGGCCTCTTATAATGGCATATGGCCTTTTTTCTATAGAAGGATAAAAAATTAGGTCAACAGTCACCCATATGACTGCATAGTGTGTTGATATGGTAATATTGTAAAATGGTTTTACCTTTTGGTAATGGACACAAAAAAAAAGGTAGCATGGTAATTCATGTGACTATAGACTCTCAATTTTTATCATAAAAAGTTTATTATGTTAGTTTTCGTTGCATTTCAATTTAATTAGCTTGTGCACTTAATCTAGACATGTTTCACTACCTCACATTGTCCTAAACACTTATATGGATATATTTATTTTATAAAATCCTATTTGAAACCTAAATAAATTTAATAAATTCTAAAAAAACACCCTAATAATATATAAAAACATTACCATATCCCATAATTCACATGTTTTCTTGTAGGACATGATTGACCAGTTGGGTCAATAGTGTCACTTGATCTTGACCCCTATGGGTCAATCCTAACCTAAAACCCTCTAATGGCCACTTTTGAAATTTGAACCATTCCTTATAATTTGGTCTCTATTTTTATGATATTTGGTATTATATCTTACCCTCTGGCATTGCTATAATGGAAAATTAACGTCACATATTCTACCATTTGGAAATTTTAATATAGATGCATGTTTACACTATTTTTCATTGAGTAAAGATTATTTATTCTTCATAATTGTGATTTTAATCACTTAAATTAGTACTGATCCAAGTCCAAAGCCTATTTTATTAAATTCAAATAAATGAATGATCATTTATTTAATCCATCCCTACATTCATTCATATAGTCAAATGAGCACAATTACACAAAGAACTCTAAATGGGAGTATTACATGATTTCCATATTTGGAGTATTAGATACATATGAAAGGATAAATAATAATGGGGGTGATTTTGGTAAGATTATCCCATTAGACTCCACTTTTTTTATATTTTCAAGTTTTCAATCATTGTAAGATATATTAGAGTTTAAATTTTGAATGAGTCATTTGCAGGTCTTTTACACACTTATAAAAGTAAAAAATATCCATAAATGTATTTAATTTAAGCTATCAAAGTTATCATGAATTATATTTATGTATTTTTAATAGTATTTAAAATTGAATAATTTTGGCTAGTAGTGACAACTGAGCTTGACCTAGTTAGATGATCGTAACCCTTTACAAGTTTCAATCTTAGATTTTAGGATATTTTAGAGTCAATCCCTATTAGCATGTTTCATCCTTATATCTACTTCACAAATTTAGATATAAAACAAAAATAATTAATTTTTTTAATTTTATTTACAGTTAGTTTACTTTAATTTGGTTACACTTAATCAAATTTAGTATTCTGATTTCAGTTTGCTTTTCACAAGTTGATTTATAAACTTTTATTACATTCCATTCAATTTATGTGAATTAGGATTAATTCACATTATTAATTTAAATTTTGGTAAAACAATGAGCATTTTCATAACACTTAGTATTTAAGAGAATGCATGGATTTAAGCCATGTGCTTAACTCCCACCAATACCACTATTAACCTATGTTATCAATAATAGTTTAATACAAACTAACTGAACTACCTTAACATTTATTATTATTATTATTATTATTATTATTATTATTATTATTATTATTATTATTATTATTATTATTACTATTATTATAATATTAATTTTTATTTCAATGTATTCAATTTTACTTTATATAGTCTGAACCTATGATTAATATTTAAAAACCAAAATCATCACCTATAACTAAGTTTTTTTTTGCATAATCATTTGTTGCAACCCAAAAACATAGAGGTGGGGTGATCCAAATGACCCCTATTATTGTTTTTAGCCTTGAAACTTCATATTTTTGAATATATGACCTTTTTGTTTAAGATGACTTCTTATTAACCTTTTTGACATATGAAAGTTCTAGGAAGCCCTGAGATGGGTTAACTCAAAATTGAACCCGCCTTAAATTCTACCCCTTTATTGTATGAACTAAAATTCAAATCCTAAAATAAAAAATAAATATTCTTTTCTTATTTAACCTTCTTGGAGGCCTTTAATGGTTCTATTAGATCTTGAATCTCCCAAAGGAATGTTTAAGAAATGTGGGAGCCTAGAAGTAGCTAGGAACTTTCTTAGAAGATGGTTATCTATAAAACCAACCCAAGCATGCTTGTATCAAAGAATATTTGAAAAATTAAATTAAATGGAAAAGTGTTAGATGCTTAGAGACTTCATTAATGGATGTCATCCAAGATTGAGGAAGAAGAAGGTGGATGACAATGGAAATTTCATCCTCTAAATCCTCCTTCCCTTTTTCTAAAATTTGAGATAGATTATATTGAGTGATTAAAACCTTTGTTTTTATCCTTATGTATTTCTAGGGTTTCATCATCATTGTCTAAAACTAATGTCATGACCACTTATTATGATGGATTTTCTTTTACCATTAAGACATTACTTGATGATGATATTTTTGATACTTATTGGCATTTTGATATATTGATACACTTGTTTATTTTTATTAAGAGGTTATATTATTGAAATTATTAATTACATGATATGATTCATCACAAGGTTAGATGATTATTGACATGGAGGTATTTTAGATGCATTATAAATGTTGTATTTGATATTTTATTCAGTTCAAAAATTTCTTTATTATTTTAACATTGGCTCCTTATTTATATATTGTTAATTTCCTATTATCTGATCACACAAATAAGTTATTATGCTAGGCTTGGTGGTGTATTTTGGTATTTTTTGAACAAAGAGGTATTATATTCAAAATCAATTCTGACATCTATTTAGATTTTGATCCTATGTATGTTCTTATGTTTGTTTGAGTGGTTCTTGTTTATAATTGTTATTTCACACTTTGTTAGCTTTGTTTCATTATGAACAGACTTTGTCTAGGACTAACATAATAATTTTTGAAGTCTTGTTCTTGAATTTTTAGCTTCATTATTATGAATAGTGTGGTTTGATTTAGAACTTGGTATAAGTCATTTTTATTACATAATTACATTCTTATTGTCTTGTTTTATGTTTTCAATTTTTTTTGTCAAATCTTCTTGTAGCTTGACCTTACCTATATTTTGAGCTTATTTTTTGTTGTGCAAGTAGTTGTTTCTTAATTTTTTGGTTATTGTAATCCATTAGGCTTATTTTCTTTTAAATCAGTCTATGTTCTTTAATGGGTTAATTTTAAATAGAAGGGAGCTATAACTAGACCCATGACATGTTAAATAGTTTATGGAAGATATAAGGGGAATTGACCTTGGGTGGAGATTATATCATGATGGCATGACATTTGAATTCATCTCCAATCGAGCAAGTTATTTTTTTATTTTTTAGTTTTATTTGGATGGAGATTGAACAAAACCTTGGTCAATATTGATTTTTTTTTGTAAACCATGGGATTTTGGCAACGATTTGAACTAGTCTATGAGGTTGTTTAGCCATTTTGGTAGTTGTATTTTCTCTATAACTTAATGATGTTTTGTGGAGAATGATATTGATATGTTGACCAATGATCTCAATATTTTTCAGCTAGAATGCAAATAGTGGTGGGTTTTGTTTGAATCCATAGGATCATGTCTGTACTTCAAATGGTTACATGAGAGAGAAAGAATATTACTATGAAAGAAGGAAAATACTCCATTTCATGATTGTCTACAATCTAGGAAATATAATGAGCATGTTTTATTTATTGAATTTTTTTAGTGGAGTAAAGCTTTTATTATCTTATGATTTTTGATGGTAGGTGCAATGTGAAGTTATATGAATTTAAAATGGACCTACATTGCATTTTTATATTCATTTTTTATAAAAAAATATTCTGGGTGTTTTGTGTTTGAGTTTTTATAACCATGTTGTAACACAACTATGTTGGGTTTTTAATTCTTTAAGTCATTTATTAAACATAGATTAATTTGGTTGTGTGAGATTAAGTCTTAATATTATTTGTTGAGTTGTATTTATTTTTTTATTTTTGGAAATGATTCAAAGTATACTTGTAACTTATTATAGTCACTTGTTATATATTGAGTTGTTATGTTAGTTGATTTAACTTAGTCATCTATCTTGTTCATTATTCTTAGTATTTTCATGATGTGAATCCTTACTATTCAAATGATGATTTTGTGGTATCAAATTTAAATTTTTTATAAGAAATTATATTCATTATTTTGACTAAGTTATAGTCACAATCTTGTTGACTTGATTTTGGGTCAGCTAGTTATAGTAGATAAAGGTTTATTTGGATGCTTGGTTCACTTTCATTTAACTATGGTTTTAATAGTTGAATCATTCCTTTGTCAAATATTATTATTTGTTTGAAGGTTATACTTACTTATTTTAATATTGATTGATATTTTAGGTAGTGAAATATGCTATGAATATGTTGTTATTCTGTTTTGGAACACTTTTTGGTCTCTTTGATTGTTTTAGTCCTAGTTGGTTTGTTTAATGACATTATAATTAAGTATAAGTCACTTAAGATTGTTCTTAAATAAACAGGATACCTATATAAATTAATTTCAACTATTATGAAGTTTACTTTGATGGATTTAGTGAAAACACTTTTCATTAATCCATGAAGTTCAAATATAAAATCTTATAGTCTTGATACGATCATCTCAAGCTATGCATGGATACATGCCCTTTAAATATATTTGTATTATTTTTGTATTTGAAATCAACAACTATTTATTTCATTTGGAATATCTTATTTACTTATTGTTTATTATTTATTGATATTCCCTTAGTCTTTTAGAATTTATCTTGTTATCTCCAAATCTCATTATCACTCCTTACAATTTCCTAAATCATCTCACCTACATAGATCCATCATCAAAATAATAGATTGGGTGGTTAGGGCCACTAATGGATGGTCTCATTAGGATGTAAGGATGGGATTTTTTCATTATTGTCGAGGCTTATTATTTTTTTCATCGACTATGTTTGGTAGCAATCTATTATATGTCATGTTAGTGATTCATTTCACTTTGAGATTAATTTTATATGAGCATAGTTGCAGTGTTGATGTGGTCATATCTAAGTATAATGTTACATGACTAAAATTCTAAACATAGTGTGCTTTATTTATTTATTTATTTAAATTTAGTATTGTTGATAAGTAATTTATTGTTATTAATAGATATCAAATTAGTTTCCTAATACTATGAATGTCAAGTATAATAAACAATAATTGTGAGTGGGATATTGAAGCTAAAGTAGTGGCTTGATTATTTAATTAATGTGTATTGATTTTGTGGAAGGTTAAATTATTAATATTTAGATAATACATTATTGAGTATGAATATTTGTTTTGCCTCTTTATTAAATGTTTAGTAACACCATTGCACTTTATTAATGATGGCTAGTGTTTAAATTAAAACTGGATAGGATTTCTATCAAGGATACTATCATTTAAAGTTTATGTTACTCATATGGCTAGATGCTTTTTATTTAAATGGTTTTCACTTATATTTATACAAAAAATGAATTTAGAAAGAAATGGGATTGATAATTAATCTCATCATATTTGGTATTTTATAAATATTTTACTATTGTATCGAGTTTATGATTCATTAGAAAATTAATGATGTATCCTTGAAAATATGTGGTACTTATTTCATTTAGTTCAAATATTTCTTGGTATGTGAATTAAATGGATAAATATTATATCTAGTCTCTATTTATATAATATGGTGTAAATGACTATTTTTTTGATCCATAATAAACATAAAAATAAAGTTAAGGCTATTGAGAGTTTATTTTCGGTAGTTTTTCCATTTTATTATAGTATGACTTAATCAACTAATGAATATATAACAATGTTGTTACCATATCAAATAGTTTAATATTTGAAAAATAAATGATTGTTAATATATAAATAGATACGTTATTGTTTATGGTTTATGCTTTAAGATAGAGTAAAAATTTTAGATAACATATTGTGACGTGTTAGCTTGAGCTTGAAGCTATGCAAAGGCTTGTTAAATTTGATAGTTTTCATCATGAAAAGTTTACAAAGCATTGTTGTTGAGAAAAAAAGTCAATGTTTTGATTTTCATTCTATTCATTTAAAAGTAATATTAATGAATTATAGTAGTCATTTTCTTCATATTATCATTTATAGTGTTATTTCTATAGGATAATTATCAACCACATGATAAGTGAGTAATATCTAATGAGTATTTATGATATCACATCTAAGATAAGGTATATTTATATTTTTAATTGAATTTATTATATTTTTACTAATTTAATTAGTGGTGATTGTTGAGTATTGTCATTGATGTTAATGGTACACCTTGCAGAAGGTTGATGTCATTAAGAGTGTGTGCTTGGTTGGTAGTCTGTTAATGTGGCAAGGGGAATGGATGGAGTGTTGTCACTAAAGGATGTTTTCATGAAATATAATTTGAAGGAAAAATAGATAATTTTAAGGAAACTAATGCCTTATGGTTTCATGAAGGTACAGGTCTTTTAGTAGCTTAAGCCTAGTTATGGCATGAACAGACCTTGTAAGAAGGTATGAGCATGGTGTCTTGGTATTATGAGTGAACACAAGCATTAGTTATTGTATGAGGTTGATTAAGTATATACAAGAGGTATTGGAGCACTCATGAGATTCTCAAGTTGATTCTATAGAAGTTGGACCTTCAGACCAAGTTTACACCTAAACCACTTCTAGACCCTATCTAATCTAATGAGGTGTCATGATCTATTGTCAAAGTATGTGAAGGATGTATGATATTTATTAAGGATGATATATGTTTATTCAATATGTGATTAAGGTGGAGAGTGCATGTAAATATGAATGAAGGTTATTTTTAAGGCCTAATGTGATTTGCAGCTAAAGGTCTAGAGAGCAAAGAGATAGAGTGTGGCCTAATGATGGGTCATGATCAAATTTAAAGAAGTTTGAGCTTATGTAAGAATTTAAAAATTTTATTTATGTCTTTTAAAGTTTGTTCATGCATTTTTAGGTCATAGTTTGAAGGATAAGTAATAAAAAGTTATTTTGAGGTCTCTCAAGTGTTCAGAATGAAGGGTTTTCAACCCAAGAAGGATTTTCTTGTGCTCATTATCTCATCAAAACTTTACATGGAAACCTAAGATATTAATGGTATATGGAAAAGTATCTTATATAAAAATTATAGGAAATTGTTTTTGGATTGAGTGGCTATGCTTTATGAATGATTGTTATGAATGAAAATAGGTTTAAACCCTCTTAGAACCCTAATAAGGATCTGATGTTAAATATGTTGATCAAAAGTGCCTAAAATGGATTTGTATTCTCAATTAAGATATTGTATCTTGTAATAATATCTCCTAATCACCTCCATATTTGATTGAGTTGTTAGGTGTGTGAGTAGATCCTACAAGAAAGTGCTAATTTTTTTGAGATTTATTTTAGTAGTCAAAGTTGACAAAGTCTAAGTATGAAAATAGATGGAAGATGAATATTGAGACTCATTTTTCATGTCCATTAAGGTTTATGTATATGCTACAACCATAAATTGTTCAAAAATATTCATCCAATTTATCCAATCATTAACATGCCTAATGGTGGAAACAATTAAAAACCTAGGCAAAATTGAGAAGATGATTAAGAATGTGTTATCACAATAGAGTGATGAAACCAAGTAAATAGAGATGTTTTTTGGGACTGGTATGTCCTATTAATTATTTTTATAAATCTTGGAAGTTAGGTGTATTGGTGAAAATGAAGAATCCAAAATGGCTTGTTTGACTCACTGAGATTTGTGTCTAGTGAGGTCAATAAATTGGTATGTAAGACAAACAGTTGCCACTAAACCATATCATGTTTATATTTTAAGATTCTAAAAATATGTTAGAGTTTCATATAAATTCATAAAAAATCATTGAAAATTTCTATAAAGGTGTTATAGGTCTGAGTGACAATGACTAGTCTTTGAGGAAAACTGGTAGTTTTGAGTGAGCAAGTTGCAAGAGTGTTTTTGAATATTTTATCCCTATGTGATGAATTATAATTAATTTATTAAGGTATTTGAGGCTATATGTATGTAATTTATTGTCATGGTTGTGTTAATAAATAATATTTTATCTTCAATTATTCAAGATAGACCTTTCTTTATGTGTGAAGGCCTAATGTAAGTAGTACTAATAGGGTGCTTCAAGTGGTGGTTGGAGATAGAAACGGTCATGAACCTAATATGAATTATTTGAGGTCTATTTGAGTGGTATATTAAGGTTTAATTCCATTTGTTTATATTTAAAGTGTTCTAAGGAGATCAAAGGGTAACATGTACTAATGAAGGCCTAATTGAATTATGTCTCCTTAAGGCCTAAAAGAGTGTATGGTCTTTTAAGGTGATTATGACCTATTGTAATGACTTATTCATGTATTAAATGTGTTATAGGAATTATATTCAAGGTAATAATTTTTTTAATTATGTATTTATGATCAATAGGTGTGTCATCTAGAGGATTGTATAAGAACAAGGCCTAACGGCCTCATTGACCAGTTAGAAAAGAAGTGAGTGTAAGAAATGGAAATAACACTTTGAAAAAATGAAATAGATCTTGGAAAAAATCATATGGGTTTACATAAAATAAAATTAAGATATAATATGGGTAATATAGATGAATATCAAGGTCATATGTCCTAATCTATCTTGAAGAGACTTAGTTGAGCGAAGAGGCCCAAAAGTTAGTTTGAGAGGGATAGAAAAGTGAGAAGAGACAAAGAAGGTCATCATCATATGTTGTGTGAAAAAAAAGGTTTGATGAAGGTGACCAAAAATTCTGGGTGGATGAGTTAGTCCTGATTCATCTAGGGGGTTGATGCACCCTTGCAAGTTGGTGCTTGTTAAAGCCTATTGAGCAGGTGCTTGACTAGTTGGTTTTGGTGATCCATGTGGAGTTGGTGATTAACTAAAGATTGATTTTTGTATTATATAAATCTAGTACATTATTTTATATTAGTTGGTTTTATTCTCTTTGAGGTTTTACCACATATGTAATGTGTTTCATGATCTTGAATGGTTGCATATGCTAGATGTTCATGTTTGTATGAATGGTTCAAATATGCTTAAGTGGAATTGAATGAATGTTTTGATGACATTGATTCACTTTCCCCTCTTAGTGATTGTGCTTCTAAAAATGAGTATAATATCCTGGTATTTTTAATCAAGTCTAATATCTTGAAGGTGATCCTAAAAAGCATAATATGTCAATTGATCAAAAAGAGGAAGACAATATGTATGCTGAAGAAGTCTATTATAATAGTGAAGAAGGAGAAGCTAAAGTAGACCTTGAAGCTGAGCTCATAAGTGCTCTTGATTATTTTAAGTATAAAAATAAGCCTATCAAGGATCTCTAAAATTAGTTAGATGGTGTCAATACATGGTTTAGATCAAAGAAAGTTGAGCATGACCAATCAAAGATAGAGATAGATTACTTGAAGATTGAGAAGGAGCATCTCATAGACAAGATGAACAAGTTTGAGAAAGAGTGTGAGAAGTCAGAACAAAACAAGAGTAAAAAAATGAAATGACCAACCAAACATCCCAATGCAATAAAGGATAAATTATCACGGGACCATGAGGAAAGGAGTGATCTGTTAAGAGGTAAGTACAAAAATGTTGTTTGCTATAGTTTCCATAATATCGGACACATTTCAAGATGATGTTCTAATATATTTAGAAGGCCTTCAAGATGCAAAAATATATACGAAGATCCTAGAGGACATGAGAAGGGTCAAACATTGTTATGGATGTTAAAACAAGTTTTGACTGATAATATTGAGCCCAAGATTCAAGATAGACTATTTGTTAAGGAGGAATAAAAGACTAAATTGGATTCTATGTTAGCTCAGTCTACCTTTCACATTCAAGATGAAGGAATGAAATGGTATATATATATATATATATATATATATATATATATGTATATATATATATATATATATATATATATGTATATGTATATATATATATATATATGTATATATATATATATATATATATATATATATATAGTGGTTTATCAAGACACATGATAGGAGCTTAAATAATTTCATCTCATTGAAGAAGAATGCTTTAGGAACGGTGAGGTTTGGAGACAAGGGTATCTTGAGTTTAGAAAATGGGACGACCAGGACAAAAAATGTGTTGTATGTGGAAGGTTTGAATCATAACCTGCTTAGTGTAAGTCAAAACTGAAATCAAGGACACACACTAACCTTTCATGAAAAAGGGTGTGAAATAGAGAGATCCAAATCAAGAAGGCTAATTACCAATGCTAAGAGGACCAAGAACAATCTATATGTCTTGAATGAGATAAAGAAGGAGAGATGCTTTATGAGCAAGATGAATGAAATTTGGATATGACATAGAAGGTTAGGTCACCTAAACTTTTAAAATTTGGTCAATATAATCACTAATAGTCATGTAAAGAACATTCCTAATATCACTAAACATCTAAACATACTTTTCAAGGTACGTCAACATGGTAATCAAACTAGAAAAAGGTTCAAGTCCAAGGAGTACTCTACTACAAGACCCTTGGAGTTAATACACACTGATCTCTATGGGCCTAAAATAATTTAAAGCATTCAAGGCATGATTAATTTTTTGTGGATATATTAAAATATCCTTGGATGTTCTGAGGCAAATTAGATTTGTAATGGTGGCGAATCAATTTGGAAGGTGATTAATTATGCATGTGAATCAAGTGATAGAGTAGGAAAATCAAGATTTTATGAATAAAAAACTTATCTAAATGTAAATATTATTACATATTTGTATTCCTCTCAAAAAATTATGCAATTTGATGAAAACAATCATCAAAATCCAAGTATGCAAATGTTATGACCATCAAAAGTTGACTAGTTGATAGTTCACTCACCAATAGACATATGCATGATACAAGGCCATCCACATGGTGTAGACATCAATTGAAACCATGAATATATAACTAATTAGGTGTTAATGTTAATTTGAATCATGTTAATGGCCATTAACATCATGTGAACATCCATCGATAAGTGGACTATCAACTAGTCAGCTTCCAAAGGTTGTAACTTTTAATAAGAACTTGGATTATGATGATTTACTTTTTAAAATTGTATAACTTTTAAAGAGGAATACAATTAAGTAATAATATTTATGTTTTTAATATTTTTATGTCATTTTATTTCATATATGAGTGACATCAATATACATATGATCATTTATAAATGTAGATGATTGTCGGCATATGTAGATGGTCATTGGCATAAGTAGATATGAAGATGACTATCATCATATGTATATAGGCAAATGGCCACTGGTATATGTATACAGTCACTGACATATACATATTATGATATACATGTGTGATGTGAAGATAATGTACCCATATTTCCTTTCTAGGTATCGATGAAGAATATTTATATGAATGGAATTATTTTAAATATTAGGCAATCTGACCCTAAAATTAACTTGCACCCAAAAACTTTAGGTGACTATAGGATTTTTAATACCCAAAAAAATCACCAAATGAATATTTATAGGACTATAATTTTCATTAATTAATTAAATTTCTCCACTAAAATTTTCTCTAATTCAAGAAGATAGCTACTTCATGTTGTTCATAGATGACTACACAAGAATTACTTAGGTAACATTATTAAAATTAAAGTTAAAAACTCATGACAAGATCAAGGAAATCAAGGATCTTGTTCAAAATGAGAATAATAGAAAGATAAAGTGTCTAATAACTGAAAGAGGAGGAGAGTTTTGGTTTCTTTTGATGACTTTTGTGAGGTTCATGGAATAAGGAGATAGTTCTTAGTAGCTAAGACACCCTAGTAGAATGGTGTATTTAAAAGAAAGAATAGTATGTTCAAGAGATATCTAGAAATATGATAAATGAGTCTATATTATTTTATCGATATTGGAGAGAGGTAGTAAATACTACATTCTTCATGTTAAATAGAGGAAAAATAAGGACAAATGGAAACAAGACTCCTTATGAATTATGGAAAGGTAAATCTACTAATAAGGAACACTTTAGAGTTTTTGGGATAACATGTTTTATCAAAAAAGATGATTAATACTTAGGAAATTATTTCAAGTTTGTTCATGTAGTTTGAGACCATATTTTTAAGGACAAGGCATGAAAAGTTTTTTTGAGGTCTCTTGAGTGCTCAAAATGAAGGGCTCTCAACTAGAGAAGGATTTTATTGTGCTCATTATGTCATCAAAAATTTTCATGGGAACCTATGGTATTAATCATATATGGGTAAGGGTCCTAGATCAAAATTCCAGACATTTGTTTTTAGATTGAGGGGCTATAGTTTATAAACTATTGTTAAGAATGGAAACATGTTTAAACCTTCTTAGAACCCTAATGAGGATCCAATGTTGAAGATGTTGATAAAAAATAATTAGAATGGATTGGTATGATATGATAAGCTATTATATTTTGTATTCAACTCTCCTAGGCATATCTAAGTTTGATTGAGTTGTTAGGTGTGTGAGTAGATCCTATAGGAAAGTGCTAATTTCTTAGAATTTATTGTAGCATTCAGAGTTGACTAAGTCAATGTATGAAAATGGATGGATGATGAATATTGAGATTAATTTTCATGTAAATGAGGGTTTATGGACATGTTATATCCCTCAATGTTTCTAAAATGGTGATCCAAGTTAGCCAATCGTTAACAGGAATAATGGTGGAAACAATCAAAAACCCAGGTTACAGTGAGAAGATGATTAAGAATGTGTTATAATGATAGAGTGATGAAACCAAGTTCATGGAGATGTTTTTGGGAATTTTATGTCACATTAAATCTTGGTATAAATATTTGAGTCTAGGTATAGTGGTGAAAATGAATAAGCCAAAATGGCTTGCCTAACTTAGTGAAATTTGTGTGTAGTGAGGTCAACAAACTGGTATGTACGACTAATAGTTTACACTAGACCATATGATGTTTATAATTTAAGATGGTATTTATATTTCATAGGTTAATATACATGCATAATAATTCATTGAAAATATCTATACATATGTTGAAGGTCTGAGTCATCATGACTAGTACTTGAAGAAAACTTGTAGTTTTGAGTGAGCAAGTTGCAGTAGTGTTTTTGAGTATTTTTGCCCTATGTTATGAAGTATAATACATATAATGAAGTTTTAAAGTTAAATTAAGCTATATTTATGTGATTTAATATCATGTTTATGTGACTAAATATTATGTTAGCTTTAATTGTTCAAGACAAACCTTTCTTTGTGTGAAGGTCTAATGTGAATAGTACTAATGGTGTGCTTCAAGTGGTGGTTGGAGACAGAAAGTGTCATGAACATAATATGAGATTAGTGAGGGTATATTTTATTTTTATATTAATCATTAATTATATTTTTGGATTTTGAAATTATTTCAAGGAGATCAAATGGTAACATGTAGTATTGAAGGCCTACTTGAATTATGTTTCCTTAGGGCCTAAAAGAAGTTTTGGTCTTTTATGTTGAGGATGACCTATTAAAATGATTGATTAATGAATTAAAGGAGTTAAAAAAAAAATTAAAATAAAATATAAGTATGAAATTGTGTATGTCTGACCAAGAGGTGTGTGAGCTAGAGGATTGTATAAGAACAATGCCTAATAGGCCTAATTGACTAGTTAGAGAAGAAGTAAGTGAAAGTGAAGGAAATAACACTTTTAAGAGATGAAGGAGTTATTTTATAATATAATACTAATGTAAAGAAACTATAATGAAGATCTAATATGGGCACTTTAGATGAATATCAAGGTCATATAACCTAATATGTCTTTAAGAGACCTAGTTGAGCAAAGAGGCTAGAATTTAGTTTAGGAGGTTAGAAGAATGAGAAGAGATAAATAAGGTGATAATCATATATTATGTGATAAAAATGTATTTTTGAAGGTGATAAAAAATTTTAAGACATTGATTTGGTGCTAAGCCATATAGGGGGTTGATGCCTCTTCGTATGTTTGTGCTTGCTAAAGCCTAGATGAGTAGGTTCTTGACTAGTTGGGGTTGGTGCTCTATGTGGATTTGATGCTTCACTAAATATTGGTTTTTGTCTTATAGGAATGTATTAAATTTTTATATATCAATGGGTTTTCTTGCCCTTGAGGTTTTTCCTCATAGTTAATGTGTTTCATGATCTTATATGGTTGCATATGCTTGATGTTCATGTTTGAATGAAAGGTTCATTTATGCTTAAGTGGAATTGAACAAAAGTTTTGAAAGCACTGAGTCACCCCGCAATGATTTTACTTACAATATTGATACATATAATATTATCTTAGTAATATGAAAACCCTTCATTTGGAAATGTTTGTTATCATGAAAACATAACTATTACCTTAATATTCATGGAAGTGGACTTAATTAAAATTGAGTTTAAAAAATAAGAAAATATATAATTTTGTGTTTAGTGGTTTTATGCTAGGTAATTTAATTAGTGTTATGACACTAGAGCTAGAGATCATATCTAATGATCTAGGAAAGTAAAAATAGTTGAATTACTTAATTTACTCACACAATGTAATGTAGTTTCAAAACATTTGCATATCTCATGTTAGTTTGGAAATGATATTTTTGGGTATGAAGAGATAATTATATGATCACCCAAACTTGAATTATTTATCTTGTTTATAAATATAATCTTGATTGGTGCATTTTATTTTGATGAATATTTTATTATCTACTTACATTGATGATTACTCATGTAATTAATTTTAATATCATTTAATGAAAAATTCTTGAGTTATATATTTAGGTTGTTTTATTTATTATTAATAGATTTGGGATAAGATTTTTTAGTGATCTAAACCTTTTTTAGTGATCTAAACCTTGACCTAGAATTTATTAGCGAGAGTGTGGTGTTTAAGATACATATTCAGATTAGAGTTAGTTAAGATACATTAGTACTTAAATACACCCCAAATTGCATTAAAACTCAGGAATGACCTTATTCCATATAGAATCATTTAAGATTTTTTCACCTTGGTTAAGTATTTAGAGTCAACCTAATATAGTTTCGGTCATATTATGCTAGTGTGTGATCACTTTATCATGACCTTTTATCGATAAAGATGTCATAGATGTAAGTTAATATTCATGATTTTTTAAATGGGTTATTTCATCTAATAGTTGAGTTAGAAAATATCCAATGATAGAGATGGAGTGATATATTCTCAAGCAGATAAGAAAGGACACTTTAAACCTATTTTTAGGTCAAATAAATTTTATATGTCTTCCTCTTTAAAAAATTAATAAGAACATAAGTCAAATTTTAAGTAAATTAAAATTTTGACTTCTACTATGAACTAATCCCTTTGATTGGCTGAAATCATTTCAGGTCCTTGAACTCCATTGAGTGTTCAAATGAATCATTTGATCCAATAATTTTTTAAACCAACGTAGTTTTAGTTGATCATACATTTTATACATTAAGGTTATGGGTCCTGATAGGTTCTTCTAGATATTTATAGGCTTGTTTGAGATCCTATAGGTTGATTAGATAAAGTAGGGATGACTTGGTTGGATAACAACCATGCGACCACTTACACATTTCCATCCCTTCCATTTAGGCATTTGAGATTGTTTTGATGCATTTTTCATCTCATGCCATTATTATTTATAGCTAATGGGAAATGTAGATGTGTAGAATATGAATTTTACACTCTATGAAAAAATTGGTCTACTTTTTAGTGGTTTTAGTCATGTAAAATTTTAGGCAATGCATAAATCCATTGTGTCCAATTACGTACTATTTAATTGATTTAAAAAATCCATGTTATACATTTAGGAGGCTCATTTTATTTAATTATTAAATTGTTAAAAATGTATAAGTGAAATAAATATTCTCTAAATAAAATAATACCACCAAGCTCCACTACTCAGCCAAGACAATGATCATAGTGAAATCATATCACATTTATAAGGTAAGATAAATTTTATTAATTCCAAAGGTACTCGTTTCATATCTATATTCTCCACAAAAAATGAGTAAATATACATTTAGATAAAAAAAATTACCTTGGTTCCATATCTTCCCTATATTTATAGCTAGAATGAGTGGCAGAACGACAATTTCCTGTACACTACCAATTTTCTCAAAAAATATGAAAATTAAGTGGAAATAATTCATAACAAATATCATAATTATTTTCTTCATATATCATCTCACCTAAATCTCAACCCTTTTTGATACTCAGTTATGGACTGAGGCCATTATTTTCAGTCAAAAACTAAAACTTATGAAATGCCATTATACTAAAGGAGCCAAAATATATGCTTGTGTTCATTGGATTAAGATAAGATAAAAATCATTTAAGTATTTTTATAAAATCATTATTCATATAAATAATCTGAGTAAAAACATATAATTAAATTATTTTTAATAAACCTTATATTTTTATTTTTTTATTGAGCAGTGTGTTTATATTTATATAATCAAATAATTTTACAATGCTAGTCATACAAAAATGGGTGGAAAAAGTCACACCCCAAAAGCATAGTCATACCAAGGTAAGAAAATCTATGGAAAATAACAATTTTAGCAAAGGTAAATAATGACCACACCAAAAAAAATCACATCAAATTATAATAAACATGAAAAAAAAGGAAGACACATAATGACACATAAAATCAAAGAAAACATTAATGTTGTAACATCAAACATGGTGACTGGAGGGGGAAACAAAGGAGGTGGATCATGTGTCTTATCACCTCATCCCCCTTGAGAAGTGGGTCTTCATCAAAATATAAGTGATCTCACCCATCATTCTATTGAAGATTATTACTTTATTTATTATGCCAATAAGGTGAGATAACAAGAACCAAATGTAGGTACTTGTCTTATAGAGGAGGGTCCCAATCCCTTACATCACTTCCTCCTATGGTAGATCCATGATACCAATCATGTCAAGGAGATAACTAACAAGTGGATACTGACAAGGAGAGAGGCTTATGTGCTAGTTCCTATAATGGTATTGATGTCTACCATGCCCTCATCCATGAGGGGGATATTGGAGACATGTAAGCTCTGGAGGCTCTGGCTAACTACATATGGGTCATTCCTCTAGTGATAAAGAAATTTTTGAATATGATTAATTTATTGATAAAATTTGTCAGTCTAAATTTGAATCTGGATAATAACATTAGAAATGATAGTAAATTTATTAATAATAAATTAAACTACATTCATTTCTTCACGATTAAAACAAGCATAATTTCTAGTTTCCCATATTTAAAAATGAATATAAACATCAAGAAGCTACCAAAAAAATTTGTATGTTATAGAAATTAATGGAGATTCCCCCAAGAGATTCATAATTCATGTAAAAAACCTAGGCCTAAGAGGTTAAGAAAGTCTATGAATCCAATACCACATAATCTTTAGTGAACCACCAACTCCACATAGAGCACCAACCCCAACTAGTCAAGAACCTACTCAACTAGGCTTTAGCAAGCACCAACTTATAAGGAGGCACCAACCCCCTAGATGACTCAACACCAAATCAATCTCTTAAAAAAATTTATCAACTTCAAAAAACATTTTTTCTCACACAATATTTTATGATCACCTTCTTTATCTCTTCTCATTCTTCTATCCCTCTTAAACTAAATTATATCCTCTTTGTTCAACTAGGTCTCTTAAAGACATATTAGGTCATATGACATTGATATTCATCTAAAGTTACCATATTAGATATTTATTATAGTTTATTTAGATACATATTATATTCCATAATAACTCTTTCATCTCTTAAAAGTGCTATCTCCTTCACTTGTACTTACTTCTTCTCTAACAAGTCAATTAGGCCTATTAGGCCTTGTTCTTATACAATCCTCTATCTCACACACCTCTTGGTCAAAAATGCACACTTTCATACCTATAATATCTTTAAAATAGGTTTTATAAAAAATTTCATGCATGAATAAATCATTTTAATAGGTCATCCTCAACCTAAAATACCAAAACTTCTTTTAGGCCTTAAGGAAACATAATTCAATTATGCCTTCATTAGTACGTGTTACCATCTGATCTCCTTGGAATAATTTTAAAATACATAAATAGAGTTAATGATTAATATACCACTAAAATATACCCTAACTAATCTCATATTATGTTCATGACACTTTCTATCTCCAACCACCACTTGAAGCACACCATTAGTATTGTTCACATTAGGCCTTCACACATAGAGAAATGTTTATCTTGAATAATTTAAGATAAAATATTATTTATTCACACAACCATGATAATAAATAAAATAAATATAACTTAAATTAACTTAAAAACTTCATCATGTGTATTATAATTCATAACATAGGATAAAAAAACTCAAAAACACTCCTACAACTTGCTCACTCAGAACTGCTAGTTTTCTTCAAAGACTAGTCATGATGACTCAGACCTCCAACATATGTATATAAATTTTAAATAAATTATTATGCATGCATATTAATCTATTACATTTAAATACCATCTTCAAATATAAACATTATATGTTCTATTTTAAACTATTGATCTTACATACCAATTTGTTGACCTCACTACACATAGATCTCACTAAGTTACACAAGCCATTTTGGCTTATTCATTTTCACCACTATACCCAAACTCAAATATTTATACCAAGATTTAATAATACATACCATTCCCAAAAAACATATCCATGAACTTGGTTTCATCACTCTATCATTATAACATATTCTTAATCATCTTCTCACTACTACCTGGGTTTTTCACTGTTTCCACCATTAGGCCTATTAATGATTAACTAACTTGGATTACTAGTTTAACACACTTGAGGGATATAACATGTCAATAAACCTTCATGGACATGAAAATTATTTTCAATATTCATCCTCCATCCATTTTCATACTCTGACTTAGTCAACTTTGAATGCTACAATAAATCTCTAAGAAATTAACACTTCCCTGTAGGGTCTACTCACACACCTGACAACTCAATCAAACCTAGATATGATTGGGAGAGTTTAATACAGCATATAATATCTTATATAATCATACCAATCCATTCTAATCATTTTTTATCAAAATCTTCAACATTGGATCCTTTTTAGGGTTCTAAGAAGGTTTAAACATGTTTCCATTCTTAACAATAGTTTGTAAAGCATAGCCCCTCAATCTAAAACCAAATGCCTAGAATTTTTATATAGGACCCTTACCCATATACCATGAATATTCTAGGTTCTCATGAAATTTTTTGATAAGATAATGAACATAATAAAATCCTTCTCGAGTTGAGAACCCTTTATTATGAGCAGACAAGAGACCTCAAAAAAACTTTTCATGCCTTATCCTCCAAAACTACATCAACAAACTTGAAACAATTTCCTAAGTCTTAATCATCTCTTTTAATGAAAAATGTTATCCAAAACACTCTAAAGTGTTCCACATTATCAGGTTTACCTTTCCATAATTCATAAAGATTTGTGTTTCCACAAGTCTTTATTTTTCCTCTATTTAACATGTAGACTATAGTGTTTACTACCTCCCTCCAATATCCATCAGATAATATAGACTCATTTATTATAGTTATAGTTATCTCTTGAACATACTATTCTTTATTTTAACTACCCCATTCGACTGAGGTGTCTTAGCTACTGATAACTATCTCTTTATTCCATGAACCTCACAAAAGTCATCAAAATCATTAAACCAAAACTCTCCTCCTCTTTCAAATCTTAGAAACTTAATCTTCCCATTATTCTCATTTTCAACAAGATCCTTGAATGCCTTAAACTTGTCATGAGCTTCTGACTTTTCTTTTAAGAATGTTACCCAAGTAATTCTTATGTAGTCATCTATGAGTAACATGAAGTAGCTATCTTCTTGAATCAAAGAAAATTTTAGTGGAAAAACTTCATTAATTCATGACTATTGTAGTCCTATAAATGTGCATTTAGTGATTTTTTTTGGTATTGAAGATCCGATAATCACCTAGATGTTTTGGGTGCAAGTTAATTTTAGGGTCAAATGGCCTACTATTTAAAATAATTTCATTCATATAAATTTTCTTCATTGATACCTAAAATGGAAATCTAGGTATATTCTCCTCACATCACATATGTATATGATAATATAAATATGTCAGTGACCATATGAATATATAAATTAGTGGCCATTTGCATATCTACATATGTCGATAGTCATATTCATATCTACTTATGCTAATGACCATTTACATATGCCGACAATCATCTACATTTCTAAACGATCATAAAAATAATCAAAACATAAATATTATTAGATAATTTTATTCCTCTTGAAAAGCTATGCAATTTCAAAAATCAAATCATCGTAATTTAAGGTCGTATTAAAAGTTACAACCTCTGGAAGTTGACTAGTGGATAGTGCACTTGTCAACAGACATCCACATGATTTCGATGATCATTAACATGATTCCAATTTATGTTGACACTTAATTAATTCCATATTCATGGTGCCAATTTATTTCTACACCATGTGGATGGCCTTGGGCATCATGCGGATGTCCATCGGTAAGTAAACTATCAACTAGTCAATTTTTGATGGTCTTAACTTTTGCATACTCACTTGGATTTTGCTGCTTTTTTTTTTTTTTTGAAATTTCATAATTTTTTGATAGGAATACAAATATTTAATAATTTTCACATTTAGATAAGTTTTTTATTCAAAAAAAAAATATTCTACTACTTTATCACTTGATTCACCTGCATAATTAATCACCCTCCAAACTGATTCACCACCATTACGAATCTAATTTTCCTGGGAACATACAAGGTTTTTTTAATATATCCCCAAAAAATTAATCATTCCTTGAATGATTTAAATTATTTTACACCCATAGAGATCAGTGTATATTAACTCCAAGGTTCTTGTAGTTGATTACACCTTGGACTTGAACCTTTTTCTAGTTTGATTACCATGTTGACATGCCTTGAAAAGTATGTTTAGTGATCTTAGAAATGCTTTTTTAATTACTATCAGTAATTATATTGAACAAATTGTAAAATTTTAGGTAACCTAACCTTATGTGTCATAGCCAAATTTCATCCATCTTGCTCATAAAGCATCTCTGCTTCTATATCTCATTCAAGACATATATATTATTCTCAATCCTCTTAGAATTGGAAAATATCCTTCTTGATTTGGATCTATTTTTCTCACACCCTTTATCATAAAAGGTTAGTGTGTGTCCTTGATTTCACATTTGACTTACACTAAGTAGGTTATGTTTCAAACCTTCTACATACAACACATTTTTTGTCTTGGTCTTTGCATTTTCTAATCTCAAGATACCCTTGTCTCCAAATCTCATTGTTCTTAAAGGATTATTCTTCAATGAGATGATATTATTTTATCTCGTATCATGTGTATTGAAAAAACACTATATGTATACCATTTCATGCCTTCATCTTGAATGTGAAAGGCAGAATGAGCTAGCATAGAATCCACTTTAGTCTTGTATTCCTCCTTAACAAATAGTCCATCTTGACTCTTGAGCTCAATATGATCAATCAAAACTTGTTTTAACATCCATATTAATGATTGACCCTTCTCATGTACTCTAAGAGATTCATATATATTTTTTAATATTGAATGCCTTCTAAATATATTAGAACAAAATCTTGCAATGTGTCCCATATTATGATAATTGTAGCAAACAACATTTTTATACTTACCTCTTAATTGATCACTCTTTTCCTCATGGTCCCATGATAACATATCTTTTATTGCATTGGGATTCTTTATTGGTCATTTCATTTTATTACTCTTATTTTTTTCTAACTTGTCACACTCTTTCTCAAAATTGCTAATCATGTCTATGAGATGTTCATGCTCAACCTTCAAGGAATCTATCTCTGTCTTCAACTAGTCATACTCAACTTTCTTTGATCTAAACCTTGTATCGGTACCTTCTAAATGATTCTATAGATCCTTGATAGGCTTATTTTTATGCTTAAAATAATCAAGAGCACTTATGAGCTTAGCTTCAAGGTCTACTTTAGCTTCTCCTTCTTCACTATCATAGTAGACTTCTTCATCATACATATTGTCTTCCTCTTTTTAATCAGTTGACATATTATGTTTCTTAGGATAACCTTCAAGATATTATACTTGATTAAAAGGACCAGGCTATGATACTAATTTTTGGAAGCATAATCACTAAGAGGGGTAGTTTAATTAGTGTCTTTAAAACATTCATTCAATTCTACTTAAGCATATATGAACCATTCATACAAACCTAAACATCTAACATATGCAACCATACAAGATCATGAAAAAAATTACATATGTGGTAAACCCTCAAAGGGAATAAAACTCAATAATATACAAAAATGGACTAGATTACTATAATAAAAAAATAAATCTTTAGTGAATCACCAACTCCACATGGATCACCAAACCTAACTAGTCAATCACCTACTCAATAGGCTTTAACAAACACCAACTTACAAGGGGGCATCAACCCCCTAGATGACTCAGCACCATCTCATCCACTTAAAAAAATATATCACCTTAAAAAAACCTTTTTTCTCACACAAAATATGATGATCACCTTCTTTATCTCTTCTCACTCTTCTATCCCTTTCAAACTGCCTTTTGGGCTTCTTCACTCAACGAAGTCTATTTAAGATCGATTAGGACATATGACCTTGATATTCATCTACAGTACCCATATTATATCTTCAGTGTGTTTTATTTACACCCCTATGATTTTTTAAAATACCTAGTTCATCTTTTCAAAGAGTTATTTCCATTTCTTACACTCACTTCTTTTCTAACTGGTCAATTAGGCCTTGTTCTTATACAATCCTCTAGATGACATAACTATTAATCAGTGATACACAATTGAACACTTTTATTACCCTTAAAATGATTCATATAACACATTTAATGCATGAATAAATCATTACAATAGTTCATACTCAACTTAAGAGACCATAACCTCTTTTAGGCCTTAAGGATACCTAATTCAATTAGGCCTTCATTAGTACACATTAACCTTTGATCTCTTTGGAACACTTTAAAACTAAACACATGGAATTAACACTTGATATACCACTCAAATATACCCCAAAAAATCTCATATTATGTCCATTCCACTTTATATCTCCAACCACCACTTGAAGCACCCCATTATTACTACTCACATTAGGCCTTCACACACACAAAAAGGTCTGTCTTGAATAACTAAAGATAAAATATTAATTATTAACATAATCATGACAATAAAATACATAATTATAACCTAAAATACCTTAATAAATTTAATAAATTCATTGTAATTCATCACATATGGAAAAAAGACTCAAAAACACTCTTACAACTTGCTCACTCAAAACTACCAGTTTTCTTCCAAGACCAATCATGGTGATTTAGACCTCTAACACCTATATGGAAATTTTAAATTAATTATTATTCATCTATATGAAAATATAACATATTTTTACCATCTTCAAATATAAACATCATATGGTCTAGTGGCAACTATTGGTCTTATAGACCAATTTGTTGACCTCACTAGATACAGATCACACTAAGTCAAACAAGCCATTTTGGTTTCTTCATTTTCACCAATACACTTAACTTCCAAGATTTATAAAAAGAATTAATAGTACATACCAGTCCCAAAAAACATATCCATTCACTTGGTTCATCACTCTATCATGATAACACATTCTTAATCATCTTCTCACTGTTGCCTAAGTTTTAAATTGTTTCCACCATTAGGCATGTTAATGATTGGATAAATTGGATGAATATTTTATCACAATTTAGGGATGTAACATATCCATAAACCTTAATTGACATAAAAAATTAGTCTCAAGATTTATTCTCCATCTATTTTCATACTTAGACTTTGTCAACTTTGACTACTACAACAAATCTCTAAGAAGTTAGCACTTTCTTGTAGGGTCTACTCACACACCTGACAACTCAATCAAACATGGAGGTAATTGGGAGAGATTAATACAATATAAAATATCTTAATTGAGCATTCAAATCCATTTTATTCACTTTTGATAAATATATTCCACATCATATCCTTATTAGGGTTCTAAGAGGGTTTAAACCTATTTCCATCCTTAACAATCATTCATAAAGCATAGCCCCTCAATCCAAAAAAATTCCTAAAATTTTGAGATAAAAAAATTTTCCATCTACCACTAATATATTAAGTTCTAATGCAAAGGTTTGATGAGATAATGAGCACAATAAAATCCCTCTCAGTTTGAGAACCCTTCATTCTGAATACTCAAGAGACCTCAAAACAAATTTTCATTACTTATCCTTCAAAATATGACCTAAAATTGAATTAAAAAACTTGAAAAAACATAACTAACATTTTAAAATGCTTACATGAGCTCAAACATCTTTAAATCTGATCATTACCCCTCGTTATTCCACACTCTCTCTCTTTACTCTCTAGACCTTGAGCTACAAATCACATTAGGCCTTAAAAATGACCTTCATTCCTCTTTCTATGCACTCTCCACCTTAATCACATACTAGATAAACATATCTCATATTTAATAAATTTCATACATCCTTCACATACTTTTACAATAGATCATGTCACCTCATTAGACTAGACAGGGTCTAGAAGTTGTCTAGGTGTAGACTTGGTCTGAAGGTCCAACCTCTATAAGATCACCCTGAGACTCTCATGAGTGTTCCAATTCCTCTCATACATACTTAATCAACCTCATAAAACCACTCATGCCTATGTGCACTCATAATACCAAGACACCATGCTCATACCTTCTTACAAGGTCTTTTCATGTTATGACTAGGCTTAAGCTACTCAAAGACATGTACCTTCATTCCTTAAAATTATCTCTTTTTCCTTAAAATTATATTTGATGAAAACATCCTTTAGTGAAAACACTCCATCAACGCCCTTTGCCACATTAACACACTGTCAACTAGGAACACTCTCTTATTGATATCAACCTTATGCAAGATGTACCATTAACATCGATGATAATACTCAATAATCACCATTTATTAAATTAGTAAAAATAGAACAAATTCAATTAAAAATATAAATCTACCTTCTCGTAGATGTGATACCATAAATACTCATTAGATCTTACTCACTTATTATGTGGTTGATAATTATCCTATAGAAATAACACTATAAATGATAATATGAATAAAATGACAATAGTAATTCATGAATATTACTTTTATATGAATAGAATTAAAATCACAACATTAATTTTGTTTTCAACAACCATGCTTTTTAAACTTTTTCATGATGAAAACTATCAAATTTAACAAGTCTTTGGATAGCTTCAAGCTCAAGCTAACACATCACAATATGTTATCTAAGCATTTTACTATGTCTTAAAGCATAAACTATAAACAATAATGTATCTATTTATATATTAACAATCATTTATGTTTCAAATATTAAACTATTTGATAGGGTAACAGCCTTTTTTTTTTCTTTTTTTCTTTTTACTTAGACCGGGGGGGAACTCAGCCCCGTCGCCTTACGTGTACAGAGCCTACAAACCCCCGAGGTGCCCACCTGGTAAACTTTTTAATGTGACCAGTGATGCGGGCGAGTCAACACACCCTCCGGTACCACGGGGCGGGGAGGGACTTGAACACTTGACCTGCGGAGCATGACGCAATTGCCCTCAATCCATGAAACCAACCGATCTAACCCACCCGCCTGATAGGGTAACAACCTTGTTGTATATTCATTAGTTGATTAAGTCATACTATAGTCAAATGGAAAAAACTACTGTAAATAGACTCCCAATAGCCTTAACTTTATTTTTATGTTTATTATATATTAAAAAAAGTTAGTAATTTACACCACAATATATAAATAGAGAATAAATATAATATTTATCTATTTACTTCACATACCAAGAATTATTTGAACTAAATCAAACAAGTACAACATATTTGCGAGGATACATCATTAATTTCCCAATGAATCAAAAACTTGATACAATAGTAAAATATTTCTAAAATACCAAATATGATGAGATTAATTATCAATCCCATTCCTTTCTAAACTCATTATTCATATAAATTTAAGTGAAAACCATTTAAACAAAAAGCATCTAGCCATATGAGTAACATAAACTTTAAATGATAGTATCCTTGATATAAACCCTACCTAGTTTTAATTTAAACACTAGCCATCAATAATAAAGTGAAATTGTGTTAATAACCATTTAATAAAGAAGAAGAAAAATATTCATATTCCATAAATATAGTAGCTAAATTTTAATAGTTGAACTTTTCACAAAATCAATACACATTAATTAAATAATCAAGCCATTACTTTAGCTTCAATATCCCACTCACATTTATTATTTATTATACTTGATATTCAGAGTTTTAAGAAGAAAATTTAACATCTATTAAGAACAATAAAATACTTATCAACCAGCCTAAATTTAAATAAATAAGGTATATTATGTTTAAAATTTTAATCATACAACATTATAATTAGATATGACCACATCAACACTGCAACTATGCTCATATAAAATTAAACTCAAAGTGAAATGAATCACTAACATGACGTAGAATAGATTTCCACCAAATAAAGTCGATGAAAAAAATAACAAACCTCAATAATAAGGGAACAATCCCACCCTTACTTCCTAATGACACCATCCATCGGTGGTCCTAACTGCCCAATCCATTAGTTGGATGATGGATCTATGTAGGTGAAATGATTTAGGAAGGTGTAAGGAGTGATAATGAGATTTTGAGATAACAAAATAAATTCCAAAAGACTAGGGAATATCAATCAATAATCAATGATAAGGAAATAATATATTCTAAATGAAATCAATACTTGTTGATTTCAAATACAAAAACAATACAAATATATTGAAAGGACATGTACCCATGCATATTTTGATATGATAGTATCAAGACTATAGGATTTTAAATTTGAACTTCATGGATTAATGAAAAGTATTATCATTAAATCCATCAAAGTGAACTTCATAATACTTGAAATAAATTTATATAGGTATCATGTTTATTTAATAATCATCTTAAGTGACTCATACTTATCATGTCATTAAACTAACCAACTAGGACTAAACCAATCAAAGAAACCAAAAAGTGTTTTGAAATAGAATAACAACATATTCATAACATATTTCACTACCTAAAATATCAATCAATATTTAAATAAGTAAAAACTTCAAACTAATAATAATATTTGACTAAATAATGATTCAACTATCAAAACCATAGTTAAATGAAAGTGAACCAAACATCCAAATAAACCTTTATTTACTATAACTAGCTGACCCAAAATCAAGTCTAACAAGCTTGAGATTATAACTGAGTCAAAATAATGAATATAAGTTGTTATTAAAAAATTAAAACTAGATACCACAAAATTACCTGAAATTTTCAAGTCATTACACACCATTCAATCACTCAAAAATTCTGATAATTATTTTACAAATACTCACTCAGAACCATATCAAAAATAATCATTTATGCCTTTTGTTAGAGAGAAAGTGTACGGTGCCATCACCATTGGAAGAAGGTATAAAGTGAAATAAAAAAGAAGTGAAACTAATTAAATTTATTTTGGCTAAAAAATAGCAATCTATACAAAGCCAAAGAGAGAGGTGGTTTTTTTTTTTTCATTCTTTCTACCTCAAAGGAGAAGACGTATAGTTGTACGTTCAAGGAGAAAAGTGCAAATTATAATAAAAATGAGGACTAATTTAATTTTTGTATGTTTCATACCAAAAATGAGCTATACAGTGACACATCAACTAGAGGGAGGTAAATAGTAAAGAAGATAACAAAACTTTGCTTTTGTCTACATAAAGTAAGTCGTATGGCCCAAGGAGAGGTTTAAAAATTAATAAAACAAACCGGATCAAAATTAATTTATTTTTTGCCTTCACAAGTAAATTGTTTGGCATAAAGCAAGAGGAGGAAGATAAAAGAAATACTAGATCAGTAAATCTAAATTTTTTTAATTTATAGAACTGAGTCATATGGTTGTACATTCATATAACAGTGATAGAAGAATACATATCATCAAAAAGGGGAATAATTAAAAACATTTTGTTTTAACTTAAACAATAGGTTGTACATTGGCGTAGTAGTTGAGAGGTAAAGGTGAAATCAAAATACACATTTTTAATTTGTTTTTAATGCCAAAATGAGGTTGTATGCCCCAAGGGAGAGGAGTGATTAAAAAAATTTAAAAAGAAGGAATCTGCATAAATTTCCTTTTTTTGTTTTCATTCACCAAAAGAGGTCACACAACTATGTCACGCAGTAAAAAAGATAGATAATATAGAAAAAGAGAAATTAAATTATATTTTATTTGCATGTTGAAACTATATAATTATATGATAGACAATAAAGGTGATGTAAAACGCTTCATTTAAATTCTTCTTTTTCATCTTGCCATGTGGAAGAAAGGTGACTAAACATAGTAGTGAAATTCATTGGATGAGATTGAAAAAGCACTAAAGCAAGTTTGTATGGGCAAAGCTGCTAGTATAATTTTTAGGTGTAGTTAAATAACTTAATTTTTTTATAGTTATTTGGTTTTGTCAAATTTGTAGAAAAATTTTCATTATGTGAATACCTCTCAATTGTAAATTTTCTTAAAAAATTAATTTCTTCATCCTCTACTTTGGAAAAGCCAATTACAAACAATAATAAAACAAGTAGGAAGTACTAGTTTTATAGAGTAATGCCTCTCTTACCTTTAGAATTTAATATGGAGAACATTTTAGATACCGATCTAGATCATATTCTTAGACAAATTTTTGAAGAGAATGAATGCATTACTTAAAAATAACTTTGGTCAAATTACTTTTGATAGTGGATTGACACAAGATCCAGCCTTTTCAATTTCAATATAATCTCCTAAATTGGTTCTGGTCATGGAGGAACATAATAATTCAGAATCAAGGGAAGTGAGAGATCCATAGATTGAATTGGTTGCAAGATTAGCTCTAAATCACATAGGCAATATGTTGCATCTTCCAAAATGAGAGTCTTTTATGCACTTAACACTTGATTCCTCTCAATTTCTCTGGGATGATAACATCTCATGTGCTAAACAAGTTAATCATGGATGGTTAATCAAACTAAGGCACTTTTCTACATGACTCCCAAATAATATTCTAAGATCTAACTTCAAGAATGAAATAAATGATATAATAACATGATTACACAAAATAATGGGAAATCCAATAGTTAAAATTTTTTATACATGGATGTATAGGTTCGTTTCACTCATTCATAAGAACATACAATATCTCAATTAGGGATAACTAATTAGTGCTACAATCCATAAATAAATAATAAAAGTAAGGTGCACATCAAAATTTTATATAACTTATTATTTTGTCTATGTTGTCGTTATTTGAATATATTTTGATAGATTACATATTGTGGGTGACTTCAAAAAAATAAAAGTAAACGATTTTTATCCCTAACTTGCCTTAAAAGAAAGCACTCGACACTTTAAGAGGGTGAATGATTGTTTCCTTCATTTTCTCATTTAGTTTTTTGAGAAAGAAATTTTTAACATAAGAATATAAGTGGTGGTTATCATAGAACAAAATGCGAAACTTGGTTCATACAATTCTTAACTTTTAGCTATTTGAAGATTAGTGGTTGTGAAATTGTTCCATACATTCTCCGATGTTTTGTCATAATAAGTGGGCATTAATGGAACTAGTGAGACATGTTGAAATAAACAAGTTTTTTATAAGTAGACACAGAACATAGATCAAATTTCCAATTTTTATTGGAGTGTACACGTATCCATCAATAATGAAAGATAAAATAGTAGAATAATAGATCCCATTGTAATCTCAAAACTTTTGAAAACAAATTTGCATTTGATATAAGGGGTTTAATTGATCACAATGTTGGGCCTTCATTTCAACATCTTTCACACTTTGAAGATTACTGAATGGACTATGATGATTTAAAAGTGGTCAAAATTATGGACTATTCATGATGTACCATGAAACATATAGTCAAATTTGATATAATAAAAATGCCAAAGCAATTTGCAGGTGATGAAGTCACATTAGATCTTTTTTCTTGCTGTTACAATGCTCGTAAAGCTTATGGAAAAAGAAAGTAGTTTAGGGGTTTTATAAAGTTAAAACTGCTAAGAAAGTAATTGATTCTGTGATTAAAAGAATGGGCATTGCATGTTCAACAAGCAACCAAATGGACCCCATGCTCGAAAAATATTGTGCAGAATCATTTTCAGATAAGAACAACGGATTAAATCTATTGTGAGTTTTTGTTTTCTCTCTTTTACTTTTGTCTTGATTGCGTGGTTATAAACAAAATTACTTTGGAATACTTGCCATCCATTTCATATGCAACGATGACGAGAATTTTAGTTTCGAACGTTAATTGAGTATTTTGAGCAAAAAATTATATATTTGTGTTTTTTGTGTTGAACAAAATAAATATTGAGATTTTAAAAAAGTAGATTGCTTTTGGAGGAATCGACTAGCGAGTCATTCTACTCCGTTCCTCTCGGCATTCAGGAAATCAGTACTTGTCTTCCTCTTGATAAAAGAAATATTAAAAAACTGTAAATATAAAATATTAATGATGTAAAGTTTTTAAAGCTAAATAAATGTTTTTGACGGGAATGGAGACAAAGTACAAAGAATTGAATTGTCACAAATAAATAAAAAAGATCAATAATTTATACTGATGTTCGAAAACATACATTAAAATCTGGCATGGAGTGCTTATGATTTGAAAAAAAAATAAAAAAATTCCCATCGTGCTCTCGGCCTCCCCTCCTAACCAACCCAAAAAAAAAAAAAAAAAAACCGGCCCCTCCACCGGCATTCTCCTTATGTTGATTATTTTAGTTAGAGCTGTTAAGGGCTTTTTCAATTTTTTTATTCTTTAACTAGTTTCAAATTTTGTAGGTTAAATTCCTATTTTTGGCAAATAAAAGCGATAACATATATGCCCTCCCTCTATCCCCTTTAAGGAACTTAGGTGATCAAAAATACTTGGTTTATTATTTTGTTGTTTAGTCTTGTCAGAAATAATGTCATGTATGCTCTCCCTAAGCTCTAAGTGACTTAGGTAACTTAGAAACAACCTCTAATTTTTTATTTTATTTTTTTCATTTATTTATTTTCTTGCATTTAGATTCTAGATGAGAATTCATCACCTCCTCACAAATTATTTAGGGGTGCATTGACCTAGGGTTTCATCTTCTAGCATCATACCAACCCTGCTCCATGGTGGGGTGTATAAATCAGGGCATATGATACTAGGATTATTAGGGGGCTAAGTGGCTAGCCTCTTTGATCCTAATGAAAACTCATGTCAAGTCTTGATAAACGTCAAACTCTACTAAGAAGTACATGACTAGAGTTATTATGTAGAGTAATAAATATTTACATAGTAAGTTAGCAGGTATAAAGCCAATTGACGTGATTACACCCTTGTGTTAGCCACTCTTGGGACCATCTAGTGTGTTTTGAAACTTATATTTATTTTTAGTCAACCCTACTTATCATGGAATTTATTGCCAAATGCTAAGTGATCCTCACTCTAAGTTTGTGCAATGTACCACTTCTTGAGAGATAGAGGGGGAATAAAAAATCTACATACACATGTTATTTAATTTTTATATTAACACTTATTGCCTCACAAGCTTTAGTATATCAGTGGAAAATTTGGTAGAAGTTGCGTACACCCATGTCAGTTTTAGGGATAAGATGAGCCATTTGTTATATTTATATTTTCTTATATTTACATGTGTGTTTTGAGACTAAATTTTTTTGTTTGTCAAAATTCAAAATGATTCATAAACCATCATGTGTTTTCATCACACTTTAGACTCAGAGGTGTTATTCTGCGCATTTTATGTCATGCTTTTGACTAAGACTTTTTATCCCAAAATTTAAATGGGGCATTGTTATGCTACCTATTTCATCCTAATAATTTAACTTTGATTTTTTAATCCAAAACCATTATCATACTATTTGATTGAATGGGCATCATTATGATTGTCATGTTATTCCAAAAATGTTACCTTATTTCAAACCAAGTTCAAAATCATGTGTATCTTTGGTCTAAAAATGATGTTGTTATGATATCCATTTGGCTCTAAGATGTTCTCCATTTGAAAAATATAATTCCTAATCAACAAAAATGTAGTAACTTAAAAATGGTCCTTCAATATTTATTATTTAATTTATATTTATGTTGTGCTTATATATATATATATATATAATTAATTTGGTTTAGATTGAGCAAGATTGGAGCTCTTCTTACCCTGTTGAAACTTTAGATTTCCTATATTTATTTCTAAATAGACGTGTGATCCTTTTTAGTAGGGGCCAAGTAGTTGTTGAATTGTAAAGTTATGCATAGCCACATTCTAAAGGAGTGTATGGTCTTGGTAGCTCTCTTGAATCCAGTACAAATTTGTAGGTAACAATCATCTTAATTTTAGTTACATATTTTTAAATTCAATTTTTTGCTATTTAATTTTTATATATGTAGTTTATATATTTTAAATTTTTATTTATAATCCATAATAATATTTTTATTAGTGTACTTTTTTTATATTATTATTTTTTTCTTTTATATATATATATATATATATATATATATATATATATATATATATATATATATATAATTTAATTTGTTTAGCTATTATATTAAGTCATTAGGAAAAATATGGCTTAACTCTATTTTATAAAAATGAGTTGCGTATTGCTTTTCTATAAATGTATGTTTCTTAAAGTTATTTTGGCTAATAATTTTAATGCTCGTAATACAATCCTTGATTATCGAATATAATCTTCATTCTGTTCATGTTTGTTCACTTTTACAACATGATATTTATTCGTGTATTTGTGTTTATCTAGTTCCAATCCTTTATTGTGGCCCACTCCAACATGGTTTGAAAGCCGATTATGGTAGCCAAATGCCATAGTCTCTATTGTGAAATCTTGAGTTTTTATCTTCCATATCATAGATTTGATATTCTTTGACCTTACATATTGTATATGCATAATTTTATCATATTTTACTCTTCTTATAGGTTGCTTTTGTTTTTATTAAGATTCATAAAAATAATACAAGAAAAGGCATTTTTGTAGGAAATCTTTTATACGTATTTCACTGGAAATGGTTGGTACCATTGAACTTAGAAGGTGCCAATACCATAGGAATAATTATAAATATGACCTAGCTTCATGTTAGTTTATTTCAACCTTCTTGGAGGGTTTGGAGGTATTTTATTTGATTATGTACAAATCCTTATGATGATAGACTACAAGGGAAAAAACATTTATAGGTTTATTTGGGTTTCTTGATAAACTTTTTGTGCCCTTTGTAATTTTTGAGAGCAAGACTGGATCTAAATGTTCTTAACAATAGTAATTATGACTGCTACATGCATCCTACTAGAGTTATCTTCCATCCTGACACTTGCTAGCCTCACTCATGGTTCTACCTATAGGAGTTGTCGACCATCTTGTCACCTACCATAACTAGCCATGATCTTGGCACCTATTGGAAATGTGTACCATCCTAACACCTACTAGAAACACCTAGAATCTTGACACCTTTAGATGTATCTTATAACCTTGATGCATGCTTTTCTCTTAGTTGAATTTGCCCTAGCTACTTCCACCTTGGGTGATCCAAATGAGATGTGTTATGATGAGCTAATTATGATGTAACTATCCCATATGCCATTGATCTTGTAGTTATGCATTATAACCAGCTATTTTCGATGTAGTTACTTGCAACACCCTTGATCCCACTGGTTTTCATCCTAGTGACCTAATTTTTGGTCACTTGATGCTGAATCATCCACATATTCTAATGTGATGTGTGTGTATACATCAAATTTAGTCAAATTCTATCACAACATTTATGCAAGGTTCATTAGTCACACTGTAAATGCTAAATAACTATTATTATTATTATTTTTAAAAGATGCGATATAACAAAATTTTACATTTTACATATAAAAACCCTATGAAAAATCTAGGGGTGAATTTAAGTTGATAGGTAATGGCTACACACTTATTTTTTAGATAGCTTCCTTTTGTAATTCTGAGGATCACCTATATATTATTTACATTTGTTTGGATTTGTGTGGGTTCTTTGTCATAATATACTTTTTAATCCAATGGATATCCTTACAATTGGAGCTGAAGTAGAGAATTATGCAAGTAATGGATAACATTAGGCTACAAGGTATATGGGTTGAATAGGTAAATCCTTTAAATCTAAATAAAAAAGGCCTTTTTTGAATGAACTAACATGATTTACTAGGTTCTATATAGCATAGTCTAAAATGACTCTATTTTTTAGGATAATATATTATTCATTAAATTGGTGGTCAAAATAGATAGTGGTATTTTTTGGGGTTTAATAATGTTATGAGCTACAAGTGAAGAGTTAAGTGCTAGTATAAAATATAAGACATAGTGGTCAAATTGATGTGGAGGCAAATTTGAAATATAAATATCCAACACTTATAAAAAAAATATGGGCCTATTAAAAATGACATAATTCACAATTGAAGACCCACAAACAAAGAGAAGCAAGTAAAACCCTCATAGCAAAAAAAATGGGTAGTAAATATGAGGATCACAAAGCTATTTGATTTCTTGACACCAATCAATTGATTTTCATTTGAGGATATTTAATGATCTAAATAATTACATTGAAGGCATTCTACTTGTATGTCTATTGATGGAGTCATCATACCAGAGAGTGGAAAATAATTTTCAAATGATTAGAATAAGTAGTCCAAGATTGGAAAGTGGTGATCAATTCATAACTTGAATAATCAATCCAATGAAGAGTGTCACACTATGAGATCTCTAGTTTCATAGCTCGAGGAAGTAGGTATAAGTTATGTAGCAGTATAAAAAGGTAAGTAGATAATATATTATGTACCCAATGATATGGTTAGTACTAAAAATATCTTCACGTCTCCCAACAAGAAATTATATGAATTAAAAATATTGATTCCTTAAAAAAAGTAGATGAATGGTTAACCAATGCACTTCATCATTTCCACTAGAAGTCTAAAAAATTTAATTTCTCCTTTAAAAAATTGAACTTGAAATTGGTGTATATTCCATAGCCAAAAGTTGGATTTGGATAATTAGTGACCTGTATGTCCTTAACTCCCATCAAATCTAGTGAATTGATTTCCTTCATGTATGTATTGATTTGATATCACTAATGTAAATCAAAAGATACTGAGCACAATTTCATACACATAGATATAATAATAATAACCAAACTAATTTATTTCATTCAACATGTAATGCAAATAATACATTAGATAATATATAGCCATAGAGGTATCAAAATAACCTCCTAGTAAAAATGATCAAATAACATGGAATAGTCATGGGTAACAATAATTACATGACCTCATGACCAGCAAAATGCATGACTGTCTGTTGGGAAAAATGTTGGGAAATGTAGGGTTTTTCTTCAGCCATTCACAGTGCTACTCATCCCAGTCAGAGATCTTAGGGCCCAAGCTATAGGGCCGCATCCATAGAATCAAGATCTTCTACAACATGGCTTACTTGGACTCTAAAATGTCTAGATTTTGGGTGTAGTTGCCCCTGATCTACAAGCTGATGTTGTCACAACCTGAGGTGGAGTTCATCTGGTGGGTGGAAAATGATGCCTTATTTACCAACATGGCCTTTAATCCCCCATTTGAGTGCTACAATATTTTGAGATGCTGATTAAGGAAGCCTAGGCTGCAGGCAGTGAGAGTTTAGGGTTTGAGGGCGTGGTGGAGCACGGCCTTTTTTTTGACATGGCTACAACCATCATTATTGTTGGATCTGATGATGCCTCTATCAAATCAAAGTGGTAGAGAAATGAAAGGTATTTTACAAAATTTTAATGTCACGGTAAATGCTTGTGTGTCATTATTGTTTATTGCAATGGCAACCTACATTGTTGGCCAGGGTAGAATGCTAAAGATATATATATATATATATATATATATATATATATATATATATATATATATATATTTTATCATTCTTTACCCTATGTTGTAAGTTATTTGAGGTTTTAGGTCCTTGTAAAACTTGGGTACTTTTATTGGACTATGTTTGTGGTTTCAGGTCCCTGTAAAACCTGATTTTGATACTGCTCTTCAGTAGGTTTTAGGTCTGCTTTTCCTGGTGGTTGTTAATGCTTTATCTTTCTTGATTCTATTAAAGGGTATTGGGGTCCCTTCAAAACTTGCTTTTACCGTAATCTAAAACAATAATTACATGAGAATAAAATTACCAATAATAACAAATAATATTATTATAACTATATAAAAATATATCACCAAAGGTAATTAGTAAAATACTAATTACTTCAATAATTTACCAATGTGAACATTACTCAATCCTAACAAACCACACACTAATATATGGTCTAGTGTAGGCCTTGAGAAATGGAATTCTTAGTAGTGTCACTTGGTGTATAAAATTAAACCTTTGAAATATGCAATCTTTTGAGACATCTCACCATTATATGTATTTTATTTTTTAAATGTGGTCAACCATATATTTACCATTGACATGTAGTCTATGAAGTAAATCCTTGAAATTTTGTGATAGATTGTCATGATCTAAAATACCATATATCATAGTTAGTTCAAATGATTTTAGTCATTAGTTTTAGGAAGTGCAGGAATATTGTCATTTATTGTAATAAGTATACTCTTAATGGTATAAATTATATGTATGAATGCCTTTATGGCACTATTTCATAGTACAGTTTGTCCAACAATAACAAAGACAAAATAATTGAACCATAAACTAGAGGAAAATAAGGATATATTTAAGTCAAATAATTAAGTTCCTACATAATATAAACTAAAAAATACTATTGATTTTATCCTTTAAATACCACTACTTCAATCCTCTTTATGTAAAATACCATTTCTAGAGAATGAATAGATCAAGAGGTAGATCCATAAAATAATGGATAATGGACACATCATTCCCAAATCATTATTTTGTAGAATCCCAATTGTGCTTTTTCCAAATAAGGATGGGACATGAGGTTATGAATAAATTAAAAAAATATTCATAAGATTAAAGTGAAGAACTATTATCATCATCTAAATATTAAGATATTTTTATATGATATACATGGTGCAGAAGTATTTTCCAAAATTTATCTTAAGTTTGGGTATCATCATATTCATGTTCAACCTTAAGACATTTGTAATATAGTATTGAAAACAAAAGAAGAATTCTTTAAGTGGTTGGTTATGCCTTTTAGTTTAACTCATGTCGTTAATTTACTCATTAAAATGATTAATGAAATCATTAGGACCTTTAACTGTGGCATTTTTTAATATACTTTGATGATATCCTAATATTTATAAAATATGGGATGAAAATCTACACCATGTTGAACTAGTGTTTCACGTTTTGAAGAAACACATTATTATGATAACATGAATAAATGTTAATTTTCTTGAAAGAGATAAAATCTTTGGGATACATTACACACACAAAGAGTGCATGTGTGAATCTAACCAAGATTCAAGTCATACAAGAATTGGAGATAGTAAATATCTTTGCATAGATTCAAAACATCTCAAAATTAAAAAATTATACAGGAGATTTGTGTTTAATTTTTATCCTTTAAACCAATATGCCAAAGATGGAACCAAATAAAGTTTCATCTAGTTAGCTACATAATATAGATAATTCAATGAAGTAAAATTTATACTGTATTTTTTGCTAGTACTCGTGTTTCTTGACAATAAATTTGGAAGATCATCCAATTCATTAGGTAATAAAATTTACCATCATAAATGTGTATTGACAACACACCAAGTCATATAAAAAGGGTAATTTCTATTATAATGTGTTAAACAACATGTGCTTGGAATCAAAGATACCGTTAGAGTAATACTTACATCAGATGATGAGGGAGTTATTAGGTATGACGAGGGATAGTGATGGTTAATGAATGAGTGATTAGGATGATAAAGGAGTTATTAGAGATGATGAGGGATAATAAAGGTCAATGAAGGATGGATTAGGGATGAGAAAGGATGATGAGGGAGTGATAAGGGATGATCACGAATGAGGATGAAGGTATTAAGTATGGTGAGGAACGAAGAAAGAGTGATTAAGGATTATGAGCGATGAAGATAGAGTGATTAGGAATGATGAGGGATAATGAGGGTAAATGGATGAATGATTATGAATGATATGTGAGTGATTCGAGATGACTATGTATAGTGAGGGTTGATGACGAAGTGATTAAAGACAATGAAAAATGATAAGAGAGTGGTTAGGGTTAATGAGAGATGAGTAGGAAGTGATAAGGGATGAGGGATGGATGATGAATGAGTAAAATTAACACAAAATAGTCATTTGGTGTGTGAACATCATCAATTTGACCCATGTTTCCCCAATCACTATACTTTGGATTAAGTATCGAGTTAGTGGTTTATAGAATTCAATTTTAAGAAACTTAGGACCCTTATAAATGACAAGAATCAATTCAAAAGCTATAAAAACATAAAAATGACTATATGCTTACTAAAATTGGGCATCAATTATAAACGTTATGCCCTAAAATGCATAGGTTCAATAATTAGACCCTAAAAATGTATTAGTACTGACCCTATTGGATTTTGGTAAAAAAATCCACATCAAAAGGAATGCAACTATGAGACCAACTCTATCAGATACAAACTGACCCTAATTTATTATATTTACTAAAATAAATTTAAATTATAAAGAATATAAATGTTTACAATTAAAGGTAAACATTTATATTCCTTATACTTTAAATTTATTTTAGTAAATATCAGATTTAACTAAATTTTACCTTCATGTACATGTTCCAGGGTTTTTGAGTGAAAAATAATTAGAATGCATACATGTTACTCATAAATATTATGCTTTCTTAATAATTTTTACATGTTCCTAGTAACACGTATGCATTATAGTGCATATGCATTATTGAAATTTGAATTAAAAAAATAAAGCCTTTTGGCTAAGAAATGGCTTTGATTCACAAGACAAAGGCTTGAACCTTTCAATCTACAACCAAGTCCAATAGTTTTGAAAGAAAATTAAATATTTAAACTTCCATCACCAAATAAACTATGCATTTCAACAATAAAATTAAAAAAAATATTACCATGAAAATGAGCATGCTTTGCTCTTTCCAAATATAGGATTTATATAATTCTTGGACTACTTTAAGGGTTCAAACTATGTTGATTTCTAGTTATACCTAGTTTAGGCCATTACATGTCACAAATAAACATGCCTATTCATGCTTATGTAATTTTTATTTCATTTATCCAAGTTGTTCAAAAACTAGGTCTAATTCTAGACACATTCAAAAAAACATCAAATTTCATTTTTTAGGTACTTAGGGTGGTTACATGACCAACTATACATTTTTTGTCATTTTTCAAGATCTATTTACTTTCAAAAATAATTAAAAAAATATTGATTAAAAAATATAAAAATATATAGGTCACAAACTAGAAGATCTTATATAAATATTCAGTGAAGGGTTTAAAAAAATATTAAATAATGCTAAAAAATGGTTGGCCACATAGACATCTATCTACTCTATTTTCTTAAAAAAATAAGAGTTCCTCTTCAAAATTTAGATGTTTGACCTAGTTATACTTAACCATTAAAAAAAAATTTGTTTTGGAAAGTGGACTCAAAATGATACAATTCATATTCTTACACCATATTCAAATTTTATGTGTAGAAATCTCAAATTATCTATAGAAATTTAGATTTATGAAAATTTAGGAAAATCATGTCCATGGGTATGCCCCATTTTGTCTTCCAACTTTATGCACTTAACCTTAGGAAAAAAAAACTTTTTTGATGTAGATGGATTTATAAACAAATTTTAATTTTTTCGTAGTTACCTAAAATTGACTATACCAAGACTTTTTCCCTAGTTCCCAAAATAAAATCATTCTAACTCACTCTTGCCATTACCACATAGCATAATTTGGATGTTCATTATATGGATGTGAAGAGTTATTTTATTCATGGTGACCTCAAGAAGGAGATATAAATGGAGCAACCATAATGTTTTGTGAAATATTCTTCCTTAGTTTTCAAACTTTAGAAATCTATTTATGCCTTCAAACAAGATGTTCATGCTTGGTATGTAAGTAAAACTACCATAAAAACAAAAATGGGTAGTAAATATGAGGATAACCAACCTATGTGATTTTTTGAAACTAATCAATTACTTTCTATATGAGGATACTTTATGATCCAAATAATTACACTGAAGGCCTTATATTTGTATATATATTGATTGAGTCATCATGCAAAAGAGTGGAAAGTAATTTTCAAATTATTAGAACAACTATTCTAAGATTGGAAAGTCGTGCTCAATTCATAACTTCAATAGTCAATCTAATAAAGAGTGTCACACTATGAGCTTTATACTTGCATAGTTGAAGGAATCAAGTATAATTTATCTAACACTATAAAAATTTAAGTGGATAATATATTATGAACCCAATGATATGGTTGGTACTGAAAATACCTCTACTTCCCCCAACAAGAAATTATATGAATTAAAAATATTATTTCATTAAGAAATTTAAATCAATGGTTAACCAATACATTTCATAACATCCAATGGAAGTCAAAAGAATTTAATTTTTCCTAAAAAAAAATTTAAAAATTAAACTTGAAATTGTTGTATCATCCATAACCAAAATTTGGATTTGGATAATTAAAGACTTGTCTATATTCAACTTCCATCATATTTAGTGAATTGATTTCTTTCATGTACACATTGCTCTAATACAAGTGATGTAAATTGAAAGATCCTAAACATAGTTTTATAAATAATAATAATAATAATAATAATAATAATAATAATAATAATAATAATAATAATAATAATAATAATATGTATTTAACATGTAATATGAAAAATACATTTGATAATATATATCCATGGAGGAAGCAAAAAAAATCGTGGTAAATAAGATGAAATAACCTGTAATAGTCATGAGTAACAGTAATCATACAATAATACAATTCCTAATATTAAAAAATAATATTGTTATAACTATATAAAAATATAATCACCAAAGTATGCTCATGTTTGTTAACTTCTATAATAGGGATTTTATTTGTGTATTTGTGTTTATCTACTCATAATCTATTATTGTGGATCACTCCATCATGGTGTTGAAGCTAATTATGGTAGCTTAATGCAATAGTCTCTATTATGAAATCTCGTGTTTTTTGCTTCCATGTCATAGATCTAGCATTATTTGATATTACATATTATAAATTCATAATTTTACCAAATTTTAGTCTTCTTCTAGGGTGCTTTGATAATTAAGATTCATAAAAATAATAATGAAAAAGGCATTTTTGTAGGTAATCTATTATATGGTGGTATTTCACTAGAAATAGTTTGCACCTTTGAACGTAGAAGGTTCCAAGACCATATGAAAGAATGTAAAAATGACATAGCTTTGTGATAGTTTATTTTGGCCTTCTTTGAGGGTTTGGAGGTATTTTCTTAGATTTTGTGCAAATCCATACAATAGTTGATTAGGAGGAAAAGCCATTTATAGGTTTTTTGTGTTTATTAATTAACTTTAGGTCTCCTTTATATTTTTTGAGAGAAGTATTGTATCCTTATGTTTATTAAAAATAAGAGTTATAATTTCTACGTGCATCCTACCAGAGTTAGCCTCCATCCCTACACCTACTATCCTCACCCATATTTCTACTTATAGGAGTTGGCAATCATATTTTCACCTACCATAACTAGCCACAATCTTAGAACCTATTTGAAATATGCACCATCCTATCATACTGATACCTTCAAATTCTATTATAACCCTAACACATGCTTCTAGTTTGGATGAATCCATCTCGACTACCTCTACCTTGGGTGATTTTGATGAGTTATTTTATGATTAGATAATTTTAACATAACTATCCCATATGCCATTGATCTTACATCATTTCATTTTAATTAACTATTTTTGATGTATTTGCCTCAGACACCCTTGATTCCACTAGTCTGCATTATGATGACCTACTTCTGGATCACTTGATGATGAATCATCCACTTATTCTAATGAGATGTGCTTCCATACATAAAATTAATTCAATTTTTATCACAACATTTATGAAAGGTTGGTTAGGCACACTATAAAGGCTAAAAACATATTTTTTTAAAAAGATGTAATATAATTTTTTTACTTATTGGGTATAAATAACCTACGAAAAATCTTAGGGGTGAATTTAAGTTGATGGATAATGTCTACATGATTATTTTTTATATACATACCTTGTGTAATTATGAGGATCACCTATATATTATTTTCATTTGTTTGGATTTGTGTAGGTCCTTTATAATAATATACTTTCTTATCCTATGGATATCCATACAATTGGAGTCGATCAAAGAATTATGAAAGAAATGGACAACACTAGGTTACAACATATATGGGTTGAATGGGAAAATGCCTATAAATGAAAATAAAAAATGGCTTGTTTAAATAAACTAAAATGATGTACTAGATTCTATATAACATAGGCTAAAATGAATCTAATTTTTAGGACATTAGTATATTTTTCATTAAATTGATGGTGAAAAAAGATAGTGATATTTTGTTGAGGTTTAACAATACTAAGAGATACAAGTAGAGACTTGAGTGCTAGCATAAAATATAAGACATAGTGATTAAATTGATGTGGAGGAAAATTTGAAACAAATATATCTAGAACTTATGGAAAAATATGGGGCTTTTAGAAATGATGTAATTCACAATTGAAGATCCACCAGAAAAAGAGAAGCAAGTAAAACCATCATAGAAAAAAAATGTGTGGTAAACATGAGGATCACCAAGCTATGTGATTTCCTGAAACCAATCAATTGTTTTCCATATGAGGATATTTTACGATCCAAACAATTAAATTTAAGGCCTCCTATTGGTATGTCTATTGATTGAGTCATCATATCGAAGAGTGGAAAATAATTTTCAAATGATTAGAACAAGAAGTCCAAGATTGGAAAGTGGTACTTAATTCATAACTTCAATAGTCAATCCAATGAAGAGTGTCACGTTATGAGCTCTCTACTTACATAGCTTGAGGAAGTGGGTACAGGTTATCTAACACTATAAAAATGTAAGTAGATAATATATTATGAACCCAATGATATGGTCGATACTAAAAATATCTCTACTTCTCCCAACAATAAATTATATGAATTAGAAATATTATTTCATTAAGAAATGTAAATCAATAGTTAACCAATACACTTCATAACTTCTTGTGGAAGTCAAAAGATTTTGATTTCTCCTAAAGAATTTTTTTCCAAAATTGAACTTGCATCATTCATAACCAAAATTTGGATTTAGATAATTAAATACTTATATCTATTTAACTCCCATCATATTTAGTGAATTTATTTACTTCATATACATATTGTTCTAATACCAATGATGTAAATTGGAAGATTCTAAGCATAGATTTATAAACATAAATAATAATAATAATAATAATAATAATAATAATAATAATAATAATAATAATAATAATAATAATAATAATAATAATAATAATATATTGTATTCAACATGTAATATGAAAAATTCATTATTTATTAGATATCTATGGAGGTAGGAAAATGAACTCCTAGTAAATAGGATAAAATAACATATAATAGTCATGAGCAATATTAATCATATATGAATACAGTCCCTAATAATAACAAATAATATTTTTATAACTATATAAAAATATAATCACCAAAGTTAATTAGTAAATTTATAATTACTACGATAATTTACCCATGTGAACATTACTCAATCCTATTATACCAGACACTAGTGTATGGTCTACTGTATGCATTGATAAATGGATCACCTAATAATGACACTTGGTGTATAAAATCAAAACATTTAAAGATGAAATCCATTTTTCCATATCGCCATGATAGGTATGTGATGTTTTGTATATGGTCAACCATATATTTACCATTGACATGTAGTCTACGAATTAAACCCTTGAAATGTTATGATAGATTGTCATGATCTCAAATACCATATATCATATTTAGTTCATAATATTTCATTCATTAATGTGAGGAAGTGAAATAATATTATCAGTATTAGTAACAAGTATACTCTTGTTGGTAATAATTAAATGTATGTACATCCTTGTGGTAATATTTCCTAGTGTGGTTTGTCCAACAATAACAAAGATAAAATAATTGAACCATAAAGTAGATGAATACAATAATATCTTTTAGTCACCTAAATAAGTTCCTACATACTATACACTAAACATTACTACTGATTTTTTATTTAACTACCTCTACATCAAGGCTCTTTATACAATATATCATTTATAGAGAATGAAAATATCAAGTGGTAGATCTGTGAAATCATGGATAATGGACACATAATGCCCATATCATTGCCTTGTAAAAACCCAATTCTGCTTATGCCAAATAAGGATGGGACACAAGGTTGTGAATTTATTAAAAAATTATCTTTAAGATTAAAGTGAATAACCATTATTATCATCTAAATATTAAGTCATTTTTATATGATATCCATGGGGTAGAAGTTTTTCCAAAAATTGATCTTATGTTTGGGTATTATCATATTCATGTTGAACCTCTAGACATTTTGAAGATAGTATTAACAGCAAATGAAGGATTGCTTGAGTAGTTGGTTATGGCTTTTAGGTTAACTCATGTAGTGAATTCATTCATTGAGATAATAAACAACATCCTTAGGCATTTTAACTATGTCATTTTTTAATAGACCTTGATGACATACTAATCTTTATAAAACAATGGATGAACATCTACACTAGGTTAAACTAGTGTTTCACATTTTGTAGAATCACATTTTTATGATTACATGAATGTAAATTTTCATTTTCCATGCAAGTGATATGATATTTTTAATAAATTACACAGATAAGGAGTGAATGTGTGAACTTGGGCAAGATTCAAGTCATACAATAATCAGAAATAATAATTAAATTTGTATAGTTTTAAATCTTCTCAGAATTATAAAATTGCACAAGAGATTTGTGTTTAATTTTTATCCTTTAAACCAAGCCACCAAAGGTGAAAATAAATAAATTTTCATCTAACTATATACACAACAAAGATAATTTGATGAATTAAAATTTAGACTCTATTTTATAATAGTACTTGTGTTACTTGATTATAAATTTGGAAAATCATCCAATTCATTCAATAATAAAATTAACAATAAAAAATGGGTATTGACAACACACCAAGTCATAGAAAAGAGTTAATTTCTATTTTAATGTATTAAACAACATATGACTAGAATCAAATATACCTTTAGAATAATACTTACATCAAATGATGAGGGAGTGGTTAGGGATCATGAGGGATGGTGATGGTCAATGGAGTGATTATGGATGATAAAGGTGTGATTAGGGATGGTGAGGGACAATGAAGGTCAGTTAGGAAGTGATTAGGGATGAAAAGTGACGAAAAGGGAGTGATTATGGATGATGAGGGATGATGAAAGAGTTATTATATGTGATAAAAGATGAGGATGGAGTGATTAGGGATGATGAAGGACAAGGAAAGAGTGATTATATACTATAAGGGATAAGGAGCTATTGATTAGGAATGATGGGGGATAGTGAAGGTCAATGAAAAAATGATTAAAAATGGTATGGGAGTGATTAGGGATGCTTAAGGATAGTAAATGTCAATGAGGAAGTGATTATGGATAATTAAAAATGATGAGAGGGTGATTAACAGTGATGAGGGATGAGTAGGAAGTGATTAGGGATGATAAATAAGTGAAATTAACACAAAGTAGTTGTTTGATGTGTGAAAGTAATAAATATGATCTATGTTACCCCAATCACACCACTTTGGATCAAGTTCAAAGTGATTGGTTTAAATATTTTAATTTAGAGAAACCTAAGAATTCTAAAAATGTGAGGAGTCAATCAAGAAGGAACAAAAACCTAAAAAATGACTATATGTTTACCAAAAATAGACATCAATTACAAAAATTATGCCTTGAAATCCATAGGTTCAATATTGAGTCCATAAAAAAGCCTTAATACTGACCATATTAGATTTTGAAAAATGTTTTTCCACATCCTAACTCGTGTAGCAATGAGACAAACTCTATTAGAAAAATAGTGACCCTAATTTACTATATTTACTAAAATAAATTTAAAGTATAAGGAATATAAATTTTTACATTTATAATGTAATGTAAAAATTTATATTCCTTATAATTAACATTTACAGGGATTTTAACTAAATATTACCTTTGTGTACATGTTTTAGGGATTTTTCAGTGTAAAATAATAGGAACATGTATGATTTCCTCATAACCCATACATGTTCCTCATAAAGCATACACATTCCTTGTAATATGTATGTGTTCTTAGTAATGTGTACACATTATAATGCATATGCATTAGGGTGAGTAGGTATTATTTACAATTGAAATCAATTAATTAACCCTTTTGACTCATAAATGACTTTGATTCTCGAGCCAAAGGCTTAGACCTATCAATCTACAACCTAGTCTAAGAGTTGATAGAAAAAAAAAGTTTAAAATTTACATGCGTCAAATATACATGCCTATTCATATTTATGTAATTTATCCAAGTGAAAAATAATTTATATAGTCACAAACTAGGCCAAATTATACACACATTAAAAATAATCATATTTTTGAGGTACTTAGAGGAGCACATGGTCAGTTATCCATTTTTTATCAATTTTCAACATCTACTTATAAAAATAATTAAAAAAAATTCATTAAAAAATATAGGTCATAAAATATAACATCTTATCTAGATATTAACCAACGTGTTTCAAATAATATTAAACAATGCTAAATAAAATGCTGGGCCACACAACCATCCATTTACTCTATTTTCTTAAAAAAATAGTTCTTTTTGAAATTTTAGATTTTTGACCTAGTTATATTTTACCATTTTTCAAAAAACATAATCTTTTGGAATCTAGACTCAAAATGATGCAGTTCATATTCTTACACCATTTTAAAATTTTGAGTGTAGCCATCTCAAATTATCTATAGAAGTTTGGATTTATGAAATTTCAAGAAAATCATGTCCATACGTAGGCCCCTTTTTATACCACAACATTTTTCACTTAAAATAAAATAATAAAAATAATTTAATGTAGATGGATATATCAATGTTTTTATAAAAAATGGGTCCATAGACAAGTTTAAAACATGTTTGGTAGCTAATGTTTTTTCTTAGGTACCTAGAATTGATTATACCAAGAATTTTTCCCTAGTTGGGAAAATGAACTTAATCTGACTCACTCTTGACATTACCACACAACATCATTTGGATGTTCATTATATACATACAAAAAGTTATTTTATTCACAGTAGCCTCAATAAGGAGATATACATGGATCAAACACAATGTTTTCTAAAATATTATTCCTTAATTTGCAAACTTTAGAAATCTATTTATGCCCTGAAATAAGATGTTCATGCTTGGTATGCCAATATGGACTCTTTTACTATTTTAGTTGGGTTTATTAGATTCCATTATAATACAAATAATTACATTTTATGGTAGGATGAATCACTTTTTATTTAGTTCTCTTTGTGGATGACCTGTCAATCACAAAGAGTTCTTCATCCTCTATTGCAGTAACGAATCTTTTTTTTATCTGGCAGGTTCTCAATGATTAACTTAGGCTTGATAGATTACTTCCTTGGGATATAAATTTATCGATTAGACTTTAGGGTTACTATTGTGTAATCCAAGTGTGAAATATATTTTCTTGAGAAATTTAACATGGGTGACTATAATGCATCTTGAACTCCCTTTCTCTCTTATGTGAAGCTAGAAATAGATTGTCCTTATCATTTGGTTTATGATACCTTGTAAATAAAATTTATTGGTAGTCTCATACATATTATTCACACTAGAACAAAAATTTCATATGTAGTGTGCATGTTATCTATATTTATGTAGGAACCACATGAGCTTCATTAGAAAGTAGCTAAGTAGATTCTTCATTAGATTTAGAGTACTCATAGTTTTGGGATTCAATATGGATCAAAAGCTGATGATGAATTGATTTGGTATATAGATTTATATTGGGTTGGTAATATTCAAAATTTTAAGACTAATTTAGGTTATAGTTTCTCCCTTGTTTTATTAACAATCAGTTGGTCAAGTAAGAAGAAAAATAGTATTGCTTTATCTTCTATAGAGGCTTAATACAAAAGAGTTATTAATGATGCCAATAAGGCTATTTGGATTCATGGGATTATCACTGAGTTTAGTATCCAATTTCAAAGAACAATAGTATTTTGTTGTGGCAATCAAATCACCATCCATATTTTCAAGAATCTAGTCCTCCATCAGTAGACCAATCATATTGATATTCACATGTATTTAATTTGTGAGCTTATTCATGAGCAAGTCATTGATCTCCACTACTATTAGACTATATAGAAAATTGATAATATTGTCATCAATCACTTTAAATTGATGTAATGTATCTTCTTTTGTAGTCTCTTCTAGGGGGTATGGGTTATTTCAATATCATCTTTTGGGATTATATTTAGTTCCTTTTTTATTTTTCTACTTCTTAGGAAATTCTCTATGTACATGGGTACCTCACTAATTCTTATTTCTAGGAATAAATTATTCTACCAGGTGTTAGTGTATGTTTTTAATACCATTATATGGTTTTTAATACACATGTTTTATGGCATGCTTAGGGATTATATTAGGTCATTATGGAAAATATGGCTTAACTGTAGTTTTTTAATTTTTAGTTAGTTTTTACTACTTTAAAATTTTATCTTTCATAAATATATTTGGATAATGATTCTACTGATCATAATAAAATATTTGATTGATGAATAGAACCTTATTTATTCTTTTGTTTTATTTAAATTTTAAAATAGGATTTTTCTTTATGTATTTCTGTCTATGCAAACTTGATCCTTAATTGCGGCCCTCTAAGACAACCTAATAATAATAACTTGAGATCTACTCATAAATCCAAATAATCATCTCTCAAATTTATATTTACGTCACTTTAATATATTAAAATTTGATATCAATTTTGGTGTATGGATATCTAAATCAATGCTTTTGGTGGGTAAAATTACACCATTAACATGGAAATGGATATCAAATGTATTGGGTCAAAAATTCCCCATTTGATTTTGCATTGAAATTTTGATATACATGTACACATAAAAATTTCCATTTTAAATACATTCATTTTTTTAACTTCATTTATTTCTCCACTTGGGTTCAATTTATACATGTTGTTAATCATTTTTACATATGCACCTATATGTTTAAATTTCAATGTCATTTAGTGGAAGTCAAAATTTTGATGTTAATTGCAAATTTTTTACCATAGATAAAAAATACATTTAGTATTATTTTTCACTCCCATTAGAGTTATATTTTACATATTATATATCCATTACATTTAGTCTAGTATTATTTTACCAATTTTGTGGTTTAGGGTTGATTACACTATGCCACAAGGTAAATCCAACATTATAAAATAAATAATAGTAAACAAACCTACATATTACTAAAATAATAATATTTTAAATAGAACTATTATTATTTATAATAAATATTAATGAAAGAAATGGAAACAAGATTGAAATTAACACACTTATAAACTATAGTTTAATTGTGAGACTACAAACACAATTTGAAAATAGCACAAAGCATCTCTTTATAACTTGACTACAATACATCCAAGTATTGAGTAATAATACCATGGATTATGACCCATTAAAATAATGTATTTGTTAATTTTGACCTTAAGTTATAATTATAGATTCTATCATTTTTGGGTTGTGTAATTTTTTTGTGATTCTTCATGAATGGATGATGATTAGGATCATGGCATCACTTTCAAAATTTGACAAAAAGAATTGTATTAATTATTTTCCCTTTTAATCCAAATTAATTATTCATAATATTTTAGGAGGTGTATAATGTGGAAATTAGTTTGCCTAAAAAATCTCTTGAGGATTTATGACATCAAATCTTGCATACTTAGAATCATGGATTTGTGTAGTTCTAGTACTTGCAAGAAATATTGAACCAAAATAAGAAAAATGATTTTACCTCACGTTGATAATAAAATGCAAATATATGATTATTTATAAACTTATATTAGTATCCATTATGATTTTATTAGACTTAAAATGATGGTGATGTAATATAGGTTCAATGTTCAAACTCTTTGGTTGAAGATGCATAAATTTCGATAAGACTTAATAATTGTGAATTATAGACTTGGATTATAATATATTTGGATGATATAATGTGTGTACTTGATTTATTGACATAAAATGGATTATAATATATTTATCTATATATAACTCCCAAGAATACTTTACACATAGGCCAAATCTAGAGAATAGTGATAAGCAAGAATTAAGGCATGGGGAATTAAATAAGATAGAAAATAGCCATATAAGTATGAAGATAGATTTTTTTAAATTAATTATTCTAAAATTAATGAAAAAGACTCAAAATAGAGATCAGGAACAAAATAAGATGACTAGTTGGGATCATAATGTTTACAACTTATAGATTTGAGATGTCTCTAGAAAAATATAGATGAATCAAGAATGTTAGGAGTGTAATGTGAGTGAAAAACAAATAGGAAAATGTGGGAAAGAAAGAAAGATATGAAAATTCCACCAACCTAAAATATAAAGTCATTAATGGACAAGTGGATAACCATGGCATTGTATCTATCTACCCCATCACATTCACCCCAAATCCATAGTTAATGTCATTGATGAACAAATCCTATCTCCTTGATTCACATTTGTGAAATTTTCATTGCATACACCAACCAAATCAAGGCCATAAGTTACAACTGATCCTCATATCCCAAAATCATCATGGACTCATTTTTTGGCATCCTTTATTCCATCAATGGTGATTAATAAAAAAAACTAGAGAATTAGACATGGGTAAGTTCTTGGACACAACTTTTATGCAACTTTAGAAACTATCTTCTCTTATTCTTCTAGAACAACCAAGGAAAAGAGTCACGATTGAAGATAGCCCTTTGTAAAAGTTGTGAACTCAAATATTTATAAATGAATAAATTATAGACACGTAGATATTATCACGTGCACTTAATAATTATAATTATTGACACATCCAAAACCACACGATTATCACATTTACACTAGAGACTAATTTTCCATTCATCTAAGCTATTTTTTTATATGTGGGCCCAAATATTTGTTCACCATTACTACTATATAAAAAATTTAATGTCAAATTATAAAGATATCTAAAATCATATTTATATTATTCCTAATAGAGGACATATATCACAAATATTATGGCACTAGTCCATGCTAGGCTAAGAGAGGCATAATGCACCCCTGTCTAACTAAAGTGGTTATTTTCCATGCCAAATACGAACTATTTTATCAAATTCAAATCATATTTTTGAGTCTTCCCAAATGTTTCACATGGTTATCTAAATGAAATTTATAAAATACATGTCAAGTGTAACTCATTAAGACCAATGTTAATCACTTCATTCAAGGCTACACACTTATACACATTGAGAAAATTTATCCTGCTCTATCTAAATTTTGAATCATTCACAAAAGGGAAACCAGAATCCAATTCAAGATCCCTCTACATAATGTCAATAACTATCATTATCAAGTATTAAATCCATTTTTATATGAATTCATAAAGTCAAATGAGCAAAAATTACACATATAATGTAGGTGGGAAAACTATATGGACTTGATTTCTCTCCTTAGAGTATTGTATACATAGGTAGTGGGAAATATTTAAGGGGGTGGTTGAGGATAGGTCAAATCATCATGCTCCCATATTTTTATTGTATGTTTGAAAGATATCAATGTGTTGTAAGGGTTTAAAATATATGATAAAACAAATATTTATTAATGTGCATTCAAAACCTAGTTGTGACATTTCAAATTACTCAGCATCCATGTGTGTAGAAGGAAAAATGATAAACTTTCATACAAAGTTAATAGGGACAAGTCCATAGTCACTAAAATTTAGTAAAATATGCTTATATCCAACTAGAATAGACCTATTAATAAACATATTTTACTTCTACCTTTTATTTATCTTTCCTAAAATTTTACTTTCTTTCTGTCTTTCTATTATTAGTATTTCATGTTCAATTAGGACATGTTTGTAGCCAATGGATTGAAATGCACTACATTGTTATCCACTTAAAATATACATATCCTAATTTTGTTTATGTTCATAATTCTAATTTTAAGCCTTCAAAGTTACCTCTTATTATAATTTTAAAAATCAAATGGTTAAAACATTCAATAAGTATTTGTGCATGAGCTAAGTATATTTATTCTTGGCAATTTCCTAAAATATAAACTTTACATATTTATAAATTTATCAAAATCAAATTTTTTAAATATTTGATATCTTTAGAATTTTTATATTTTCCATTTTTACACCTATACAATCACATAAATAAATATTTTTAAAATAAAAAATATGGTAAAACATATTGGTGAACCTGAACCTTTAGTTTTGAGATTTTTATTTTTATTTTCACTTTTCAATTTCAAATTAATTTTTTTCATTGTTTTGATATATATTATGTTCTATCCATTTTAAAACTCATATAATCTATCATTCTAAGCAACGAGGTCATCATTTTTACATGATTTATGATGTGAGGAGACTACCCCAATACTGAATCCCTTAACAAAAACCATTCATATATTTTAGTTTCCACATATCTCATGGTATAAAAAAATATTGGATTTTATTTTCAGCCATAGGAAGTATTTAGCCATTGTTTATAGTGCATCAATAAACAATTAGGGAGATAAGTTACACTCAACATCCACTAGAGATGATATAGTGTAGCTCTGGGAATTGTGGAATCATTCATAGTTAGTGTCTTCACGTATGTATTCACTATTTATAAATAATAGGATAAATGTATTTGAGATCCTGAAAAGTGAACACAACCTTGATTATTTGTGCCCAATTTTCTTTTATTTTTGCACCTTTGATTTCCACTTAAGAATGTTGCATCCTTCCTACCTCTACAACATAGCACTAGATTAAGTGAAACACCTATTAATCATATCCATATTATTTTGATATCTTATAAAATGGATAACATAGATACTAATGATTAATATAATGATACAACTCTCCAAAATTATATGCACATTGAAAATAATGTTAGTGATAAAAATTATAATCAAGACAATGAAAATATGCATGGTAATCAAGATAATATTAAAAAATATAATATAATTAATCCAAATTAACGTAATGGAGTAGATATTATGTAATTAAAATAATTATATAATTCTATAAATGGATTCAACAATGTCCCCAATAAGTGGATAAAGTTTTCCAGTTATTCTTAGTATTTAAAACTAAATGCCAAGCCAAGATTGCATCATCTAAAATTCATGTTATTTTTATTACTTTTTTTAATAATAATTTGTACCACCCAAATTGTACCAAAATATATAATTAGTTTCTTACATTCATTTATGAATCCATCAATAGCTCTCAATGTAATGGGAATTCTGCCATTATAAGATAAATTATTTTATAATATGTAATTTAGTTTTAGTTGTAAGATAATAAAATAATAAAGATAAAAGGATATATCTAACATATTAATATATTGATATTGTATGTAATACACCATATTCATATCATGTAAAATTCCTATCATTTCTCTTTCAGTGTTACTTTGATTTTGAAATAAAAAAACCAAAAATATATTCCAAAAGTCTCTATCCCTTAATGATTATGTATTTAAATACATTATTATGTAAAAAAATTGTAGGAGAGGAACTGATCCCATATTATTTTAGATAACCAAAATTATGGAAATGGGATACTCTAGGTAATGTGGAAAATTATATAAATTTATTTCAAAACAAGGTAAAATTAAGATAAAAGCACCAACCTCATCTAAAGCATGATGTTTTTAAGGATGTAAAAGATATCCAATAAGATTTTTTTTTTTTTTTAAAGGTTGGACATTATATTAATTTAAGGACATTGAGGTAAATGAGAACTTTAATATTGGAGGAAATTAAGAAACTTCAAGCTCATGAGGTTAATAATTGAGAAAAAAATATTGAAGTCTAGAGTTTATCAAACTATTGATGTTATACAATATAATTTTACTTCAGTTTCCTATATGGTTATCCTTGTTATAGGTGTTAATTATTTACATATTATTAATATTTCCATGGTTTTCCATTTTTTTAAAATAATTTCAAGTGTCAAGTGGTTTATCAAAATAAGTAATTAATGTGGTTAATATTGGTGTTCAACCTATTCCATCTAATTCAACACCTACTATTATTTAAAATCAAGATGGTACATCCTTATGTTTATTGATATTACAATTAATCCAATGCCATTTTTTCTCATATTCATTTTATTTGATTCATGTTTGTGTTCATTTTTCATCTAGTTCACGATTAGAGTCAAACCAACTAGCTACTACTCTTAGGAATGTGGTTAAAGATTCAATGAAAAAAATATAGAGTCTAAAATTGATGTTTATAAAGGCATAAAAGTACCATATCATCATATTTTGGGGCAAACACTTGAATATTAATGAAAAAAACCAAGAAAATGTTGACATAGTTATCACTAAAGAGCTTGGGATGATACTTAAGTATGAAGATAATAAAAGCAAATTAGTCAAAAAAATAAAAATGAAAGAGAAGGATAAGAGGTCATGGATACCAAAGCTTAAATTTTGGCTCATTTTACTAGAATAAAAAGGCATACAACTCTCTTTTTGATGAAATCATTCAATGTTGTAACTATTGATTAATTTTCATAGGATTATGTAATGTACAAAAAAAGAATTGGAGGAATCATTGGAAGATGAATAATGGATTTGAAATGGAAATCTACACCAACAATAATAAATTTAGATTAGAAATTTTGTTTAAAGTTACTCTACATAAATAAAACAATAAAGTAGTGATTAACAAGGTCCTAATCTAATGACACCTTCATCCAATATTTGCAGTTCACATATAGAAACTACACCATCAACACCTTGATATCACTATAATGACATTTTAAGATCAAACGAGACTCCAAAAAAGACATATAACCTGAGGGAAATATATAAGGTAACATAAGGTAGTCAACATGATAATTTAATTTCATATTTTGAATTATTTTATACTATTTATCATATATGATTTGAAGAAGAAATTGAGAAGGGGAACTAATAAAAAAGCCATGGATGATGAGATCAGGGTAATATAAAAATACCACACTTGAATCAAGGAATATTATAGAAGGAATATATTCAATTTTTTTAAATTGGGTCTATATGATAAATTTTATTGTTGACGAAAATTTTCAAAAACCTTAATCAAGGTTATTTGCAAAGGGATTTTCACAATATCCCTTGATCAATTATAATGAGCCCTTTTCTCCAAAAGCTAGACTAGATACAATGGGATATGTGTTAGTAATAAGAGCTCAATATAGAATAAAAATTTATAAAATGGATGTTAAATAAGATTTTTTGAATGGATATTAGAAGATGAATTTATGTGCAATAGCCAATAGGATATGAAATTTTGTGTCTAGGACACAAAGTTTACATATTGAAAAACATTGTATGGGATGAAGCAAGCTAAAAATGCTTGGTAAAGTTAGATTGATTATTATTATTTATTTAAATGGCATTACAAAATGTAGTAGTGAACTGACACTATACATCAAGATGAATAATCAATGTCAAGTTTTTATTATGTGGTTATATGTTGATGACTTGATATTTATGTGTGTTTGTCAATTGATATGTTCAAATTAGAAATGAAGATATAATTTGAAATGACTAATTTTGGATTGATGAATTATTTTATTGGAAACAAGTTAAATAAAAAATTATGGAATTCTTATTTTTATAGTCAAAATATACCAAATATAGTTTTATTATGTTAATTATAATTAATTATAATACAAAATCAACACCAGTTTCCACATGACTAAAATTAAGCAAAGAAGATAAGGGATCTAATCTAGATCAAAAATTATATAAAAGACTTTTTGGTAGTCTAAAGTTATGGACAACTATAAGGTCTAACATCTTGTATAGAGTAAGCCTAATTTCAATGTCCATGTAGTGCCTAGAGGATTATCATTATCAATTTGGAAACATAATATTGAGATATGTTAATGGAATGAAAAAATCATGGTAGACTATATTCAACATTGGATGATTTCATGTTGGGAGGATACAATGATAGTGATTATGATGAAATTATTGATAATAGAATGAGCACATCTAGTTACATTTTCCATTTTTCATTGAAAATTAGTTTGATGGGCCTCTAAAAATCAACCTAATGTCACTTTTTCATCAGCTAAAGGAGAATATGTAGTAGTCATAATAACTGCACGTCAGGAAATATGGATGAGAAGAGTGTTATCAAAACTAAATCATGAGCAAGAAAATGTTATTAAGATATTTTTTGGTAACAACTCAGCCACGTTTTTCACAAAAGCAACAAGTAAATTGACACAAGATATCTTTTCATCAAAGATTTAATGAAGAATGGACAAATATATTTCTAATTTTGAAGATATGAAGAATAGTATGTTGATATCTTTACCAAACCATTATAATATATTTTTTTTTAGCATCTCATAAATAGTCTAGGCATCATTAATTTTGAAATATCACTCCAATGATCCCTTGGTAGTCAATAAAAAGGTGAGTGTTTGCATATATAATCTTCCCTACCCACATTTATTATTTACATATTTTGTTGGCATATCGAATCTTTCCTACCCACACTTACTAATTTCACCTTGTCAAACAAAAAATATTTGAAAATTTTATTTTCATTAAGTGGATATCTTATCCTATACTCAAAAGGAAATAGATTTTATGAAATATTTTATTATTATTCACAAATATTTTTCTTTTAAATTAAGAAAAACAAAATTATAGAGCTTGTGATATTTTAATATTATATGTAATAATGTATATAAAAATGTAATAGGTCATTTTTAACAAGTAGGAGATAATGAGAGTATAAGATAAATCACTCTTATGTTTTCAACATTTTTCATTAATATTTTTTTGATCTTGGTATGAAACTATCTAATAAATGTGTGCATGTGTTTTCTTTTAAGACAAAAATATTTATGATTTGAATTTCTTAATGCTCACATATTCATAGGTTTACTTTATATTATTAGTTATTTATTTAATGGGCCTCTTATAATGGCATATGGCCTTTTTTCTATAGAAGGAGAAAAAATTAGGTCAACAGTCACCCATATGACTGCATAGTGTGTTGATATGGCAATATTTTAAAATGGTTTTACCTTTTGGTGATGGACACAAAGAAAAAGGTAGCATGGTAATTCATGTGACTATAGACTCTAAATTTTTATCAGAAAAAGTTTATTATGTTAGTTTTCGTTGCATTTCAATTTAATTAGCTTGTGCACTTAATCTAGACATGTTTCACTACCTCATTTTGTCCTAAACACTTATATGGAAATATTTATTTTATAAAATCCTATTTGAAACCTAAATAAATTTAATAAATTCTAAAAAAACACCCTAATAATATATAAAAACATTACCATATCCCATAATTCACATGTTTTCTTATAGGACATGATTGACCAGTTGGGTCAATAGTGTCACTTGATCTTGACCCCTATGGGTCAATCCTAACCTAAAACCTGCTAATGGCCACTTTTGAAATTTGAACCATTCCTTATAATTTGGTCTATATTTTTATGATAGTTGGTATTATATCTTACCCTCTGGCATTGCTATAATGGAAAATTAATGTCACATATTCTATCATTTGGAAATTTTAATATAGATGCATGTTTACAATATTTTTCATTGAGTAAAGATTATTTATTCTTCATAATTGTGATTTTAATCACTTAAATTAGTACTGATCCAAGTCCAAAGCCTATTTTATTAAATTCAAAAAAAATGAATGATCATTTATTTAATCCATCCCTAGATTCATTCATATAGTCAAATGAGCACAATTACACAAAGAACTCTAAATGGGAGTATTACATGATTTCCATATTTGGAGTATTAGATACATATGAAAGGATAAATAATAATGGGGGTGATTTTGGTAAGATTATCCCATTAGACTCCACTCTTTTTATATTTTCAATTTTTCAATCATTGTAAGATATATTAGAGTTTAAATTTTGAATGAGTCATTTGCAGGTCTTTTACACACATATGAAAGTAAAAAATATCCATAGATGTATTTAATTTAAGCTATAAAAGTTATCATGAATTGTATTTACGTATTTTTAATTGTATTTAAAATTGAATAATTTTGGCTAGTAGTGATAACTGATCTTGACCTAGTTAGATGATCATAACCCTTTACAAGTTTCAGTCTTAGATTTTAGGATATTTTAGAGTCAATCCATATTAGCATGTTTCATCCTTCTATCTACTTCACAAATTTAGATATAAAACAAAAATAATTTATTTTTTTAGTTTTATTTACAGTTAGTTTACTTTAATTTGGTTACACTTAATCAAATTTAGTATTCTAATTTCAGTTTGCTTTTCACAAGTTGATTTATAAAATTTTATTACATTCCATTCAATTTATGTGAATTAGGATTAATTCACATTATTAATTTAAATTTTGGTAAAACAATGAGCATTGTCATAACACTTAGTATTTAAGAGAATGCATGGATTTAATCCATGTGCTTAACTCCCACCAATACCACTACTAACCTATGTTATCAATAATAGTTTAATACAAACTAACTGAACTACCTTGACATTTATTATTATTATTATTATTATTATTATTATTATTATTATTATTATTATTATTATTATTATTATTATTATTATTATTATTATTATATTAATTTTTATTTCAATCTATTCAATTTTACTTTATATAGTCTAAACCTATGATTAATATGTAAAAACCAAATTGATCACCTATAACTAAGTTTTTTTTTGCATAATCATTTGTTGCAACCCAAAAACATAGAGGTGGGGTGATCCAAATGACCCCTATAATTGTTTTTAGCCTTGAAACTTCATAGTTTTGAATATATGACCTTTTTGTTTAAGGTGACTTCTTATTAACCTTTTTGACATATGAAAGTTCTAGGAAGCCCTAAGATGGGTTAACTCAAAATTGAACCCTCCTTAAATTCTACCCCTTTATTGTATGAACTAAAATTCAAATCCTAAAATAAAAAATAAATATTCTTTTCTGATTTAACCTTCTTGGAGGCCTTTAATGGTTCTATTACATCTTGAATCTCGCAAAGGAATGTTTAAGAAATGTGGGAGCCTAGAAGTAGCTAGGAAATTTCTTAGAAGATGGTTATCTATAAAACCAACCCAAGCGTGCTTGTATCAAAGAATATTTGAAAAATTAAATTAAATGGAAAAGTGTTAGATGCTTAGAGACTTCATTAATGGATGTCATCCAAGGTTGAGGAAGAAGAAGATGGATGACTATGGAAATTTCATCCTCTAAATCCTCCTTCCATTTTTCTAAAATTTGAGATAGATCATATTGAGTGATTAAAACCTTTGTTTTTATCCTTAAGTATTTCTAGGGTTTCATCATCATTGTCTAAAACTAATGTCATGACCACTTATTATGATGGATTTTCTTTTACCATTAAGAGATTACTTGATGATGATATTTTTGATACTTATTGGCATTTTGATATATTGATACACTTGTTTATTTTTATTAAGAGGTTATATTATTGATATTATTAATTACAGGATATGATTCATCACAAGGTTAGATGATTATTGACATGGAGGTATATTAGATGCATTATAAATGTTGTATTTGATATTTTATTCAGTTCAAAAATTACTTTATTATTTGAACATTGGCACCTTATTTATATATTGTTAATTTCCTATTATCTGATCACACAAATAAGTTATTAAGCTAGGCTTGGTGGTGGATTTTGATATTTTTTGAACAAGTATTATATTCAAAATCAATTCTGACATCTATTTAGATTTTAATCCTATGTATGTTCTTAGGTTTGTTTGAGTGGTTCTTGTTTATAATTGTTATTTCACACTTTGTTAGCTTTGTTTCATTATGAACAGACTTTGTCTAGGACTAACATAATAATTTTTAAAGTCTTGTTCTTGAATTTTTAGCTTCACTATTATGAATAGTGTGGTTTGATTTAGAACTTGGTATAAGTCATTTTTATTACATAATTACATTCTTATTGTCTTGTTTTATGTTTTCAATTGTTTTTGTCAAATCTTCTTGTAGCTTGACCTAACCTATATTTTGAGCTTATTTTTTGTTGTGCAAGTAGTTGTTTCTTAATTTTTTGTTTATTGTAATCCCTTAGGCTTATTTTCTTTTAAATCGGTCTATGTTCTTTAATGGGTTAATTTTAAATAGAAGGGAGCTATAACTAGACCCATGACATGTTAAATAGTTTATGGAAGATATCAGGGGAATTGACCTTGGGTGGAGATTAGTTCACGATGGCATGACCTTTGAATTCATCTCCAATCGAGCAAGTTATTTTTTTATTTTTTAGTTTTATTTGGATGGAGATTGAACAAAACCTTGGTCAATGTTGATTTTTTTTGTAAACCATGGAATTTTGGCAACGATTTGAACTAGTCTATGAGGTTGTTTAGCCATTTTGGTATTTGTATTTTCTCTATAAATTAATGATGTTGTGTGGAGAATGATATTGTTATGTTGGCCAATGATCTCAATATTTTTCAGCTAGAATGCAAATAGTGGTGGTTTTTGTTTGAATCCATAGGATCATGTCTATACTTCAAATGGTTACACGAGAGAGAAAGAATATTACTATGAAAGAAGGAAAATACTCCATTTCATGATTGTCTACAATCTAGGAAATATAATGAGCATGTTTTATTTATTGAATTTTTTTAGTGGAGTAAAGCTTTTATTATCTTATTATTTTTTATGGTAGGTGCAATGTGAAGTTATATGAATTTAAAATGGACCTACATTGCATTTTTATATTCATTTTAAAAAAATATATATTTTGGGTGTTTTGTGTTTGAGGTTTTATAACCATGTTGTAACACAACTATGTTGGGTTTTTAATTCTTTAAGTCATTTATTAAACATAGATTAATTTGGTTGTGTGAGATTAAGTCTTAATATTATTTGTTGAGTTGTATTTATTTTTTTATTTTTGGAAATGATTCAAAGTATACTTGTAACTTATTATAGTCACTTGTTATATATTGAGTTGTTATGTTAGTTGATTTAACTTAGTCATCTATCTTGTTCATTATTCTTAGTATTTTCATGACGTTAATCCTTACTATTCAAATGATGATTTTGTGGTATCAAATTTAATTTTTTTATAATAACTTATATTCATTATTTTGACTAAGTTATAGTCACAATCTTGTTGGACTTGATTTCGGGTCAGCTAGTTATAGTAGATAAAGGTTTATTTGGATGCTTGGTTCACTTCCATTTAACTATGGTTCTAATAGTTGAATCATTCCTTAGTCAAATATTTTTTTTTTGAAGGTTCTACTTACTTATTTAAATATTGATTTATATTTTAGGTAGTGAAATATGCTATGAATATGTTGTTATTCTGTTTTGGAACACTTTTTGGTCTCTTTGATTGTTTTAGTCCTAGTTGGTTTGTTTAATGACATGATAAGTAAGTATAAGTCACTTAATATTGTTCTTAAATAAACATGATACCTATATAAATTAATTTTAACTATTATGAAGTTTACTTTGATGGATTTAATGATAATACTTTTTATTAATCCATGAAGTTCAAATATAAAATCTTATAGTCTTGATACTATCATCTCAAGCTATGCATGGATACATGCCCTTTAAATATATTTGTATTATATTTGTGTTTGAAATCAAAAAGTATTGATTTCATTTGGAATATCTTATTTACTTATTGTTTATTATTTATTGATATTCCCTTAGTCTTTTATAATTTATCTTGTTAGCTCAAAATCTCATTATCACTCCTTACAATTTCCTAAATCATCCCACCTACATAGATCCATCATCAAAATAATGGATTGTGTGGTTAGGGCCACTAATGGATGGTCTCATTAGGATGTAAGGGTGGGATTGTTTCCTTATTGTCGAGGCTTATTAGTTTTTTCATCGACTCTGTTTGGTAGCAATCTATTATATGTCATGTTAGTGATTGATTTCACTTTGAGATTAATTTTATATGAGCATAGTTGCAGTGTTGATGTGGTCATATCTAAGTATAATGTTATGTGACTAAAATTCTAAACATAGTGTGCTTTATTTATTTATTTAAATTTAGTATTGTTGATAAGTATTTTATTGTTATTAATAGATATCAAATTAGTTTCCTAAAACTATGAATGTCAAGTATAATAAACAATAAATGTGAGTGGGATATTGAAGCTAAAGTAGTGGCTTGATTATTGAATTAATGTGTATTGATTTTGTGGAAGGTTAAATTATTAAAATTTAGATACTACATTTATTGAGTATGAATATTTGTTTTGCCTCTTTATTAAATGTTTAGTAACACCATTGTACTTTATTAATGATGGCTAGTGTTTAAATTAAAACTGGGTAGGATTTCTATCAAGGATACTATCATTTAAAGTTTATTTTACTCATATGGCTAGATGCTTTTTATTTAAATGGTTTTCACTTATATTTATACAAAAAATGAATTTAGAAAGGAATGGGATTGATAATTAATCTCATCATATTTGGTATTTTATAAATATTTTACTATTGTATCGAGTTTATGATTCATTAGAAAATTAATGATATATCCTTAAAAATATGTGGTGCTTATTTGATTTAGTTCAAATAAATCTTGGTATGTGAATTAAATTGATAAATATTATATCTAGTCTCTATTTATATAATATGGTGTAAATGACTATTTTTTCGATCTATAATAAACATAAAAATAAAGTTAAGGCTATTGAGAGTTTATTTTCAGTAGTTTTTCCATTTTATTATAGTATGACTTAATCAACTAATGAATATATAACAATGTTGTTACCATATCAAATAGTTTAATATTTGAAAAATAAATGATTGTTAATATATAAATAGATACGTTATTGTTTATGGTTTATGCTTTAAGACATAGTAAAATTTTTAGATAACATATTGTGATGTGTTAGCTTGAGCTTGAAGCTATGCAAAGGCTTGCTAAATTTGATAGTTTTCAACATGAAAAGTTTAAAAATCATTATTATTGAAAAAAAAAGGTCAATGTTTTGATTTTCATTCTATTCATTTTAAAGTAATATTAATGAATTATAGTAGTCAATTTCTTCATATTATCATTTATAGTGTTATTTGTATAGGATAATTATCAACCACATGATAAGTGAGTAAGATCTAATGAGTATTTATGATATCACATCTAAGATAAGGTAGATTTATATTTTTAATTGAATTTATTATATTTTTACTAATTTAATTAGTGGTGATTGTTGAGTATTGTCATTGATGTTAATGGTACATCTTGCAGAAGGTTGATGTCATTAAGAGTGTATGCTTGGTTGGCAGTCTGTTAATGTGGCAAGGGGAATTGATGGAGTGTTGTCACTAAAGGATGTTTTCATGAAATATAATTTGAAGGAAAAATAGATAATCTTAAGGAAACTAATTCCTTATGGTTTCATGAAGGTACATGTCTTTTAGTAGCTTAATCCTAGTTATGGCATGAAAAGACCTTGTAAGAAGGTATGAGCATGGTGTCTTGGTATTATGAGTGAACACAAGCATTAGTTGTTGTATGAGGTTGATTAAGTATGTAAAAGAGGTATTGGAGCACTTATGAGAGTCTCAAGTTGATTCTATAGAGGTTTGACCTTCAGACCAAGTTTACACCTAAACCACTTCTAGACCCTATCTGGTCTTATGAGGTGTCTTGCTCTATTGTCAAAGTATGTGAAGGATGTATGATATTTATTAAGGATGATATATGTTTATTGAATATGTGATTAAGGTGGATAGTTCATGTAAATAGGAATGAAGGTTATTTTTAAGGCCTAATGTGATTTGCAGCTCAAGGTCTAGAGAGCAAAGAGATAGAGTGTGGCCTAATGATTGGTCATGATCAAATTTAAAGAAGTTTGAGCTTATGTAAGAACTTAAAAATTTTATTTATGTTTTTTAAAGTTTGTTCATGCATTTTTAGGTCATCGTTTGAAGGATAAGTAATAAAAAGTTATTTTGAGGTCTCTCAAGTGTTCAGAATGAAGGGTTTTCAACCCAAGAAGGATTTTCTTGTGCTCATTATCTCATCAAAACTTTACATGGAAACCTAAGATATTAATGGTAGATGGAAAAGGATCATATATAAAAATTATAGGAAATTGTTTTTGGATTGAGTGGCTATGCTTTATGAATGATTGTTATGAATGAAAATAGGTTTAAACCCTCTTAGAACCCTAATAAGGATCTGATGTTAAATATGTTGATCAAAAGTGCCTAAAATAGATTTGTATTCTCAATTAAGCTATTGGATTTTGTAATAATATCTCCTAATAACCTCCATATTTTATTTAGTTGTTAGGTGTGTGAGTAGACCCTACAAGAAAGTGCTAATTTTTTTTAGATTTATTGTAGTAGTCAAAGTTGACAAAGTCTAAGTATGAAAATAGATGGAAGATGAATATTGAGACTCATGTTTTATGTCAATTAAGGTTTATGTATATTTTAAAACCCTAAACTATGCAAAAATATTCATCCAATTTATCCAATCATTAACATGCCTAATGGTGGAAACAATTAAAAACCTAGGCAAAATTGAGAAGATGATTAAGAATGTGTTATCACAATAGAGTGATGAAACCAAGTAAATAGATATGTTTTTTGGGACTGGTATGTCCTATTAATTCTTTTTATAAATCTTGGAAGTTAGGTGTATTGGTGAAAATGAAGAAGCAAAAATCTCTTGTTTGACTCACTGAGATTTATGTCTAGTGAGGTCAACAAATTGGTATGTAAGACAAAACGTTGCCACTAAACCATATCATGTTTATATTTTAAGATGATAAAAATATGTTAGATTTTCATATAAATTCATAAAAAATCATTGAAATTTTCTATAAAGGTGTTATAGGTCTGAGTGACAATGACTAGTCTTTGAGGAAAACTGGTAGTTTTGAGTGAGCAAGTTGCAAGAGTGTTTTTGAATATTTTATCCCTATGTGATGAATTATAATTAATTTATTAAGGTATTTGAGGCTATATGTATGTAATTTATTCTCATGGTTGTGTTAATAAATAATATTTTATCTTCAATTATTCAAGATAGACCTTTCTTTATGTGTGAAGGCCTAATGTAAGTAGTACTAATAGGGTGCTTCAAGTGGTGGTTGGAGATAGAAAGTGTCATAAACCTAATATGAAATTATTTGAGTTATATTTGAGTGGTTTATTAAGGGTTAATTCCATGTGTTTATATTTAAAGTGTTCCAAGGAGATCAAAGGGTAACATGTACTAATGAAGGCCTAATTGAATTACGTCTTCTTAAGGCCTAAAAGAGCGTATGGTCTTTTAAGGTGATTATGACATATTGTAATGATTTATTCATGTATTAACTGTGTTATATGAATTATTTTCAAGGTAATAAAATTGTTTAATTATGTATTTATGATCAATAGCTGTGTCATTTAGAGGATTGTATAAGAACAAGGCCTATTAGGCCTAATTGACCAGTTAGAAAAGAAGTGAGAGTAAGAAACGGAAATAACACTTTGAAAATATGAACTAGATCTTGGAAAAAATCATATGGGTTTACATAAAATAAAATTAAGATATAATATGGGTACTATAGATGAATATCAATGTCATATGTCCTAATCTATCTTGAAGAGACTTAGTTGAGCGAAGAGGCCCAAAAGTTAGTTTGAGAGGGATAGAAAAGTGAGAAGAGATAAAGAAGGTCATCATCATATGTTGTGTGACAAAAAAGTTTTGATGAAGGTGACCAAAAATTTTGGGTGGATGAGTTAGTGCTGAGTCATCTAGGGGGTTGATGCACCCTTACAAGTTGGTGCTTGTTAAAGCCTATTGAGCAGGTGCTTGACTAGTTGGTTTTGGTGATCCATGTGGAGTTGGTGATTAACTAAAGATTGATTTTTGTATTATATAAATCTAGTACATTATTTTATATTAGTTGGTTTTATTCTCTTTGAGGTTTTACCACATATGTAATGTGTTTCATGATCTTGAATGGTTGCATATGCTAGATGTTCATGTTTGTATGAATGGTTCAAATATGCTTAAGTGGAATTGAATGAATGTTTTGATGACATTGATTCACTTTTCCCTCTTAGTAATTATGCTTCTAAAAATTAGTATAATATCCTGGTATTTTTAATCACGTCTAATAGCTTGAATGTGATCCTAAAAAGCATAATATGTCAATTGATCAAAAAGAGGAAGACAATATGTATGATGAAGAAGTCTACTATAATAGTGAAGAAGGAGAAGCTAAAATAAACCTTGAAGCTGAGCTCATAAGTGCTCTTGATTATTTTAAGTATAAAAATAAGCCTATCAAGGATCTCTAAAATTAGTTAGATGGTGTCAATACATGGTTTAGATCAAAGAAAGTTGAACATGACCGATCGAAGATAGAGATAGATTCCTTGAAGATTGAGAAGGATCATCTCATAGACAAGATGAGCAAGTTTTAGAAAGAGTGTGAGAAGTCAGAACAAAACAAGAGTAAAAAAATGAAATGACCAACCAAACATCCCAATGCAATAAAGGATAAATTATCATGGGACCATGAGGAAAGGAGTGATCAGTTAAGAGGTAAGTACAAAAATGTTGTTTGCTACAGTTGCCATAATATGGGACACATTTCAAGATGATGTTCTAATATATTTAGAAGGCCCTCAAGATTCAAAAATATATATGAAGATCCTGGAGGACATGCGAAGGGTCAAACATTGGTATGGATGTTAAAACAAGTTTTGACTGATAATATTGAGCCCAAGATTTAAGATAGACTATTTTTTAAGGAGGAATAAAAGACTAAATTGGATTCTATGTTATCTCAGTCTACCTTTCAGATGAAGGAATGAAATGGTATTTATATATATATATATATATATATATATATAGTGGTTTATCAAGACACATGATAGGAGCTTAAATAATTTCATCTTATTGAAGAAGAATGCTTTAGGAATGGTGAGGTTTGGAGACAAGGGTATCTTGAGTTTAGAAAATGGGACGACTAGGACAAAAAATGTGTTGTATGTGGAAGGTTTGAATCATAACCTGCTTAGTGTAAGTCAAAAGTGAAATCAAGGACACACACTAAACTTTCATGAAAAAGGGTGTGAAATAGAGATAAAGAAGGCTAATTACCAATGCTAAGAGGACTAACAACAATCTATATGTCTTGAATGAGATAAAGAAGGAGAGGTGCTTTATGAGCAATATGAATGAAATTTGGATATGACATAGAAGGTTAGGTCATCTAAACTTTTAAAATTTGGTAAATATAATCACTAATAGTCATGTAAATAACATTCCTAATATCACTAAACATCTAAACATACTTTTCAAGGCATGTCAACATGGTAATCAAACTAGAAAAAGGTTCAAGTCCAAGGAGTACTCTACTACAACACCCTTAGAGTTAATACACACTGATCTCTATGGGCCTAAAATAATTTAAAGCATTCAAGGCATGATTAATTTTTTGGGGATATATTAAAATATCCTTGGATGTCCTGAGGCAAATTAGATTTGTAATGGTGGCGAATCATTTTGGAAGGTGATTAATTACGCATGTGAATCAAGTGATAGAGTAGGAAAATCAAGATTTTATGAATAAAAAACTTATCTAAATGTAAATATTATTACATATTTGTATTCCTCTCAAAAAATTATTCAATTTTATGAAAACAATCATCAAAATCCAAGTATGCAAATGTTATGACCATCAAAAGTGGACTAGTTGATAGTTCACTCACCAACAGACATATGCATGATGCCCAAGGCCATCCACATGGTGTAGACATGAATTGAAATGATGAATATATAACTAATTAGGTTTTAATGTTAATTTGAATCATGTTAATGGCCATCAACATCATGTGAACATCCATCGATAAGTGGACTATCAACTAGTTAGCTTCCAAAGGTTGTAACTTTTAATACGAACTTGGATTATGATGATTTACTTTTTAAAATTGTATAACTTTTAAAAAGGAATACAATTAAGTAATAATATTTATGTTTTTAATATTTTTATGTCGTTTAATTTCATATATGAGTGACATAAATATACATATGATCATTTACAAATGTAGATGATTGTCGGCATATGTAGATGGTCATTGGCATAAGTAGATATGAAGATGACTATCAGCGTATGTAGATAGGCAAATGGCCACTGGTATATGTATACAATCACTGACATATACATATTATGATATACATGTGTGATGTGAAGATAATTTACCCATATTTCCTTTCTAGGTATAGATGAAGAATATTTATATGAATGGAATTATTTTAAATAGTAGGCAATCTGACTCTAAAATTAACTTGCACCCAAAAACTTTAGGTGATTATAGGATTTTAAAAACCCAAAAAAATCACAAAATGAATATTTATAGGACTATAATTTTCATTAATTAATGAAATTTCTCCACTAAAATTTTCTCTAATTCAAGAAGATAGCTACTTCATGTTGCTCATAGATGACTACACAAGAATTACTTAGGTAAGATTATTGAAATAAAAGTTAAAAACTCATGACAAGATCAAGGAAAACAAGGCACTTGTTGAAAATGAGAATAATATCAAGATAAAGTGTCTAAGAACTGAAAGAGGAGGAGAGTTTTGGTTGCTTTTGATGACTTTTGTGAGGTTAATGGAATAAGGAGATAGCTCTTAGTAGCTAAGACACCCTAGTAGAATGGTGTATTTAAAATAAAGAATGGTATGTTCAAGATATATTTAGAAATATGAGAAATGAGTCTATATTATTTTATGGATATTGGAGAGAGGTAGTAAATACTACATTCTTCATGTTCAATAGAGGAAAAATAAGGACTAATGGAAACAAGACTCCTTATGAATTATGGAAAGGTAAATCTACTAATGTGAAACACTTTAGAGTTTTTGGGATAGCATGTTTTGTCAAAAAAGATGATTAATACTTAGGAAATTATTTCAAGTTTGTTCATGAAGTTTGATATCATATTTTTAAGGACAAGGCATGAAAAGTTTTTTTGAGGTCTCTTGAGTGCTCAAAATGAAGGGTTCTCAAATAGAGAAGGATTTTATTGTGCTCATTATCTCATCAAACCTTTTCATGGGAACCTATGGTATTAATCATATATGGGTAAGGGTCCTAGATCAAAATTCTAGACATTTGTTTTTATATTGAGGGGCTATAGTTTATAAACTATTGTTAAGAATGGAAACGTGTTTAAACCTTCTTAGAACCCTAATGAGGATCCAATGTTGAAGATGTTGATAAAAAATAATTATAATGGATTGGTATGATCTGATAAGCTATTATATTTTGTATTCAACTCTCCTAGGCATATCTAAGTTTGATTGAGTTGTTAGGTGTGTGAGTAGATCCTATAGGAAAGTGCTAATTTCTTAGAATTTGTTGTAGCATTCAGAGTTGACTAAGTCAATGTATGAAAATGGATGGATGAAGAATATTGAGATTAATTTTCATGTAAATGAAGGTTTATGGACATGTTATATCCCTCAATTTTTCAAAAATGGTCATCCAAGTTAGCCAATTGTTAACAGGCATAATGGTGGAAACAATCAAAAACCCAGGTTACAGTGAGAAGATGATTAAGAATGTGTTATAATGATAGAGTGATGAAACCAAGTTCATGGAGATATTTTTGGGAATGTTATGTCATATTCAATCTTGGTATAAATATTTGAGTCTAGGTATAGTGGTGAAAATGAATAGGCCAAAATGGCTTGTCTAACTTAGTGAAATTTGTGTGTAGTGAGGTCAACAAACTGGTATGTAAGACTAATAGTTTACACTAGACCATATGATGTTTATAATTTAAGATGGTAGTTATATGTCATAGGTTAATATACATGCATAATAATTCATTGAAAATATCTATACATATGTTGAAGGTCTGAGTCATCATGACTGGTATTTGAAGAAAACTTGTAGTTTTGAGTGAGCAAGTTACAATAGTGTTTTTGAGTATTTTTGCCCTATGTTATGAAGTATAATACATATAATTAAGTTTTAAAGTTAAATTAAGTTATATTTATGTGATTTACTATCATTCTTATGTGAATAAATATTATGTTTGCTTTAATTGTTCAAGACAAACCTTTCTCTGTGTGAAGGCCTAATGTGAACAGTACTAATGGTGTGCTTCAAGTGGTGGTTGGAGACAGAAAGTGTCATGAACATAATATGAGATTAGTGAGGGTATATTTTATTTTTATATTAAGCATTAATTATATTTTTGTATTTTGAAATTATTTCAAGGAGATCAAATGGTAACATGTACTATTGAAGGCCTACTTGAATTATGTTTCCTTAGGGCCTAAAAGAAGTTTTGGTCTTTTAAGTTAAGGATGACCTATTAAAATGATTGATTAATGAATTAAATGAGTTACAAAAAATATTTAAAATAAAATATAATTATGAAAGTGTGTATGTCTGACCAAGAGGTGTGTGAGCTAAAGGATTGTATAAGAACAATGCCTAATAGGCCTAATTGACTAGTTAGAGAAGAAGTAAGTGAAAGCGAAGGAAATAACACTTTTAAGAGATGAAGGAGTTATTTTATAATATAATATTAATGTAAAGAAACTATAATGAAGATCTAATATTGGCACTTTAGATGAATATCAAGGTCATATGACCTAATCTGTCTTTAAGAGACCTAGTTGAGCAAAGAGGCTAGAATTTAGTTTAGGAGGTTAGAAGAATGAGAAGAGATAAAGAAGGTGATAATCATATATTATGTGATAACAATGTATTTTTTAAAGTGATAAAAAATTTTAAGACATTGATTTGGTGTTAAGCCATATAGGGGCTTGATGCCTCTTTGTATGTTGGTGCTTACTAAAGCCTAGATGAGTAAGTTCTTGACTAGTTGGGGTTAGTGCTCTATGTGGATTTGGTGCTTCACTAAAGATTGGTTTTTGTATTATAGGAATGTATTAAATTTTTATCTATCAATGGGTTTTCTTTCCCTTGAGGTTTTCCCTCATATTTAATGTGTTTCATGATCTTATATGGTTGCATATGCTTGATGTTCATATTTGAATGAAATGTTCATTTATGCTTAAGTGGAATTGAACAAATGTTTTGAAAGCACTGAGTCACCCCCCAATGATTTTAATTACAATAGTGATACATATAATATTATCTTAGTAATATGAAAACCCTTCATGTGGAAATGTTTGTTATCATGAAAACATAACTATTACCTTAATATTCATGGAAGTGGACTTAATTAAAATTGAGTTTAAAAAATAAGAAAATATATAATTATGTGGTTAGTGGTTTTATGTTAGGTAATGTAATTAGTGTTATGACACTAGAGCTAGAGATCATATCTAATGATCTAGGAAAGTAAAAATAGTTGAATTACTTAATTTCCTCATACAATGTAATGTAGTTTCAAAACATTTGCATATCTCATGTTAGTTTGGAAATGATATTTTTGGGTATGAAGAGATAATTATATGATCACCCAAACTTTAATTACTTATATTTTTTATAAATATAATCTTGATTGGTGCATTTTATTTTGATGAATATTTTATTATCTACTTACATTGATGATTACTCATGTAATTAATTTTAATATCATTTAATGAAAAATTCTTGAGTTATATATTTAGGTTGTTTGATTTATTATTAATAGATTTAGGATAATATTTTTTAGTGATCTAAACCTTGACTTAGAATTTATTAGCGAGAGTGTGGTGTTTGAACAAGGTTAACAATTCTTAAATGGTCCTATTAGGAAGGCCCCTGTGACATATTCAGATTAGAGTTAGCTAAGATACATTAGTACTTAAATACACCCCAAATTTCATTAAAACTCAGGAATGACCTTATTCCTTATAGAATCATTTAAGAGTTTTTCACCTTAGTTAAGTATTTAGAGTCAACCTAATATAGTTTTGGTCATATTATGCTAGTGTGTGATCACTTTATCGTGACCTTTTATCGATAAATATGTCATAGATGTAAGTTAATATTCATTATTATTTAAATGGGTTATTTCATCTAATAGTTGAGTTAGAAAATATCCAATGATAGAGATGGAGTGATATATTCTCAAGCAGATAAGAAAGGACACTTTAAACCCATTTTTAGGTCAAATAAATTTTATATCTCTTCCTCTTTAAAAAATTAATAAGAACATAAGTCAAATTTTAAGTAAATTAAAATTGTGACTTCAGTTATGAACTAATCCCTTTGATTGGCTGAAATCATTTCAGGTCCTTGAACTCCATTGAGTGTTCAAATGAATCATTTGATCTAATAATTTTTTAAACCAACATACTTTTAGTTGATCATACATTTTATACATTAAGGTTATGGGTCCTAATAGGTTCTTCTAGATATTTATAGGCTTCTTTGAGATCCTATAGGTTGATTAGATAAAGTAGGGATGACTTGGTTGCATAACAACCATGCGACCACTTACACATTTCCATCCATTCCATTTAGGCATTTGAGATTGTTTTGATGCATTTTGCATCTCATGCCATTATTATTTATAGCTAATGGGAAATGTAGATGTGTAGAATATGAATTTTACACTCTATGAAAAAATTGGTCTACTTTTTAGTGGTTTTAGTCATGTAAAATTTTAGGCAATGCATAAATCCATTGTGTTGAATTACGTACTATTTAATTGATTTAAAAAATCCATGTTATACATTTAGGAGCCTCATTTTATTTAATTATTAAATTGTTAAAAATGTATAACTGAAATAAATATTCTCAAAATAAAATAATACCACCAAGCTCCACTACTCAGCCAAGGCAATGATCATAGTGAAATCATATCACATTTATAAGGTAAGATAAATTTTATTAATTTCAAAGGTAATCATGTCATATCTATATTCTCCACAAAAAATGAGTAAATATACATTTAAATAAAAAAAATTACCTTGGTTCCATATCTTCCCTATATTTATAGCTAGAATGAGTGGCAGAACGACATTTTCCTGTACACTAACACTTTTCTCAAAAAATATGAAAATTAAGTGGAAATAATTCATAACAAATATCATAATTATTTTCTTCATATATCATCTCACCTAAAGCTCAACCCTTTTTGATACTCAGTTATGGACTGAGGCCATTTGTTTCAGTCAAAAGCTAAAACTTATGAAATGCCATTATACTAAAGGAGCCAAAATATATGCTTGTGTTCATTGGATTAAGATAAGATAAAAATCATTTAAGTATTTTTATAAAATCATTATTCATATAAATAATCTAAGTAAAAACATATAATTAAATTATTTTCAATAAAAATTATATTTTTATTTTTTTTATTGAGCAGTGTGTTTATATTAATATAATCAAATAATTTTACAATGCTAGTCATACAAAAATGGGTGGAAAAAGTCACACCCCAAAAGCATAGTCATACCAAGGTAAGAAAATCTATGGAAAATAACAATTTTAGCAAAGGTAAATAATGACCACACCAAAAAAAATCACATCAAATTATAATAAACATGAAAAAAAAAAAAAGACACATAATGACACATAAAATCAAAGAAAACATTAATGTTGTGACATCAAACATGGTGACTGGATGGGGAAACAGAGGAGGTGGATCATGTGTCTTATCACCTCATCCCCCTTGAGAAGTGGGTCTTCATCAAAATATAAGTGATCTCACCCATCATTCTATTGAAGATTATTACTTTATTTATTATGCCAATAAGGTGAGATAACAAGAACCAGATGTAGGTACTTGTCTTATAGAGGAGGGTCCCAATTCCTTACATCACTTCCTCCTATGGTAGATCCATGATACCAATCATGTCAAGGAGATAACTAACAAGTGGATACTGATAAGGAGAGAGGCTTATGTGCTAGTTCCTATAATGGTATCGATGTCTACCATGCCCTCATCCATGAGGGGGATATTGGAGACATGTAAGCTCTGGAGGCTCTGGCTAACTACACATGGGTCATTCCTCTAGTGATAAATAAATTTTTGAATATGATTAACTTATTGATAAAATTTGTCAGTCTAAATTTGAATCTGGATAATAACATTAGAAATGATAGTAAATTTATTAATAATAAATTAAACTACATTCATTTATTCATGATTAAAACAAGCATAATTTCAGTTTCCCATATTTGAAAATGAATATAAACATCAATAAGCTACCAGAAAAAATTGTATGTTATAGAAATTAATGGAGATTCCCCCAAGAGATTCATAATTTATGTAAAAAACCTAGGCCTAAGAGGTTAAGAAAGTGTATGAATCCAATACCACATAGTCTAGGTGTGGGATAAAAATTAGGAAATATGCTTAATTATCTTAGGTTGATGGTATATTAATAAAATGGGTCTTGAACCCACCATGTGCTTAAGCTGGTCATCCATAGGCAAACTCTGATATAGAATGTAGCAAAGAAAATCAACCCTCTTAGGCTTAACTAAAGTGAAAGATTCTTAAATGATTATATAAGGAATACGGGCATTCCTAACTTTTAACACAACTTGGGGTGTATTTAAGTACTAATGTATCTTAACTCTAATCTAAATATGTCACAAGGGCATTCCTAATAGGACCATTTAAAAAATTTTAACCTTGTTCAAACACCACACTCTCCCTAATAAAGTCTAGGTCAAGGTTTCAATCACTAAAAAATATTATCCTAAATCCAAGAATAATAAATCAAAGAACCTAAATATATAAATCAATATTTTTTCATTAAATGATATTAAAATTAATTACATGAGTAATCATCAATCTAAGTAGATAATACAATATTCATCAAAATAAAATGCACCAATCAAGATTATATTTATAAACAAGATAAATAATTTAAGTTTGGGTGATAATATAATTATCTCTTCATATCCAAAAATATCATTTCCAAACTAACATGAGATATGCAAATGTTTTGAAACTACATTACATTGTGTGAGTAAATTAAGTAATTTAACTAGTTTTACTTTCCTAGATCATTAGATATGATCTCTAGCTCTAGTGTCACAACACTAATTACATTACCTAGCATAAAACCACTAACCACACAATTATATATTTTCTTATTTTTTTAACTCAATTTTAATTAAGTCCACTTCCATGAATATTAAGGTAATAATTATGTTTTCATGATAACAAAAATTTCCACATGAAGGGTTTTCATATTACTAAGATAATATTAGATGTATCATTGTTGGAAGAAAAATCACTAGGGGATGAATTAGTGTTTCCAAAACATTCATTCAATTCCACTTAAGCATACATGAACCATTCATTCAAACATGAACATCAGGGATATGTAACCATATAAGATCATGAAACACATTACATATGAGGGAAACCTTCAAGAGGAACACAACTAACTATTATATAAAAATTTACTACATTCATATAAGATAAAAACCAATCTTTAGTGAACCACCAACTCCACATAGAGCACCAACCCCAACTAGTCAAGAACCTACTCAACTAGGCTTTAGCAAGCACCAACTTATAAGGAGGCATCAACCCCCTAAATGACTCAACACCAACTCAATCTCTTAAAAAATTTGATCACCTTCAAAAAACATTTTTTCTCACACAATATTTTATGATCACCTTATTTATCTCTTCTCATTCTTCTATCCCTCTTAAACTAAATTCTATCCTCTTTGCTCAACTAGGTCTCTTAAAGACATATTAGGTCATATGACATTGATATTCATATAAAGTTACCATATTAGATATTTATTATAATTTATTTACATACATATTATATTCCATAATAACACTTTCATCTCTTAAAAGTGCTATCTCCTTCACTTGTACTTACTTCTTCTCTAACATGTCAATTAGGCCTATTAGGCCTTGTTCTTATATAATCCTCTATCTCACACACCTCTTGGTCAAAAATGCACACTTTCATACCTATAATATCTTTAAAATAGGTTTTATAACAAATTTCATGCACGAATAAATAATTTTAATAGGTCATCCTCAACCTAAAATACCAAAACTTCTTTTAGGCCTGAAGGAAACATAATTCAATTATGCCTTCATTAGTACATGTTACCATTTGATCTCCTTGGAATAATTTTAAAATACATAAATAGAGTTAATTATTAATATACAAATAAAATATACCCTAACTAATCTCATACTAGGTTCATGACACTTTCTATCTCCAACCACCACTTGAAGCACACCATTAGTATTGTTCACATTAGGCCTTCACACATAGAGAAAGGTTTATCTTGAACAATTGAAGATAAAATATTATTTATTCACACAACCATGATAATAAATAAAATACATATAAATTAAATTAACTTAAAAACTTCATTATGTGTATTATACTTCATAACATAGGATAAAAACACTCAAAAACACTCCTACAACTTGCTCACTCAGAACTGCCAGTTTTCTTCAAAGACTAGTCATGATGACTCAGGCCTCCAACATATGTATATAAATTATAAATAACTTATTACTCATGTATATTAACCTATTAAATTTAAATAACATCATAAAATATAAACATTATATGTTATATTTTAAACTATTGATCTTACATACCAATTTGTTGACCTCACTACACATAGATCTCACTAAGTTAGACAAGCCATTTTGGATTATTCATTTTCACCACTATACCCAAACTCAAATATTTATACCAAGATTTAATAATACATACCATTCCCAAAAAACATATCCATGAACTTGGTTTCATCACTCTATCATTATAACATATTCTTAATCATCTTCTCACTACTACCTGGGTTTTTCACTGTTTCCACCATTAGGCCTATTAATGATTAACTAACTTGGATTACTAGTTTAACACACTTGAGGGATATAACATGTCAATAAACCTTCATGGACATGAAAAATATTATCAATATTCATCCTGCATCCATTTTCATACTCTGACTTAGTCAACTCTGAATGCTACAATAAATCTCTAAGAAATTAGCACTTCCCTGTAGGGTCTACTCACACACCTGACAACTCAATCAAACCTAGATATGATTTGGAGAGTTGAATACATCATATAATATCTTATATAATCATACCAATCCATTCTAATCATTTTTTATCAAAATCTTCAACATTGGATCCTTTTTAAGGTTCTAAGAAGGTTTAAACATGTTTCCATTCTTAACAATAGTTTCTAAATCATAGCCCCTCAATCTAAAAACAAATGCCTAGAATTTTGATATAGGACCCTTACCCATATGCCATGAATATTATAGGTTCCCATGAAATTTTTTGATAAGATAATGAACACAATAAAATCCTTTTTGAGTTGAGAACCCTTCATTATGAGCACACAAGAGACCTCAAAAAAAAAATTCATCCCTTGTCTTTCAAAACTACATCAACAAACTTGAAACAATTTCCTAAGTCTTAATCATCTCTTTTAATGAAAAAAGTTATCCAAACACTCTAAAGTGTTCCACATTATCAGGTTTACCTTTCCATAATTCATAAATATTTGTGTTTCGATAAGTCTTTATTTTCCCTCTATTTAACATGTAGACTATAGTGTTTACTACCTCCCTCCAATATCCATCAGATAATATAGACTAATTTAGTATAGTTATAGTTATCTCTTGAACATACTATTCTTTATTTTAACTACCCCATTCGACTGAGGTGTCTTAGCTACTGAGACCTATCTCTTTATTCCATGAACCTCACAAAAGTCATCAAAATCATTAAACCAAAACTCTCCTCCTCTTTCAAATATTAGAAACTTAATCTTCCCATTATTCTCATTTTCAACAAGATCCTTGAATTCCTTGAACTTGTCATGAGCTTCTAACTTTTCTTTTAAGAATGTTACCCAAGTAATTATTTTGTAGTCATCTATGAGTAACATGAAGTAGCTATCTTCTTAAATCAAAGAAAATTTTAGTGGAAAAACTTCATTAATTCATGAATATTGTAGTCCTATAAATGTGCATTTGGTGATTTTTTTTGGTATTGAAGATCCGATAATCACCTAGATGTTTTGGGTGCAAGTTAATTTTAGGGTCAAATGGCCTACTATTTAAAATAATTTCATTCATATAAATGTTCTTCATCGATACCTAAAATGGAAATCTAGGTATATTATCCTCACATCACATATGTATATGATAATATAAATATATTAGTGACCATATGCATATATAAATTAGTGGCCATTTGCACATCTACATATGTTGATAGTCATATTCATATCTACTTATGCTAATGACCATTTACATATGCCAACAATCATCTACATTTCTAAACGATCATATGTATATTGATTTCACTCATTTACAAAATAAAATGACATAAAAATAATCAAATCATAAATATTATTACATAGTTTTATTCCTCTTGAAAAGCTATGCAATTTCAAAAATCAAATCATCGTAATCTAAGGTGGTATTAAAAGTTACAACCTCTGGAAGTTGACTAGTGGATAGTGCACTTGTCAACAGACATCCACATGATTTCGATGATCATTAACATGATTCCAATTTATGTTGACACTTAATTAATTCCATATTCATGGTGCCAATTTATTTCTACACCATGTGGATGGCCTTGGGCATCATGCGGATGTCCATCGGTAAGTAAACTATCAACTAGTCAATTTTTGATGGTCTTAACTTTTGCATACTCACTTGGATTTTGGTGATTTTTTTTTTGAAATTTAATAATTTTTTGATAGGAATACAAATATTTAATGATTTTTACATTTAGATAAGTTATTCAAAATAAAAATATTCTGCTACTTTATCACTTGATTCACCAGCATAATTAATCACCCTCCAAACTGATTCACCACCATTATGAATCTAATTTTATTGGGAACATACAAGGTTTTTTTAATATATCCCCAAAAAATTAATCATTCCTTGAATGATATAAATTATTTTAGGCCCATAGAGATCAGTGTATATTAACTCCAAGGTTCTTGTAGTCGATTACAACTTGGACTTGAACCCTTTTCTAGTTTGATTACCATGTTGACATGCCTTGAAAAGTATGTTTAGTGATCTTAAAAATGTTTTTTACAATAATATCACTAATTATATTGAACAAATTGTAAAATTTTAGGTAACCTAACCTTATGTGTCATAGCCAAATTTCATCCATCTTGCTCATAAAGCATCTCTCCTTTTGTATCTCATTCAAGACATATATATTATTCTCAATCCTCTTAGCATTGGCAAATATCCTTCTTGATTTGGATCTATTTTTCTCACACCCTTTATCATGAAAGGTTAGTGTGTGTCCTTGATTTCAAATTTTACATACACTAAGTAGGTTATGTTTCAAACCTTCTACATACAACACATTTTTTGTCTTGGTCTTCCCATTTTCTAAACTCAAGATACCCTTGACTCCAAATCTCATTGTTCCTAAAGGATTATTCTTCAATGAGATGATATTATTTTATCTCCTATCATGTATATTGATAAACCACTATATATATACCATTTCATGCCTTCATCTTGAATGTGAAAGGCAGACTGAGATAGCATAGAATCCACTTTAGTCTTGTATTCCTCCTTAACAAATAGTCCATCTTGACTCTTGATCTCAATATGATCAATCAAAACTTGTTTTAACATCCATATTAATTATTGACCCTTCTCATGTACTCTAAGAGATTCATATATATTTTTGAATCTTGAAGGCCTTCTAAATATATTAGAAAAAAATCTTGCAATGTGTCCCATATTATGATAATTGTAGCAAACAACATTTTTATACTTACCTCTTAACTGATCACTCTTTCCCTCATGGTCCCATGATAACATATCCTTTATTGTATTGGGATGATTTATTGGTTATTTCATTTTATTACTCTTATTTTGTTCTAAGTTGTCACACTCTTTCTCAAACTTGCTAATCTTGTCTATGAGATGTTCATGCTCAATTTTCAAGGAATCTATCTCTATCTTCAACTGGTCATACTCAACTTTCTTTGATCTAAACCTTGTATCGGTACCTTCTAAATGATTCTATAGATCCTTGATAGGCTTATTTTTATGCTTAAAATAATCAAGAGCACTTATGAGCTTAGATTCAAGGTCTACTTTAGCTTCCCCATCTTCACTATCATAGTAGACTTCTTCATCATACATATTGTCTTCCTCTTTTTGATCAGTTGACATATTATGTTTGTTAGGATAACCTTCAAGATATTATACTTGATTAAAAGGACCATGCTATGATACTAATTTTTGGAAGCATAATTATTAAGAGGGGCAAGTGAATCAGTGTCTTTAAAACATTTATTCAATTCTACTTAAGCATATATGAACCATTCATAAAAACCTGAACATCTAACATATGCAACCATACAAGATCATGAAACAAATTACATATGTGGTAAACCCTCAAATGGAATAAAACCCAATAATATAAAAAAATGGACTAGATTCCTATAATAAAAAAAATAAATCTTTAGTGAATCACCAACTCCACATGGATCACCAAACCTAACTAGTCAATCACCTACTCAATAGGCTTTAACAAACACCAACTTACAAGGGGGCATCGACCCCCTAGATGACTTAGCACCATCTCATCCACTTAAAAAAATATATCACCTTAAGAAAACCTTTTTTTCTCACACAACATATGATGATCACCTTCTTTATCTCTTCTCACTCTTCTATCCCTCTCAAACTGCCTTTTGGGCTTCTTCGCTCAACTAAGTCTCTTCAAGATAGATTAGGACATATGACCTTGATATTCATCTACAGTACCCATATTATATCTTCATTATATTTTATCAACACCCCTATGATTTTTTACAAGACTTAGTTTATCTTTTGAAAGTGTGATTTCCATTTCTTACACTCACTTCTTTTCTAACTGGTCAATTAGGCCTTGTTCTTATACAATCCTCTAGATGACACAACTATTGATCAGTGATACATAATTAAACACTTTTATTACCCTTAAAATTATTCCTATAACACATTTAATACATGAATAAATCATTACAATAGGTCATACTCAACTTAAAAGACCATAACCTCTTTTAGGCCTTAAGGAGACCTAATTCAATTAGGCCTTCATTAGTACACATTAACCTTTGATCTCTTTGGAACACTTTAAAACTAAACACATGGAATTAACACTTGATATACCACTCAAATATACCCAAAAAAATCTCATATTATGTCCATGCCACTTTATATCTCCAACCACCACTTGAAGCACCCCATTATTACTACTCACATTAGGCCTTCACACACACAAAAAGGTCTGTCTTGAATAACTAAAGATAAAATATTATTTATTAACATAATCATGACAATAAACTACATAATTATAACCTAAAATACCTTAATAACTTTATTAAATTCATTGCAATTCATCACATATGGAAAAAAGACTCAAAAACACTCTTGCAACTTGCTCACTCAAAACTACCAGTTTTCTTCCAAGACCAATCATGGTGATTTAGACCTCTAACACCTATATGGAAATTTTAAATTAATTATTATTCATATATATGAAAATCTAACATATTTTTACCATCTTCAAATATAAACATCATATGGTCTAGTGGCAACTATTGGTCTTATAGACCAATTTGTTAACCTCACTAGATACAGATCACACTGGGTCAAACAAGCCATTTTGGTTTCTTCATTTTCACCACTACACATAACTTCCAAGATTTATACAAAGAATTAATAGTACATACCAGTCCCAAAAAATATATCCATTCACTTGGTTCATCACTCTATCATGATAACACATTCTTAATCATCTTCTCACTGTTGCCTAGGTTTTGAATTGTTTCCACCTTTAGGCATGTTAATGATTGGCTAACTTGGATGAATTTTTTATCACACTTTAGGGATGTAACATATCCATAAACCTTAATTGACATAAAAAATGAGTCTCAAGATTTATTCTCCATCTATTTTCATACTTAGACTTTGTCAACTTTGACTACTACAACAAATCTCTAAGAACTTAGCACTTTATTGTAGGGTCTACTCACACACGTAACAACTCAATCAAACATGGAGGTAATTGGGAGAGATTAATACAATATAAAATAGCTTAATTGAGCATTCAAATCCATTTTATTCACTTTTGATAAACATATTCAACATCATATCCTTATTAGGGTTCTAAGAGGGTTTAAACCTATTTCCATCCTTAACAATCATTCATAAAGCATAGCCCCTCAATCCAAAAATATTCCTACAATTTTGAGATAAAAACATTTTCCATCTACCACTAATATATTAAGTTCTGATGCAAAGGTTTTATGAGATAATGAGCACAATAAAATCCCTCTCAGTTTGAGAACCCTTCATTCTGAATACTCAAGAGACCTCAAAACAAATTTTCATTACTTATCCTTCAAAATATGACTTAAAATTGAATTAAACAACTTGAAACAACATAACTAACATTTTAAAATGATTACATGAGCTCAAACATCTTTAAATCTGATCATTACCCCTCATTATTCCACACTCTCTCTCTTTACTCTCTAGACCTTGAGCTACAAATCACATTAGGCCTTAAAAATGACCTTCATTCCTCTTTCTAAGCACTCTCCACCTTAATCACATACTAAATAAACATATCTCATACTTAATAAATGTCATACATCTTTCACATACTTTTACAATAGATCATGACACCTCATTAGACCAAACAGGGTCTAGAAGTGGTCTAGGTGTAGACTTGGTCTGAAGGTCCAACCTCTATAAGATCACCCTAAGACTCTCATGAGTGTTCCAATTCCTATCATACATACTCAATCAACCTCATAAAACCACTCATGCCTATGTGCACTCATAATACCAAGACACCATGCTCATACCTTCTTACAAGGTCTTTTCATGTTATGACTAGGCTTAAGCTATTCAAAGACATGTACCTTCATTCCTTCAAATTATCTCTTTTTCCTTAAAATTATATTTTATGAAAACATCCTTTAGTGAAAACACTCCATCAATGCCCTTTGCCACATTAACACACTGTCAACTAGGAACACTCTCTTATTGATATCAACCTTATGCAAGATGTACCATTAACATCGATGATAATACTCAATAATCACCATTGATTAAATTATTAAAAATATAATAAATTCGATTAAAAATATAAATCTACCTTCTCGTAAATGTGATACCATAAATACTCATTAGATCTTACTCACTTATCATGTGGTTGATAATTATCCTATAGAAATAACACTATAAATGATAATATGAATAAAATGACAATAGTAATTCATGAATATTACTTTTATATGAATAGACTTAAAAAAACAACATTTATTTTGTTTTCAACAACCACGCTTTTTAAACTTTTTCATGATGAAAACTATCAAATTTAACAAGTCCTTGCATAGCTTCAAGCTCAAGATAACACATCACAATATGTTATCTAAGCATTTTAATATGTCTTAAAGCATAAACTATAAACAATAATGTATCTATTTATATATTAACAATCATATATGTTTCAAATATTAAACTATTTGATAGGGTAACAACCTCTTTTTTTTTCTTTTTTTTTCTTTTTTCTTTTTTTTTACTTAGACCGGGGCGGAACTCAGCCCTACCGCCTTACGTGTACAGAGCCTACAAACCCCACAGGTGCCCACCCGACAAAATTTTTAATGTGACCAGTGATGCGAGTGAGTTAACACACCCTCCAGTACCACAGGGTAGGGAGGGACTTGAACACTTGACCTGTGGAGCACGACGGAATTGCCCTCAATCCATGACACCAACCGATCTAACCCACCTACCCGATAGGGTAACAACCTTGTTGTATATTCATTAGTTGATTAAGTCATACTATAGTCAAATGGAAAAACTACTAAAAATAGACTCCCAATAGCCTTAAATTTCTTTTTATGTTTATTATATATTAAAAAAAGTTAGTAATTTACACCACAATATATAAATAGAGACTAAATATAATATTTATCTATTTAATTCACATACCAAGAATTATTTGAACAAAATCAAACAAGTACAACATATTTGCTAGGATACATCATTAATTTCCCAATGAATCAAAAACTTGATACAATAGTAAAATATTTCTAAAATACCAAATATGATGAGATTAATTATCAATCCCATTCCTTTCTAACTTATTATTCGTATAAATTTAAGTGAAAACCATTTAAACAAAAAGCATCTAGCCATATGAGTAACATAAACTTTAAATGATAGTATCCTTGATATAAACCCTACCTAGTTTTAATTTAAACACTAGCCATCATTAATAAAGTGAAATTGTGTTAATAACCATTTAATAAAGAAGAAAAAATATATTCATATTCCATAAATATAGTAGCTAAATTTTAATAATTTAACTTTCCACAAAATTAATACACATTAATTAAATAATCAAGCCACTACTTTAGCTTCAATATCCCACTCACATTTATTATTTATTATACTTGATATTCAGAGTTTTAAGAAGCCAATTTAACATCTATTAAGAACAAAAAAATACTTATCAACTAGCCTAAATTTAAATAAATAATGTATATTATGTTTAAAATTTTAATCATGCAACATTATAATTAGATATGACCACATCAACAATGCAACTATGCTCATATAAAATTAAACTCAAAGTGAAATGAATCACTAACATGGCATAGAATAGATTTCCACCAAATAAAGTCGATGAAAAAAATAACAAACCTCAATAATAAGGGAACAATCCCACACTTACATCCTAATGAGACCATCCATCGGTGGCCCTAACTGCCCAATCCATTAGTTGGATGATGGATCTATGTAGGTGGAATGATTTATGAAGGTGTAAGGAGTGATAATGATATTTTGAGATAACAAAATAAATTCCAAAATACTAGGGAATATCAATCAATAATCAATGATAAGGAAATAATATATTCTAAATGAAATCAATACTTGTTGATTTCAAATACAAAAACAATACAAATATATTGAAAAGACATGTACCCATGCATAGTTTGATATGATAGTATCAAGACTATAGGATTTTAAATTTTAACTTCATGGATTAATGAAAAGTATTATCATTAAATCCATCAAAGTGAACTTCATAATACTTGAAATAAATTTATATAGGTATCATGTTTATTTAATAATCATCTTAAGTGACTCATACTTATCATGTCCTTAAACTAACCAACTAGGACTAAACCAATCAAAGAAACCAAAAAGTGTTCTGAAATAGAATAATAACATATTCATAACATATTTCACTACTTAAAATATCAATCAATATTTAAATAAGTACAACCTTCAAATTAGTAATAATATTTGACTAAATAATGATTCAACTATCAAAACCATAGTTAAATGAAAGTGAACCAAACATCCAAATAAACCTTATTAATATAATCATGACAATAAACTACATAATTATAACCTAAAATACCTTAATAACTTTAATAAATTCATTGTAATTCATCACATATTGAAAAAAGACTCAAAAACACTCTTGCAACTTGCTCACTCAAAACTACCAGTTTTCTTCCAAGACCAATCATGGTGATTTAGACCTCTAACACCTATATGGAAATTTTAAATTAATTATTATTCATCTATATGAAAATCTAACATATTTTTAGCATCTTCAAATATAAACATCATATGGTCTAGTGGCAACTATTGGTCTTATAGACCAATTTGTTGACCTCACTAGATATAGATCACACTAAGTCAAACAAGCCATTTTGGTTTCTTCATTTTCACCAATACACTTAACTTCCAAGATTTATACAAAGAATTAATAGTACATACCAGTCCCAAAAAACATATCCATTCACTTGGTTCATCACTCTATCATGATAACACATTCTTAATCATCTTCTCACTGTTGCCTAAGTTTTGAATTGTTTCCACCATTAGGCATGTTAATGATTGGATAAATTGGATGAATATTTTATCACACTTTAGGGATGTAACATATCCATAAACCTTAATTGACATAAAAAATGAGTCTCAAGATTTATTCTCCATCTATTTTCATACTTAGACTTTGTCAACTTTGACTACTACAACAAATCTCTAAGAATTTAGCACTTTCTTGTAGGGTCTACTCACACACCTGACAACTCAATCAAACAAGGAGGTAATTGGGAGAGATTAATACAATATAAAATAGCTTAATTGAGCATTCAAATCCATTTTATTCACTTTTGATAAATATATTCAACATCATATCCTTATTAGGGTTCTAAGAGGGTTTAAACCTATTTCCATCCTTAACAATCATTCATAAAGCATAGCCCCTCAATCCAAAAAAATTCCTAAAATTTTGAGATAAAAACATTTTCCATCTACCACTAATATATTAAGTTCTGATGCAAAGGTTTTATGAGATAATGAGCACAATAAAATCCCTCTCAGTTTGAGAACCCTTCATTCTGAATACTCAAGAGACCTCAAAACAAATTTTCATTACTTATCCTTCAAAATATGACCTAAAATTGAATTAAAAAACTTGAAACAACATAAATAACATTTTAAAATGCTTACATGAGCTCAAACATCTTTAAATCTGATCATTACCCCTCATTATTCCACACTCTCTCTCTTTACTCTCTAGACCTTGAGCTACAAATCACATTAGGCCTTAAAAATGACCTTCATTCCTCTTTCTAAGCACTCTCCACCTTAATCACATACTAAATAAACATATCTCATACTTAATAAATTTCATACATCCTTCACATACTTTTACAATAGATCATGTCACCTCATTAGACCAGACAGGGTCTAGAAGTTGTCTAGGTGTAGACTTGGTCTGAAGGTCCAACCTCTATAAGATCACCCTGAGACTCTCATGAGTGTTCCAATTCCTCTCATACATACTTACTCAACCTCATAAAACCACTCATGCCTATGTGCACTCATAATACCAAGACACCATGCTCATACCTTCTTACAAGGTCTTTTCATGTTATGACTAGGCTTAAGCTACTCAAAGACATGTACCTTCATTCCTTAAAATTATCTCTTTTTCCATAAAATTATATTTGATGAAAACATCCTTTAGTGAAAACACTCCATCAATGCCCTTTGCCACATTAACACACTGTCAACTAGGAACACTCTCTTATTGATATCAACCTTATGCAAGATGTACCATTAACATCGATGATAATACTCAATAATCACCATTTATTAAATTAGTAAAAATAGAACAAATTCAATTAAAAATATAAATCTACCTTCTCGTAGATGTGATACCATAAATACTCATTAGATCTTACTCACTTATTATGTGGTTGATAATTATCCTATAGAAATAACACTATAAATGATAATATGAATAAAGCATAAACTATAAACAATAAACAATATAAACAATAAACAATATAACTAATATAAATGATAGTTATCTAAGCATTTTAATATGTCTTAAAGCATAAACTATAAACAATAATGTATCTATTTATATATTAACAATAATTTATGTTTCAAATATTAAACTATTTGATAGGGTAACAGCCTTTTTTTTCTTTTTTTTTTCTTTTTTTCTTTTTACTTAGACTGGGGGGAACTCAGCCCCGCCGCCTTACGTGTACAGAGCCTACAAACCCCCGAGGTGCCCACCTGGTAAACTTTTTAATGTGACCAGTGATGCAGGCGAGTCAACACACCCTCCGGTACCACGGGGCAGGGAGGGACTTGAACACTTGACCTGTGAAGCATGACGCAATTGCCCTCAATCCATGAAACCAACTGATCTAACCCACCCGCCTGATAGGGTAACAACCTTGTTGTATATTCATTAGTTGATTAAGTCATACTATAGTCAAATGGAAAAACCTACTGCAAATAGACTCCCAATAGCCTTAACTTTATTTTTATGTTTATTATATATTAAAAAAAGTTAGTAATTTACACCACAATATACAAATAGAGAATAAATATAATATTTATCTATTTACTTCACATACCAATAGTTATTTGAACTAAATCAAACAAGTACAACATATTTGCGAGGATACATCATTAATTTCCCAATGAATCAAAACCTTGATACAATAGTAAAATATTCCTAAAATACCAAATATGATGAGATTAATTATCAATCCCATTCCTTTCTAAACTCATTATTCATATAAATTTAAGTGAAAACCATTTAAACAAAAAACATCTAGCCATATGAGTAACATAAACTTTAAATGATAGTATCCTTGATATAAACCCTACCTAGTTTTAATGTAAACACTAGCCATCAATAATAAAGTGAAATTGTGTTAATAACCATTTAATAAAGAAGAAGAAAAATATTCATATTCCATAAATATAGTAGCTAAATTTTAATAATTTAACTTTCCACAAAATCAATACACATTAATTAAATAATCAAGCCACTACTTTAGCTTCAATATCCCACTCACATTTATTATTTATTATACTTGATATTCAGAGTTTTAAGAAGCAAATTTAACATCTATTAAGAACAATAAAATACTTATCAACCAGCCTAAATTTAAATAAATAAGGTATATTATGTTTAAAATTTTAATCATACAACATTATAATTAGATACGACCACATCAACACTGCAACTATGCTCATATAAAATTAAACTCAAAGTGAATTGAATCACTAACATGACGTAGAATAGCTTTCCACCAAATAAAGTCGATGAAAAAAATAACAAACCTCAATAATAAGGGAACAATCCCACCCTTACTTCCTAATGACACCATCCATCGGTGGCCCTAACTGCCCAATCCATTAGTTGGATGATGGATCTATGTAGGTGAAATGATTTAGGAAGGTGTAAGGAGTGATAATGAGATTTTGAGATAACAAAATAAATTCCAAAAGACTAGGGAATATCAATCAATAATAAATGATAAGGAAATAATATATTCTAAATGAAATCAATACTTGTTGATTTCAAATACAAAAACAATACAAATATATTGAAAGGACATGTACCCATGCATATTTTGATATGATAGTATCAAGACTATAGGATTTTAAATTTTAACTTCATGGATTAATGAAAAGTATTATCATTAAATCCATCAAAGTGAACCTCATAATACTTGAAATAAATTTATATAGGTATCATGTTTATTTAATAATCATCTTAAGTGACTCATACTTATCATGTCATTAAACTAACCAACTAGGACTAAACGAATCAAAGAAACCAAAAAGTGTTCTGAAATAGAATAACAACATATTCATAACATATTTCACTACCTAAAATATCAATCAATATTTAAATAAGTACAACCTTCAAACTAATAATAATATTTGACTAAATAATGATTCAACTATCAAAACCATAGTTAAATGAAAGTGAACCAAACATCCAAATAAACCTTTATTTACTATAACTAGCTGACCCAAAATCAAGTCTAACAAGCTTGAGATTATAACTGAGTCAAAATAATGAATATAAGTTGTTATTAAAAAATTAAAATTAGATACCACAAAATTACCTGAAATTTTCAAGTCATTACACACCATTCAATCATTCAAAAATTCTGATAATTATTTTACAAATACTCACTCAGAACCAAATCAAAAATAATCATTTATGCCTTTTGTTAGAGAGAAAGTATACGGTGCCATCACCATTGGAAGAAGGTATAAAGTGAAATAAAAAAGAAGTGAAACTAATTAAATTTATTTTGGCTGCCAATAGCAATCTATACAAAGCCAAAGAGAGAGGTGGTTTTTTTTTTTCATTCTTTCTACCTGAAAGGAGAAGACGTATAGTTGTACGTTCAAGGAGAAAAGTGCAAATTATAATAAAAATGAGGACTAATTTAATTTTTGTATGTTTCATACCAAAAATGAGCTATATAGTGACACATCAAATAGAGGGAGGTAAATAGTAAAGAAGATAACAAAACTTTGCTTTTGTCTACATAAAGTAAGTCGTATGGCCCAAGGAGAGGTTTAAAAATTTATAAAACAAACCAGATCAAATTTAATTTATTTTTTGCCTTCACAAGTAAATTGTTTGGCATAAAGCAAGAGGAGGAAGATAAAAGAAATACTAGATCAGTAAATCTAAATTATTTTTATTTATAAAACTGAGTCATATGGTTGTACATTCATAAAATAGTGATAGAAGAATACATATCATCAAAAAGGGGAATAATTAAAAACATTTTGTTTTAACTTAAACAATAGGTTGTACATTGGTGTAGTAGTTGAGAGGTAAAGGTGAAATCAAAATACACATTTTTAATTTGTTTTTAATGCCAAAATGAGGTTGTATGCCCCAAGGGAGAGGAGTGATTAAAAAAATTTAAAAAGAAGGAATCTGCATAAATTTCTTTTTTTTTGTTTTCATTCACCAAAAGAGGTCACACAACTATGTCACGCGGTAAAAAAGATAGATAATACAGAAAAAGAGAAATTAAATTATATTTTATTTGCATGTTGAAACTATATAATTATATGATAGACAATAAAGGTGATGTAAAAAGCTTCATTTAAATTCTTCTTTTTCATCTTGCCATGTGGAAGAAAGGTGACTAAACATGGTAGTGAAATTCATTGGATGAGATTGAAAAAGAACTAAAGCAAGTTTGTATGGGTAAAGCTGCTAGTATAATTTATAGGTGTAGTTAAATAACTTAATTTTTTTATAGTTATTTGGTTTTGTCAAATTTGTAGAAAAACTATCATTATGTGAATACCTCTCAATTGTAAATTTTCTTAAAAAATTAATTTCTTCATCCTCTACCTTGGAAAAGCCAATTACAAACAATAATAAAACAAGTAGGAAGTACTAGTTTTATAGAGTAATGCCTCTCTTACCTTTAGAATTTAATATGGAGAACATTTTAGATACCGATCTAGATCATATTCTTAGACAAATTTTGGAAGAGAATGAATGCATTACTTAAAAATAACTTTGGTCAAATTACTTTTGATAGTGGATTGACACAAGATGCAGCCTTTTAAATTTCAATATAATCTCCTAAATTGGTTCTGGTCATGGAGGTACATAATAATTCAGAATCAAGGGAAGTGAGAGATCCATAGATTGAATTGGTTGCAAGATTAGCTCTAAATCACATAGGCAATATGTTGCATCTTCCAAAATGAGAGTCTTTTATGCACTTAACACTTGATTCCTCTCAATTTCTCTGGGATGATAACATCTCATGTGCTAAACAAGTTAATCATGGATGGTTAATCAAACTAAGGCAGTTTTCTACATGACTCCCAAATAATATTGTAAGATCTAACTTCAAGAATGAAATAAATGATATAATAACATGATTACACAAAATAATGGGAAATCCAATAGTTAAAATTTTTTATACATGGATGTATAGGTTCGTTTCACTCATTCATAAGAACATACAATATCTCAATTAGGGATAACTAATTAGTGCTACAATCCATAAATAACTAATGAAAGTAAGGTGCACATCAAAATTTTATATAACTTCTTATTTTGTCTATGTTGTCGTTATTTGAATATATTTTGATAGATTACATATTGTGGGTGACTTCAAAAAAATAAAAGTAAACGATTTTTATCCCTAACTTGCATTAAAAGAAAGCACTCGACACTTTAAGAGGGTGAATGATTGTTTCCTTCATTTTTTCATTTAGTTTTTTGAGAAAGAAATTTTTAACATAATAATATAAGTGGTGGTTATCATAGAACAAAATGCGAAACTTGGTTCATACAATTCTTAACTTGGTTCATACAATTCTTAACATAATGAGGATTAGTGGTTGTGAAATTGTTCCATACGTTCTCCGATGTTTTGTCATAATAAGCGGGCATTAATGGAACTAGTGAGACATGTTGAAATAAACAAGTTTTTTATAAGTAGACACAGAACATAGATCAAATTTCCAATTTTTATTGGAGTGTACACATATCCATCAATAATGAAAGATAAAATAGTAGAATAATAGATCCCATTGTAATCTCAAAACTTTTGAAAACAAATTTGCATTTGATATAAGGGGTTTAATTGATCACAATGTTGGGCCTTCATTTCAACATCTTTCACACTTTGAAGATTACTGAATGGACTATGATGATTTAAAAGTGGTCAAAATTATGGACTATTCATGACGTACCATGAAACATATAGTCAAATTTGATATAATAAAAATGCCAAAGCAATTTGTAGGTGATGAAGTCACATTAGATCTTTTTTCTTGCTGTTACAACGCTCGTAAAGCTTATGGAAAAAGAAAGCAGTTTAGGGGTTTTATAAAGTTAAAACTGCTAAGAAAGCAATTGATTCTGTGATTAAAAGAATGGGCATTGCGTGTTCAACAAGCAACCAAATGGACCCCACGCTCGAAAAATATTGTGCAGAATCGTTTTCAGATAAGAACAACGGATTAAATCTATTGTGAGTTTTTGTTTTCTCTCTTTTACTTTTGTCTTGATTGCGTGGTTATAAACAAAATTACTTTGGAATACTTGCCATCCATTTCATATGCAACGACGACGAGAATTTTAGTTTCGAACGTTACTTGAGTATTTTGAGCAAAAAATTATATATTTGTGTTTTTTGTGTTGAACAAAATAAATATTGAGATTTTTAAAAAGTAGATTGCTTTTGGAGGAATCGACTAGCGAGTCATTCTACTCCGTTCCTCTCGGCATTCAGGAAATCAGTACTTGTCTTCCTCTTGATAAAAGAAATATTAAAAAACTGTAAATATAAAATATTAATGATGTAAAGTTTTTAAAGCTAAATAAAAGTTTTTGACGGGGATGGAGACAAAGTACAAAGAATTGAATTGTCACAAATAAATAAAAAAGAACAATAATTTATACTGATGTTCGAAAACATACATTAAAATCTGGCATGGAGCGCTTATTATTTGAAATTTAAAAAAAAAACAATTTTCCCATCATGCTCTCGGCCAACCAAAAAAAAAAAAAAACTGGCCCCTCCACCGGTATTCTCCTTATGTTGATTATTTTAGTTAGAGCTCTTAAGGGCTTTTTCAATTTTTTTATTCTTTAACTAGTTTCAAATTTTGTAAGTTAAATTCTTATTTTTGGCAAATAAAAGCTATAACATATATGCCCTCCCTCTATCCCCTTTAAGGAACTTAGGTGATCAAAAATACTTGGTTTATTACTTTGTCGTTTAGTCTTGTCAGAAGTAATGTCATGTATGCTCTCCCTAAGCTCTAAGTGATTTAGGTAACTTAGAAACAACCTCTAATTTTTTTTACTTTTTTTCATTTATTTATTTTCTTGCATTTAGATTCTAGATGAGAATTCATCACCTCCTCACAAATTATTTAGGGGTGCATTGACCTAGGGTTTCATCTTCTAGCATCATACCAACCCTGCTCCATGGTGGGGTGTATAAATCAGGGCATATGATACTAGAATTATTAGGGGGCTAAGTGGCTAGCCTCTTTGATCCTAATGAAAACTCAAGTCAAGTCTTGATAAACGTCAAACTCTATTAAGAAGTACATGACTAGAGTTATTATGTAGAGTAATAAATATTTACATAGTAAGTTAGCAGGTATAAAACCAATTGACGTGATTACACCCTTGTGTTAGCCACTCTTGGGACCATTTTTAGTCAACCCTACTTATCATGGAATTTATTTCCAAATGCTAAGTGATCCTCACTCTAAGTTTGTGCAATGTACCACTTCTTGAGAGATAGAGGGGGAATAAAAAATCTACCTACACATGTTATTTAATTTTTATATTAACACTTATTGCCTCACAAGCTTTAGTATATCAGTGGAAAATTTGGCAGAAGTTCCGCACACCCATGTCAGTTTTAGGGATAAGATGAGCCATTTGTTATATTTATATTTTCTTATATTTACATGTGTGTTTTGAGACTAAATTTGTTTATTTGTCAAAATTCAAAATGATTCATAAACCATCATGTGTTTTCATCACACTTTAGACTAAGAGGTGTTATTCTGCGCATTTTATGTCATGCTTTTGACTAAGACTTTTTATCCCAAAATTTAAATGGGGCATTGTTATGGTACCTATTTCATCCTAATAATTTAACTTAGATTTTTTAATCCAAAACCATTATCATACTATTTGATTGAATGGGCATCATTATGATTCTCATGTTATTCCAAAAATGTTACCTTATTTCAAACCAAGTTCAAAATCATGTGTATCTTTGGTCTAAAAATGATGTTGTTATGATATCCATTTGGCTCTAAGATGTTCTCCATTTGAGAAATATAATTCCTAATCAACAAAAATGTAGTAACTTAAAAATGGTCCTTCAATATTTATTATTTAATTTATATTTATGTTGTGCTTATATATATATATATATATATATATATATATATATATATATATATATATATATATATATATATATATATATATATATATATATATATATATATATATATATATAATTTGGTTTAGATTGAACAAGATTGGAGCTCTTCTTACCCTGTTGAAACTTTAGATTTCCTATATTTATTTCTAAATAGACATGTGATCCTTTTTAGTAGGGGCCAAGTAGTTGTTGAATTGTAAAGTTATGCATAGCCACATTCTAAAGGAGTGTATGGTCTTGGTAGCTCTCTTGAATCCAATACAAATTTGTAGGTAACAATCATCTTAATTTTAGTTACATATTTTTAAATTTAATTTTTTGCTATTTAATTTTTATATATGTAGTTTATATATTTTAAATTTTTATTTATAATCCATAATAATATTTTTATTAGTGTACTTTTTTTATATTATTATTTTTTTCTTATATATATATATATATATATATATATATATATATATATATATATTGATTAATTTGTTTAGGTATTATATTAAGTCATTAGGAAAAGTATGGCTTAACTCTATTTTATAAAAATGAGTTGTGTATTGCTTTTCTATAAATGTATGTTTCTTAAAGTTATTTTGGCTAATAATTTTAATGCTCATAATACAATCCTTGATTATCGAATATAATCTTCATTCTGTTCATGTTTGTTCACTTTTACAACATGATATTTATTCATGTATTTGTGTTTATCTAGTTTCAATCCTTTATTGTGGCCCACTCCAACATGGTTTGAAAGCTGATTATGGTAGCCAAATGCCATAGTCCCTATTGTGAAATCTTGAGTTTTTATCTTCCATATCATAGATTTGATATTCTTTGACCTTAGATATTGTAGATACATAATTTTATCATATTTTACTCTTCTTCTAGGTTGCTTTTTTTTATTAAGATTCATAAAAATAATATAGGAAAAGGCATTTTTGTAGGAAATCTTTTATATGTATTTCATTGGAAATGGTTGGTACCATTGAACTTAGAAGGTGCCAAGACCATAGTAATAATTGTAAATATGACCTAGCTTCATGTTAGTTTATTTCAACCTTCTGGGAGGGTTTGGAGGTATTTTATTTGATTATGTACAAATCCTTATAATGATAGACTACAAGGGAATTTTTTTTTATAGGTTTATTTGGGTTTATTGATAAACTTTTTGTGCCCCTTATAATTTTTGAGAGCAAGACTGGATCTAAATGTTCTTAACAATAGTAATTATGATTGCTACATGCATCCTACTAGAGTTATCTTCCATCCTGACACTTGCTAGCCTCACTCATGGTTCTAACTATAGGAGTTGGCGACCATCTTGTCACCTACCATAACTAGCCATGATCTTGGCACCTATTGGAAATGTGTACCATCCTAACACCTACTAGAAACACCTAGAATCTTGACACCTTTAGATGTATCTTATAACCTCGATGCATGCTTTTGGCTTAGTTGAATTTGCCCTAGCTACTTCCACCTTGGGTGATCCCAATGAGATGTGTTATGATGAGCTAATTATGATGTAACTATCCCATATGCCATTGATCTTATAGTGATGCATTCTAACCAGCTATTTTTGATGTAGTTACTTGCAACACCCTTGATCCCACTGGTCATCATCCTAGTGACCTAATTTTTGGTCACTTGATGCTGAATCATCCACATATTCTAATGTGATGTGTGTGCATACATCAAATTTAGTCAAATTCTATCACAACATTTATGCAAGGTTCATTAGTCACACTGTAAATGCTAAATAGCTATTATTATTATTTTTAAAAGATGCGATATAACAAAATTTTACATTTTACATAGAAAAACCCTATGAAAAATCTAGGGGTGAATTTAAGTTGATAGGTAATGGCTACACACTTATTTTTTAGATAGCTTCCTTTTGTAATTCTAAGGATCACCTATATATTATTTACATTTGTTTGGATTTGTGTGGGTTCTTTATCATAATATACTTTTTAATCCAATGGATATCCTTACAATTGGAGCTAAAGTATAGAATTATGCAAGTAATGGATAACATTAGGTTACAAGGTATATGGGTTGAATAGGTAAAGCCTTTAAATCTAAATAAAAAAGGGATTTTTTGAATGAACTAACATGATTTACTAGGTTCTATATAGCATAGGCTAAAATGACTCTATTTTTTAGGATAATATATTATTCATTAAATTGGTGGTCAAAATAGATAGTGGTATTTTTTGGGGTTTAATAATGTTATGAGCTACAAGTGAAGAGTCAAGTGCTAGCATAAAATATAAGACATAGTGGTCAAATTGATGTGGAGGAAAATTTGAAATATAAATATCCAACACTTATAAAAAAAATATGGGCTTATTAAAAATGATATAATTCACAATTGAAGATCCACAAACAAAGAGAATCAAGTAAAACCCTCATAGCACAAAAAATGGGTAGTAAATATGAGGATCACAAAGCTATTTGATTTCTTGAAACCAATCAATTGATTTCCATTTGAGGATATTTAATGATCTAAATAATTACATTGAAGGCATTCTATTCGTATGTCTATTGATGAAGTCATCATACCAGAGAGTGGAAAATAATTTTCAAATGATTAGAATAAGTAGTCCAAGATTGGAAAGTGGTTATCAATTCATAACTTCAATAATCAATCCAATGAAGAGTGTCACACTATGAGATCTCTAGTTTCATAGCTCGAGGAAGTATAAGTTATGTAGAAGTATAAAAATTTAAGTAGATAATATACTATGCACCCAATGATATGGTAAGTATTAAAAATATCTTCACGTCTCCCAACAAGAAATTATATGAATTAAAAATATTGATTCCTTAAAAAAAGTAGATGAATGGTTAACCAATACACTTCATCATTTCCACAAGAAGTCTAAAGAATTTAATTTCTCCTAAACCACATTTTAAAAAATTGAACTTGAAATTGGTGTATATTCCATAGCCAAAAGTTGGATTTGGATAATTAGAGACCTGTATGTCCTTAACTCCCATCAAATCTAGCGAATTGATTTCCTTCATGTATGTATTGATTTGATATCACTAATGTAAATCAAAAGATACCGAGCACAATTTCATACACATAGATATAATAATAATAATAATAATAATAATAATAATAATAATAATAATAATAATAATAATAATAATCAAACTACTTTATTTCATTCAACATGTATTGCAAATAATATGTTGGATAATATATAGCCTTGGAGGTATCAAAATAATCTCCTAGTAAATAGGATCAAATAACATGGAATAGTCATGGGTAACAATAATTACATGACCTCGTGACTAGCAAAATGCATGACTGTCTATTGGGAAAAAAGTTGGGAAATGTAGGGTTTTTCTTCAGCCATTCATGGTGCTACTCATCCCAGTCAAAGATCTTAGGGCCCAAGCTGTAGGGCCACATCCACAGAATCGAGATCTTCTACAAGATGGCTCACTTGGACTCTGAAATGTCTAGATTTTGGGCGTCTTTGCCCCTGATCTACAAGTTGATGTTGTCACACCCTGAGGTGGAGTTCATCTAGTGGATGGACAGTGATGCCATGTTTACCAACATGGCCTTTAAGCCCCCATTTGAGTGCTACAATATTTTGAGATGTTGATTAAGGAAGCCTGGGCTACGGGCAGTGAGAGTTTAGGGTTTGAGGGTGTGGTGGAGCACAGCGTTTTTTTTGACATGGCTACAACCATCATTATTGTTAGATCTGATGATGTCTCTGTCAAATCAAAGTGATAGAGAAACCAAAGGTATTTTATAGAATTTTAATGTCACGATAAATGCTTGTGTGTCATTATTGTTTATTGAAATGGCAACCTGCATTGTTGGCTAGGGTAGAATGCTAAAGATATATATATTTTTTTAGCATTATTTACCCTATGTTGTAATTTGTTTGAGGTTTTAGGTCCTTGTAAAACTTGGATACTTTTATTGGACTATGTTTGTGGTTTCAGGTCCCTGTAAACCCTGATTTTGATACTGCTCTTCAGTAGGTTTTAGGACTACTTTTCCTGGTAGTTGTTAATGCTTTATCTTGATTTTGTTAAAGGGTTTTTGGGTCCCTTCAAAACTTTAACAATATATCACCAAAGGTAATTAGTAAAATACTAATTACTTCAATAATTTACCAATGTGAACATTACTCAATCCTAACAAACCACACACTAATATATGGTCTAGTGTAGGCCTTGAGAAATGGAATTCCTAGTAGTGTCACTTGGTGTATAAAATTTAACTTTTGAAATATGCAATATTTTGAGACATCTCACCATTAGACGCATTTGATTTTTTAAATGTGGTCAACCATATATTTACCATTGACATGTAGTCTATGAAGTAAATCCTTGAAATTTTGTGATAGATTGTCATGATCTAAAATACCATATATCATAGTTAGTTCAAATGATTTTATTCATTAGTTTTAGGAATTGCAGGAATATTGTCATTTATTGTAATAAGTATACTCTTAATGGTATAAATTATATGTATGAATTTCCTTATGGCACTATTTCATAGTACAGTTTGTCCAACAATAACAAAGACAAAATAATTGAACCATAAACTAGAGGAAAATAAGGATATATTTTAGTCAAATAATTAAGTTCCTACATAATATAAACTAAAAAATACTATTGATTTTATCCTTTAAATACCACTACTTCAATCCTCTTTATGTAAAATACCATTTCTAGAGAATGAATAGATCAAGAGGTAGATCCATAAAATAATGGATAATGGACACATCATTCCCAAATCATTATTTTGTAGAATCCCAATTGTGCTTTTTCCAAATAAGGATGGGACACAAGGTTATGAATAAATTAAAATAATATGCATAAGATTAAAGTGAAGAACTATTATCATAATCTAAATATTAAGCTATTTTTATATGATATACATGGTGTAGAAGTATTTTCCAAAATTTATCTTAAGTTTGGGTATCATCATATTCATGTTGAACCTTAAGACATTTGTAATATAGTATTGAAAACAAAAGAAGAATTCTTTAAGTGGTTGGTTATGCCTTTTAGTTTAACTCATGTAGTTAATTTACTCATTGAAATGATTAATGAAATCATAAGGACCTTTAACTATGGAATTTTTTAATATACTTTGATGATATCCTAATATTTAGAAAATATGTGATGAAAATCTACACCATGTTGAACTAGTGTTTCACGTTTTGAAGAAACACATTATTATGATAACATGAGTAAATGTTAATTTTCTTGAAAGAGATAAAATCTTTGGGATACATTACACACACAAAGAGTGCATGTGTGAATCTAACCAAGATTCAAGTCATACAAGAATTGGAAATAGTAAATATCTTTGCATAGATTCAAAACATCTCAAAATTAAAAAATTATACAGGCGATTTGTGTTTAATTTTTATCCTTTAAACCAATATGCCAAAGATGGAACCAAATAAAGTTTCATCTAGTTAGCTACATAATATAGATAATTCAATGAAGTAAAATTTAGACTCTATTTTTTGCTAGTACTCATGTTTCTTGACTATAAATTTGGAAGATCATCCAATTCATTAGGTAATAAAATTTACTATCACAAATGTGTATTGACAACACACCAAGTCATATAAAAGGGTAATTTCTATTATAATGTGTTAAACAACATGTGATTGGAATCAAAGATACCTTTAGAGTAATACTTACATCAGATGATGAGGGAGTGATTAGGTATGGTGAGGGATAGTGATGGTTAATGAAAGAGTGATTAGGATGATAAAGGAGTTATTAGAGATGATGAGGGATAATAAAGGTCAATGAAGGATGGATTAGGGATGAGAAAGGATGATGAGGGAGTGATAACAGATGATCATGAATGAGGATGAAGGTATTAAGTATGGTGAGGAATGAGGAAAGAGTGATTAAGGATTATGAGTGATGAGGATAGAGTGATTAGGAATGATGAGGGATAATGAGGGTAAATGGATGAATGATTATGAATGATATGTGAGTGATTCAAGATGACTATGTATAGTGAGGGTTGATGACGAAGTGATTAAAGACAATGAGAAATGATAAGAGAGTGGTTAGGGGTAATGAGCGATGAGTAGGAAGTGATAAGGGATGAGGGAGGGATGATGAATGAGTAAAATTAACACAAAATAGTCATTTGGTGTGTGAACTTCATCAATTTGACCTATGTTTCCCCAATCACTATACTTTGGATTAAGTATCAAGTTAGTGGTTTATAGATTTCAATTTTAAGAAACCTAGGACCCTTATAAATGACAAGAATCAACCCAAAAGCTATAAAAACATAAAAATGACTATATGCTTACCAAAATTGGGCATCAATTATAAACATTATGCCCTAAAATCCATAGGTTCAATAATTAGACCCTAAAAATGTATAAGTACTGACCCTATTGGATTTTGGTAAAAAAATCCACATCAAAAGGAATGCAACTATGAGACCAACTCTATCAGATGCAAAGTGACCCTAATTTATTATATTTACTAAAATAAATTTAAATTATAAAGAATATAAATGTTTACATTTAAAGGTAAACATTTATATTCCTTATACTTTGAATTTATTTTAGTAAATATCAGATTTAACTAAATATTACCTTCATGTACATGTTCCAGGGTTTTTCGGTGAAAAATAATTGGAATGCATACATGTTGCTCATAAATATTATGCTTTCTTAATAATTTGTACATGTTCCTAGTAACACGTATGCATTATAGTGCATATGCATTATTGAAATTTGAATTGAAAAAATAAAGCCTTTTGGCTAAGAAATGGCTTTGATTCACAAGACAAAGGCTTGAACCTTTCAATCTACAACCAAGTCCAGGAGTTTTGATAGAAAATTAAATATTTAAACTTCCATCACCAAATAAACTATGCATTTCAACAATAAAATTTAAAAAATTATTACCATGAAAATGAGCATGCTTTGCTCTTTCCAAATATAGGATTCATATAATTGTTGGAATACTTTAAGGGTTCAAACTATGTTGATTTCTAGTTATACCTAGTTTAGGCCATTACATGTCACAAAAAAACATGCCTATTCATGTTTATTTAATTTTTATTTCATTTATCCAAGTTTAAAATGAATTATATGTTCAAAAACTAGGTCTAATTCTACACACATTCAAAAAAACATCAAATTTCATTTTTTAGGTACTTAGGGTGGGTACATGACCAACTATACATTTTTTGTCATTTTTCAAGATCTATTTACTTTAAAAAATAATTAAAAAAATATTGATTAAAAAATATAAAAATATATAGGTCACAAACTAGAAGATCTTATATAAATATTCAGTGAAGGGTTTAAAACAATATTAAATAATGTTAAAAAATCGTGGGCCACATAGCCATCTATCTACTCTATTTTCTTAAAAAAATAAGAGTTCCTCTTCAAAATTTAGATGTTTGACCTAGTTATACTTAACCATTAAAAAAAAAAAAAAATTGGAAAGTGGACTCAAAATGATACAATTCATATTCTTACACCATATTCAAATTTTATGTGTAGAAATCTCAAATTATCTATAGAAATTTAGATTTATGAAAATTTAGGAAAGTCATGTCCATGGGTATGCCCCATTTTGTCCTCCAACTTTATGCACTTAACCTAAGGAAAAAAAAACTTTTTTGATGTAGATGGATCTATAAACAAATTTTATTTTTTCCTTAGTTACCTACAATTGACTATACCAAGACTTTTTCCCTAGTTCCCAAAATAAAATCTTTCTAACTCACTCTTGCCATTACCACATAGCATCATTTGGATGTTCATTAAATGGATGTGAAGAGTGATTTTCTTCATGGTGACCTCAAGAAGGAGATATAAATGGAGCAACCATAATGTTTTGTGAAATATTCTTCCTTAGTTTTCAAACTTTAGAAATCTATTTATGCCTTCAAACAAGATGTTCATGCTTGGTATGTAAGTAAAACTACCATAACAACAAAAATAGGTAGTAAATATGAGGATAACCAACCTATGTGATTTTTTGAAACTAATCAATTACTTTCTATATGAGGATATTTTATGATCCAAATAATTACATTGAAGGCCTTATATTTGTATATATATTGATTGAGTCATCATGCCAAAGAGTGGAAAGTAATTTTGAAATTATTAGAACAAGTAGTCTAAGATTGGAAAGTGGTGCTTAATTCATAACTTCAATAGTCAATCTAATAAAGAGTATCACACTATGAGCTTTATACTTGCACAGTTGAAGCAAGCAGGTATAATTTATCTAACACTATAAAAATTTAAGTGGATAATATATTATGAACCCAATGATATGGTTGGTACTAAAAATACCTCTACTTCCTCCAACAAGAAATTATATGAATTAAAAATATTATTTCATTAAGAAGTGTAAATCAATGGTTAACCAATACATTTCATAACATCCAATGGAAGTCAAAAGAATTTAATCTTTCCTTAAAAAAATTTCAAAAATTAAACTTGAAATTGTTGTATCATCCATAACCAAAATTTGGATTTGGATAATTAAAGACTTGTCTATATTCAACTGCCATCATATTTAGTGAATTGATTTCTTTCATGTACACATTGCTCTAATACAAGTGATGTAAATTGAAAGAGCCTCAACATAGTTTTATACATAATAATAATAATAATAATAATAATAATAATAATAATAATAATAATAATAAAATAATAATAATAATAATAATAATTTAACATGTAATATGAAAAATACATTTGATAATATATATCCATTGAGGAAGCAAAAAAAATCGTGGTAAATAAGATGAAATAACTTGTAATAGTCATGAGTAACAATAATCATACAAGAATACAATTCCTAATAATAATAAATAATATTGTTATAACTATATAAAAATATAATCACCAAAGTATGCTCATGTTTGTTAACTTCTATAATAGGGATTTTATTTGTGTATTTGTGTTTATCTACTCATAATCTATTATTGTGGCCCACTCCATCATGGTGTTGGAGCTGATTATGGTAGCTAAATGCAATAGTATCTATTATGAAATCCTCTGTTTTTTGCTTCCATGTCATAGATCTAGCATTATTTGATATTACATATTATAAATTCATAATTTTACCAAATTTTAGTCTTCTTCTATGGTGCTTTGATAATTAAGATTCATAAAAATAATAATGAAAAAGGCATTTTTGTAGGTAATCTCTTATATGATGGTATTTCACTCGAAATAGTTTTCACCATTGAACTTAGAAGGTTCCAAAACCATATGAATGAATGTAAAAATGACATAGCTTTGTGATAGTTTATTTTGGCCTTCTTTGAGGGTTTGGAGGTATTTTCTTAGATTTTGTGCAAATCCATACAATAGTTGATTAGGAGGAAAAACCATTTATAGGTTTTCTATGTTTATTAATTAACTTTAGGTGTCCTTTATATTTTTGGAGAGAATTATTGTATCCTTATGTTTATTAAAAATAAGAGTTATAATTTCTACATGCATCCTACTAGAGTTAGCCTCCATCCCTACACCTACTAGCCTCACCCATATTTCTACCTATAGGAGTTGGAAATCATATTTTCACCTACCATAACTAGCCACAATCTTAGAACCTATTTGAAATATGCACCATCCTATCATCCTGATACCTTCAAATTCTATTATAACCCTAACAAATGCTTCTAGTTTGGTTGAATCCATCTCGACTACCTCTACCTTGGGTGATTTTGATGAGTAATTTTATGATTAGATAATTTTAACATAACTATCCCATATGCCATTGATCTTACATCATTGCATTTTAATTAACTATTTTTGATGTATTTGCCTCAGACACCCTTGATTCCACTAGTCTGCATTATGATGACCTACTTCTGGGTCACTTGATGCTGAATCATCCACATATTCTAATGAGATGTGCTTGCATACATCAAATTAAGTCAATTTTTATCACAAAATTTATGAAAGGTTGGTTAGGCACAATATAAAGGCTAAAAACCTATTTTTTTTAAAAAGATGTAATATTATTTTTTTACTTATTGGGTATAAATAACCTACGAAAAATCTTAGGGGTGAATTTAAGTTGATGGATAATGTCTACATGATTATTTTTTAGATACATACCTTGTGTAATTATGAGGATCACCTATATATTATTTTAATTTGTTTGGATTTGTGTAGGTCCTTTATAATAATATACTTTCTTATCCTATGGATATCCATACAATTGGAGTCAATCAAAGAATTATGAAAGAAATGGACAACACTAGGTTACAATGTATATGGGTTGAATGGGAAAATGCCTATAAATGAAAATAAAAAATGGCTTGTTTAAATAAACTGAAATGATGTACTAGATTCTATATAACATAGGCTAAAATGAATCTAATTTTTAGGACATTAGTATATTTTTCATTAAATTGTTGGTAAAAAAAGATAGTGATATTTTGTTGAGGTTTAACAATACTAAGAGATACAAGTAGAGACTTGAGTGCTAGCATAAAATATAAGACATAGTGATTAAATTGATGTGGAGGAAAATTTGAAACAAATATATCTAGAACTTATGAAAAAATATGGGGCTTTTAGAAATGATGTAATTCACAATTGAAGATCCACCAGAAAACGAGAAGCAAGTAAAACCATCATAGAAATAAAAATGTGTAGTAAATATGAGGATCACCAAGCTATGTGATTTCCTGAAACCAATCAATTGTTTTCCATATGAGGATATTTTATGATCCAAATAATTACATTTAAGGCCTCTTATTGGTATGTCTATTGATGGAGTCATCATATTGAAGAGTGGAAAATAATTTTCAAATGATTAGAACAAGTAGTCCAAGATTGGAAAGTGGTACTTAATTCATAACTTCAATAGTCAATCCAATGAAGAGTGTCACGTTATGAGCTCTCTACTTACATAGCTCAAGGAAGTGGGTACAGGTTATCTAATACTATAAAAATGTAAGTAGATAATATATTATGAACCCAATGATATGGTCGATACTAAAAATATCTCTACTTCTCCCAACAATAAATTATATGAATTAGAAATATTACTTCATTAAGAAATGTAAATCAATAGTTAACCAATACACTTCATAACTTCTTGTGGAAGTCAAAAGAATTTGATTTCTCCTAAAGAATTTTTTTCCAAAATTGAACTTGCATCATTCATAACCAAAATTTGGATTTGGATAATTAAATACTTATATCTATTTAACTCCCATCATATTTAGTGAATTTATTTACTTCATATACATATTGTTCTAATACCAATGATGTAAATTGGAAGATTCTAAGCATAGTTTTATAAACATAAATAATAATAATAATAATAATAATAATAATAATAATAATAATAATAATAATAATAATAATAATAATAATAATAATAATAATATATTGTATTCAACATGTAATATGAAAAATTCATTATTTATTAGATATCTATGGAGGTAGGAAAATGAACTCCTAGTAAATAGGATAAAATAACATATAATAGTCATGAGCAATATTAATCATATATGAATACAGTCCCTAATAATAACAAATAATATTTTTATAACTATATAAAAATATAATCACCAAAGGTAATTAGTAAATTTATAATTACTACGATAATTTACCCATGTGAACATTACTCAATCCTATTATACCAGACACTAGTGTATGGTCTACTGTATGCATTGATAAATGGATCACCTAATAATGACACTTGGTGTACAAAATCAAAACATCTAAAGATGAAATCCATTTTGACATATCGCCATGATAGGTATGTGATGTTTTGTATATGGTCAACCATATATTTACCATTGACATTTAGTCTACAAATTAAACCCTTGAAATGTTATGATAGATTGTCATGATCTCAAATACCATATATCATATTTAGTTCATAATATTTCATTCATTAGTGTGAGGAAGTGAAATAATATTATCAGTATTAGTAACAAGTATACTCTTGTTGGTAATAATTAAATGTATGTACATCCTTGTGGTATCATAGTGTGGTTTGTCCAACAATAACAAAGATAAAATAATTGAACCATAAAGTAGATGAATACAATAATATCTTTTAGTCACCTAAATAAGTTCCTACATACTATACACTAAACATTACTATTGATTTTTTATTTAACTACATCTACATCAAGGATCTTTATACAATATATCATTTATAGAGAATGAAAATATCAAGTGGTAGATCTGTGAAATCATGGATAATGGACACATAATGCCCATATCATTGCCTTGTAAAAACCCAATTCTGCTTATGCCAAATAAGGATGGGACACAAGGTTCTGAATTTATTAAAAAATTATCTTTAATATTAAAGTGAATAACCATTATCATCATCTAAATATTAAGTCATTTTTCTATGATATCCATGGGGTAGAAGTTTTTCCAAAAATTGATCTTATGTTTGGTTATTATCATATTCATGTTGAACCTCTAGACATTTTGAAGATAGTATTAAAAACAAATGAAGGATTGCTTGAGTAGTTGGTTATGTCTTTTAGGTTAACTCATGTAGTGAATTCATTCATTGAGATAATAAACAACATCCTTAGGCCTTTTAACTATGTCATTTTTTAATAGACCTTGATGACATACTAATCTTTATAAAACAATGGATGAACATCTACACTAGGTTAAACTAGTGTTTCACATTTTGTAGAATCACATTTTTATGATAACATGAATTTAAATTTTCATTTTCCATGCAAGTAATATCCTATTTTTAATAAATTACATAGATAAGGAGTGAATGTGTGAACCTGGTCAAGATTCAAGTCATACAAGAATAGGAAATAATAATTAACTTTGTATAGTTTTAAATCTTCTCAAAATTAGAAAATTGCACAAGAGATTTGTGTTTAATTTTTATCCTTTAAACCAAGCTACCAAAGGTGAAAATAAATAAATTTTCATCTAATTATATAAAAAACAAAGATAATTTGATGAATTAAAATTTAGACTCTATTTTATAATAGTACTTGTGTTACTTGATTATAAATTTGGAAGATCATCCAGTTCATTCAATAATAAAATTAACAATAAAAAATGGGTATTGACAACACACCAAGTCATAGAAAAGAGTTAATTTCTATTTTAATGTATTAAACAACATACGACTAGAATCAAATATACCTTTAGAATAATACTTACATCACATGATGAGGGAGTGGTTAGGGATAATGAGGTATGGTGATGGTCAATGGAGTGATTACAGATGATAAAGGTGTGATTAGGGATGATGAGGGATAATGACGGTCAGTTAGGGAGTGATTAGGGATGATGAGGGATGAGGAAAGAGTTATTATATGTGATAAAAAATGAGGATGGAGTGATTAGGGATGATGAAGGACAAGGAAAGAGTGATTATATACTATAAGGGATAAGGAGGTATTGATTAGGAATGATGGGGGATAGTGAAGGTCAATGAAAAAATGATTAAAAATGGTATGGGAGTGAAATAGGGATGAATAAGGATAGTAAATGTCAATGAGGAAGTGATTATGGATAATTAAAAATGATGAGAGGGTGATTAACGGTGATGAGGGATGAGTAGGAAGTGATTAGGGATGATAAATAAGTGAAATTAACATAAAGTAGTTTTTTGATGTGTGAAAGTAATAAATATGATCTATGTTACCCCAATCACACCACTTTGGATAAAGTTTAAAGTGATTGGTTTAAAGATTTTAATTTGGAGAAACCTAGGAATTCTAAAAATGTGAGGAGTCAATCAAGAAGGAACAAAAACCTAAAAAATGACTATATGTTTACCAAAAATAGACATCAATTAAAAAAATTATGCCTTGAAATCCATAGGTTCAATATTGAGTCCATAAAAATGCCTTAATACTTACCAGATTAGATTTTGAAAAATGTTTTTCCACATCCTAACTCGTGTAGCAATGAGACAAACTCTATTAGAAAAATAGTGACCCTAGTTTACTATATTTACTAAAATAAATTTAAAGTATAAGGAATATAAATTTTTAGATTTATAATGTAATTTAAAAATTTATATTCCTTATAATTAACATTTACAGGGATTTTAACTAAATATTACCTTTGGGTACATGTTTTAGGGATTTTTCAGTGCAAAATAATAGGAACATGTATGATTTCCTCATAACCCATACATGTTCCTCATAAAGCATACACATTCCTTGTAATATGTATGTGTTCTTAGTAATGTGTACACATTATAATGCATATGAGTTAGGGTGAGTAGGTATTATTGAAATTTTAAATCAATTAATTAACCCTTTTGACTCATAAATGACTTTGATTCTCGAGCCAAAGGCTTAGACCTATCAATCTACAACCTAGTCTAAGATTTGATAGAAAAAAAGTTTAAAATTTACATGCCTCAAATATACATGCCTATTCATATTTACGTAATTTATATTTAATTTATCCAAGTGCAAAATAATCTATATGGTCACAAAGTAGGCCAAATTATACACACATTAAAAAAAATCATTTTTTTGAGGTACTTAGAGCAGCACATGGTCAGTTATCCATTTTTTTTATCAATTTTCAACATCTACATCTAAAATTAATTAAAAAAAATTCATTAAAAAATATAGGTCATAAAATATAACATCTTATCTAGATATTAACCAACATGTTTCAAATAATATTAAACAATGCTAAATAAAATGGTGGGCCACACAACCATCCATTTACACTATTTTCTTAAAAAAATAGTTGTTTTTCAAATTTTAGATGTTTGACCTAGTTATATTTTACCATTTTTCAAAAAACATAATGTTTTGGAATCTAGACTCAAAATGATGCAGTTCATATTGTTACACCATTTTGAAATTTTGAGTGTAGCCATCTCAAATTATCTATAGAAGTTTGGATTTATGAAATTTCAAGAAAATCATGTCCATACGTAGGCCCCTTTTTATACCACAACATTTTTCACTTACCATAAAATAATAAAAATAATTTAATGTAGATGGATATATCAATGTTTTTATAAAAAAATGGGTCCATAGACAAGTTTAAAACGTGTTTGGTAGCTAAAATTTTTTCTTAGGTACCTAGAATTGATTATACCAAGAATTTTTCCCCAGTTGGGAAAATGAACTTAATCTGGCTCACTCTTGACATTACCACATAACATCATTTGGATGTTCATTATATACATACAAAAAGTTATTTTATTCACGGTAACCTCAATAAGGAGATATACATGGATCAAACACAATGTTTTATGAAAGATTATTCCTTAGTTTGCGAACTTTAGAAATCTATTTATGCCCTGAAATAAGATGTTCGTGCTTGGTATGCCAATATGGACTCTTTTATTATTTTAGTTGGGTTTATTAGATTCCATTATAATTCAAATAATTACATTTTATGGTAGGATGAATCACTTTTTATTTATTTCTCTTTGTGGATGACCTTTCAGTCACAAAGAGTTCTTCATCCTCTATTGCAGTAACAAATCTTTTTTTTATCTGGCAGGTTCTCAATGATTAACTTAGGCTTGATAGATTACTTCCTTGGGATTTAAATTTATCTATTAGACTTTAGGATTAATATTGTGTAATCCCAGTGTGAAATATATTTTCTTGAGAAATTTAACATGGATGACTATAATGCAACTTGAACTCCCTTTCTCTCTTATGTGAAGCTAGAAATAGATTATCCTTATCATTTGGTTTATGATACCTTGTAAATAAAATTTATTGGTTGTCTCATACATATTATTCACACTAAAACCAAAATTTCATATGTAGTGTGCATGTTATCTATATTTATGTAGGAACCACATGACCTTCATTAGAAAGTAGCTAAGTGGATTCTTCATTAGATTTAAGGTAATCATAGTTTTGGGATTCAATATGGATCAAAAGCTGATGATGAATTAATTTGGTATATAGATTTATATTGGGTTGGTAATATTAAAAATTTTAAGACAAATTTAGGTTATAGTTTCTCCCTTGTTTTATTAACAATCAGTTTGTCAAGAAAGAAGAAAAATATTATTGATTTATCTTCTATAAAGGCTTAATACAAAAGAGTTGTTAATGCTGCCAATAAGGATATTTGGATTCATGGGATTATCACTGAGTTTAGTATCTAATTTCAAAGAAAAACATTATTTTTTTTTGACAATAAAATCACCACCCATATTTTCAAGAATCTAGTCCTCCATCAGTAAACCAATCATATTTATATTCACATGTATTTAATTTTTGAGCTTATTCATGAGCAAGTCATTGATCTCCACTACTACTAGACTATATAGCAAATTGATAATATAGTCATCAATCACATTAAATTGATGTAATGTATCTTATTTTGTAGTCTCTTCTTGGGGGTATGGGCTATTTCAATATCATCTTTTGGGATTATATTTAGTTCCTCTTTTATTTTTCTACTTCTTAGGAAATTTTCTATGTACATGGGTATTTCACTAATTCTTATTTCTAGGAATAAATTATTCTACCAGGTGTTAGTGCATGTTTTTAATACCATTATATGGTTTTTAATACACATGTTTTATGGCATGCTTAGGGATTATATTAGGTCATTATGGAAAATATGGCTTAACTGTAGTTTTTTAATTTTTAGTTAGTTTTTGCTACCTTACAATTTTATCTTTCATAAATCTATTTGGATAATGATTCGACTGATCATAATAAAATATTTGATTGATGAATAGAACCTTATTTATTCTTTTGTTTTATTTGAATTTTAAAAAAGGATTTTTCTTTGTGTATTTGTGTTTATGCAAACTTGATCCTTGATTGCGGCCCACTCAAACAACCTACCAATAATCACTTGAGATCTACTCATAAATCCAAATAATCATCTCTCAAATTTATATTTACGTCACTTTAATATATTAAAATTTGATATCAATTTTGGTGTATGGATATCTAAATCAATGCTTTTGGTGGGTAAAATTACACCATTAACATGGAAATGGATATCAAATGTATTGGGTCAAAAATTCCCCATTTGATTTTGCATTGAAATTTTGATATACATGTACACATAAAAATTTCCATTTTAAATACATTCATTTTTTTAACTTCATTTATTTCTCCACTTGGGTTCAATTTATACATGTTTTTAATCATTTTTACATATGCACCTATATGTTTAAATTTCAATGTCATTTAGTGGAAGTCAAAATTTTGATGTTAATTGCAAATTTTTTACCATAGATAAAAAATACATTTAGTATTATTTTTCATTCTCATTAGAGTTATATTTTACATATCATATATCCATTACATTTAGTCTAGTATTATTTTACCAATTTTGTGGTTTAGGGTTGATTACACTATGCACAAAATTTTAAAACTATGCCACAAGGTAAATCCAACATAATCAAATAAATAATAGTAAACAAACCTACATATTACTAAAATAATACTATTTAAAATAGAAATATTATTATTTATAATAAATATTAATGAAAGAAATGGAAACAAGATTGAAATTAACACACTTATAAACTATAGTTTAATTGTGAGGCTACAAACACAATTTGAAACTAGCACACAGGATCTCTTTATAACTTGACTACAATACATCCAATTATTGAGTAATAATACCATGGATTATGACCCATTAAAATTATGTATTTGTTAATTTTGACCCTAAGTTATAATTATAGATTCTATCATTTTTGGGTTGTGTAATTTTTTTGTGATTCTTCACGAATGGATGATGATTAGGATCATGGCATCACTTTAAAAACTTGACAAAAAGAATTGTATTAATTATTTTCCCTTTTAATCCAAATTAATTATTCATAATATTTTAGGAGGTATATAATGTGAAAATTAGTTTGCCTGAAAAATCTCTTGAGGATTTATGACTTCAAATGTTGCATACTTAGAATCATGGATTTGTGTAGTTCTAGTACTTGCAAGAAATATTGAACCAAAATAATAAAAATGATTTTACCTCATGTTGATAATAAAATGCAAATATATGATTATTTATAAACTTATATTAGTATCCATTATGATTTTATTAGACTTAAAATGATGGTGATGTAATATAGGTTCAATGTTCAAACTCTTTGGTTGAAGATGCATAAATTTCGATAAGACTTAATAATTGTGAATTATAGACTTGGATTATAATATATTTGGATGATCTAATTTGTGTACTTGATTTATTGACATAAAATGGATTATAATATATTTATCTATATATAACTACCAAGAATACTTTACACATAGGCCAAATCTAGAGAATAGTGATAAGCAAAAATCAAGGCATGGGGAATTAAATAAGATAGAAAATAGCCATATAAGTATGAAGATAAATTTTTTAAAATTAATTATTCTAAAATTAATGGAAAATACTCAAAATAGAGATCAGGAACAAAATAGGATGACTAGTTGGGATCATAATGTTTACAACTTATGGAATTGAGGTGTCTCTAAAAAAATGTAGATGAATCAAGAATGTTAGGAGTGTAATGTGTGTGAAAAACAAATAGGAAAATGCGGGAAAGAAAGAAAGACATGAAAATTCCACCAACCTTAAATACAAAGTCATTAATGGACAAGTAGATAACCATGGCATTGTATCTATCTACCCCATCATATTCACCCCAAATCCATAGTTAATGTCATCGATGAAGAAATCCTATCTGCTTGATTCACATTTGTGAAATTTTCATTGCATACACCTACCAAATCAAGGCCATAAGTTACAATTGATCCTCATATCCCAAATTCATCATGGACTCATTTTTTGGCATCATTTATTCCATCAATGGTGATTAATAAAAAAGACTAGAGAATTAGACATGGGTAAGTTGTTGGACACAACTTTTATGCAACTTGAGAAACTATCTTCTCTGATTCTTCTAGAACAACCAAGGAAAAGAGTCACGATTGAATATAGCCCTTTGTAAAAGTTGTGAACTCAAATATTTATAAATGAATAAATTATAGACACATAGATATTATCACGTGTACTTAATAATGATAATTATTGACACATCCAAAACCACACGATTATCACATTTACACTAGAGACTAATTTTCCATTCATCTAAGCCATTTTTTTATATGTGGGCCCAAACATTTGTTCACCATTACTACTATATAAAAAATTTAAAGTCAAATTATAAAGCTATCTAAAATCATATTTATATTATTCCTAATAGAGGACACATGTCACAAATCTTATGGCACTGGTCCATGCTAGGCTAAGAGAGGCATAATGCACCCCTGTCTAACTAAAGTGGCTGTTTTCCACGCCAAATACCAACTATTTTATCAAATTCAAATCATCTTTTTGAGTCTCTCCAAATGTTTCACATGGTTATCTAAATGAAATTTATAAAATACATGTCAAGTGTCACTCATTAAGACCAATGTTAATCACTTCATTCAAGGCTACACACTTATACACATTGAGAAAATTTATCCTGCTCTATCTAAATTTTGAATCATTCACAAAAGGGAAACCATAATCCAATTCAAGATCCCTCTAAATAATGTCAATAACTATCATTATCAAGTATTAAATCCATTTTCTATATGCATTCATAGAGTCAAATGAGCACAAATTACACATACAATGTAGGTGGGAAAACTATATGGGCTTGATTTCTCTCCTTAGAGTATTGTATACATAGGTAGTGGGAAATATTTAAGGGGGTGGTTGAGGATAGGTAAAATCATCATACTCCCCTATTTTATTGTATGTTTTAAAGATATCAATGTGTTCTAAGGGTTTAAAAGATACGATAAGACAAATATGTATTAATGTGCATTCAAAACCTAGTTGTGACATTTCAAATTACTCAGCATCCATGTGTGTAGAAGGAAAAATGATAAACTTTCATAGAAAGTTAATAGGCACAAGTCCATAGTCACTAAAATTTAGTAAAATATGCTTATATCCAACTATAATAGACCTATTAAGAAACATATTTTACTTCTACTTTTTATTTATCTTTCCTAAAATTCTACTTTCTTTCTGTCTTTCTATTATTACTATTTCATGTTCAATTAGGACATGTTTGTAGCCAATGGATTGAAATGCACTACATTGTTATCCACTTAAAATATACATATCCTAATTTTTTTATGTTCCTAATTCTAATTTTAAGCCTTCAAAGTTACCTCCTATTATAATTTTAAAAATCAAATGGTTAAAACATTCAATAAGTATTTGTGCATGAGCTAAGTATATTTATTCTTGGCAATTTCCTAAAATATAAACTTTACATATTCATAAATTTATCAAAATCAAATTTTTTAAATATTTCATATCTTTAGAATTTTTATATTTTCCATTTTTACACCTATACAATCATATAAATAAATATTTTTAAAATAAAAAATATGGTAAAACATATTGGTGAACCTGAACCTTTAGTTTTGAGATTTTTATTTATAATTTCATTTTTCAATTTAAAATTTATTTTTTTCATTGTTTTGATATATATTATGTTCTATCCATTTTAAAACTCATATAATCTATCATTCTAAGCAACGAGGTCATCATTTTTACATGATTTATGATGTGAGGAGACTACCCCAATACTGAATCCCTTAAACAAAACCACTCATAGATTTTAGTTTCCACATATCTCATGGTATAAAAAATTATTAGATTTTATTTTCAGCCATAGGAAGTATTTAGCCATTGTTTATAGTGCATCAATAAACAATTAGGGAGATAAGTTACACTCAACATCCACTAGAGATGACATAGTGTAGCTATGGGAATTGTGGAATCATTCATAGTTAGTGTCTTCATGTATGTATTCACTATTTATAACTAATAGGATAAATGTATTTGAGATCCTGAAAAGTGAACACAACCTTGATTATTTGTGCCCAATTTTCTTTTATTTTGGCACCTTTGATTTCCACTTAAGAATGTTGCATCCTCCTTACCTCTACGACATAGCACTAGATTAAGTGAAACACCTATTAATCATATCCATATTATTTTGATATCTTCTAAAATGGATAAAATAGATACTAATTATTAATATAATGATACAACTCTCCAAAATTATATGCACATTGAAAATAATGTTAGTGATAAAAATTATAATCAAGACAATGAAAATATGCATGATAATCAAGATAATATTAAAAAATATAATATAATTAATCTAAATTAACGTAATGGAGTAGATATTATGTAACTAAAATAATTATATAATTCTATAAATGGATTCAACAATGTCCCCAATAAGTGGATAAAGTTTTCCAGTTATTCTTAGTATTTAAAACTAAATGCCAAGCCAAGATTGCATCATCTAAAATTCATGTTATTTTTATTATTTTTTTTAATAATAATTTTCACCACCGAAATTGTACCAAAATATATAATTAGTTTCTTACATTCATTTATGAATCCATCAATATCTCTCAGTGTAATGGGAATTCTACCATTATAAGATAAATTATTTTATATTATGTAATTTAGTTTTAGTTGTAAGATAATAAAATAATAAAGATAAAAGGATATATCTAACATATTAATATATTGATATTGTATGGAGTACACCATATTCATATCATGTAAAATTCCTATCATTTCTCTTTCAGTGTTACTTTGATTTTGAAATAAAAAAACCAAAAATATATTCGAAAAGTCTCTGTCCCTTAATGATTATGTATTTAAATACATTATTATGTAAAAAAATTGTAGGAGAGGAACTGATCCCATATTATTTTAGATAACCAAAATTATAGAAATGGGATACTCTAGGTAATGTGGAAAATTATATAAATTTATTTCAAAACAAGGTAAAATTAAGATAAAAGAATCAACCTCATCTAAAGCATGATGTTTTTAAGGATGTAAAAGATATTCAATAAGAATTTTTTTTTTTAAAGGTTGGACATTATATTAATTTAAGGACACTGAGATAAATGATAACTTTAATATTGGAGGAAAGTAAGAAACTTCAAGCTCATGAGGTTAATAATTGAGAAAAAAATATTGAAGTCTAGAGTTTATCAAACTATTGATGTTATACACTATAATTTTACTTCAGTTTCCTATATGGTTAACCTTCTTATAGGTGTTAATTATTTACCTATTATTAATATTTCCATGGTTTTCCATTTTTTTAAAATAATTTCAAGTGTCAAGTGGTTTATCAAAATAAGTAATTAATGTGGTTAATATTGGTGTTCAACCTATTCCATCTAATTCAACACCTACTACTCTTTAAAATCAAGATGGTACATCCTTATGTTTATTGATATGACAATTAATCCAATGCCATTTTTTCTCATATTCATTTTATTTGACTCATGTTTGTGTTCATTTTTCATCTAGTTCACCATTAGAGTCAAACCAACTAGCTACTACTCTTAGGAATGTGGTTAAAGATTCAATGAAAAAAATATAGAGTCTAAAATTGATGTTTATAAAGGCAAAAAAGTACCATATCATCATATTTTGAGGCAAACACTTGAATATTAATGAAAAAAACCAAGACAATGTTGACATGGTTATCACTAAAGAGCTTGGGATGATACTGAAGTATGAAGATAATAAAAGCAAATTAGTCAAAAAAAAAAAGAAAAGAAAAGAGAAGGATAAGAGGTCATGGATACCAAAGCTTAAATTTTGGCTCATTTTACTAGAATAAAAAGGCATACAACTCTCTTTTTGATGAAATCATTCAATGTTCTAACTATTGATTAATTTTCATAGGATTATGTAATGTACAAAAAAAGAATTGGAGGAATCATTGGAAGATGAATAATGGATTTGAAATTGAAATCTACACCAAAAATAAGAAATTTAGATTAGATATATTTTTTAAAGTTAATCTACATAAATAAAACAATAAGGTAGTGATTAACAAGGTCCTACTCTAATGACACCTTCATCCAATATTTCCAATTCAAATATAGAAACTACACCATCAACACCTAGATATCACTATAATGACATTTTAAGATCAAATGAGACTCCAAAAAAGACATATAACATGAGGGAAATATATGAGGTAACATAAGGTAGTCAACATGATAATTTAATTTCATATTTTGAATTATTTTCTACTATTTATCATATATGATTTGAAGAAGAAATTGAGAAGGGGAACTAATAAAAAAGCCATGGATGATGAGATCAGGGTAATATAAAAATACCACACTTGAATCAAGGAATATTATAGAAGGAATATATTCAATTTGTGTAAATTGGGTCTGTATGATAAATTTTAGTGTTGACAAAAATTTTCTAAAACCTTAATCAAGGTTATTTGCAAAGGGATTTTCACAATATCCCCTGATCAATTATAATGAGCCCTTTTCTCCAAAAGCTAGACTAGATACAATGGGATATGTGTTAGTAATAAGAGCTCAATATAGAATAAAAATTTATAAAATGGATGTTAAATAAGATTTTTTGAATGGATATTAGAAGATTAATTTATGTGCAATAGCCAATAGGATATGAAATTTTGTGTCTAGCACACAAAGTTTACATATTGGAAAACTTTGTATGGGATGAAGCAAGCTTCAAATGCTTGGTAAAGTTAGATTGATTATTATTATTATTTATTTAAATGTCATTACAAAATGTAGTAGTGAACCGACACTATACATCAAGATGAATAATCAAAGTCAAGTTTTTATTATGTGGTTATATGTTGATGACTTGATATTTACATGTATTTGTCAATTGATATGTTCAAATTAGAAATGAAGATATAATTTGAAATGACTAATTTTGGATTTATGAATTATTTTATTGGAAACAAGTTAAATAAAAAAATTATGGAATTCTTATTTTTATAGTCAAAATATACCAACTATATTTTTAAGATGTTTATTATAATTAATTATAATACAAAATCAACACTAGTTTCCACATGACTAAACTTAAGCAAATAAGATAAGGGATCTAATCTAGATCAAAAATTATATAAAAGACTTTTTGGTAGTCTAAAGTTATGGACAACTATAAGGTCTAACATCTTGTATAGAGTAAGTCTAATTTCAATGTCCATGTAGTGCCTAGAGGATTATCATTATCAATTTGGAAACATAATATTGAGATATGTTAATGGAACGAAAAAATCATGGTAGACTATATTCAACATTGGATGATTTCAAGTTGGGAGGATACAATGATAGTGATTGTGATGAAATTATTGATAATAGAATGAGCACATCTAGTTACATTTTCCAATTTTCATTGAAAATTAGTTTGATGGGCCTCTAAAAATCAACCTAATGTCACTTTTTCATCAACTAAAGGAGAATATGTAGTATTCATAATAACTGCACGTCAGGAAACTTGGATGAGAAGAGTGTTATCAAAACTAAATCATGAGCAAGAAAATGTTATTAAGATATTTTTTGGTAACAACTCAGCCACGTTTTTCACAAAAGGAACAAGTAAATTGACACAAGATATCTTTTCATCAAAGATTTAATGAAGAATGGACAAATATATTTCTAATTTTGAAGATATGAAGAATAGTATGTTGATATATTTACCAAGCCATTATAATATATATATTTTTTAGCATCTCGTAAATAGTCTAGGCATCATTAATTTTGAAATATCACTCCAATGACCCCTTGGTAGTCAATAAAAAGGTGAGTGTTTGCATATATAATCTTCCCTACCCACATATATTGTTTACATATTTTGTTGGCATATCGAATCTTTCCTACCCACACTTACTAATTTCACCTTGTCAAACAAAAAATATTTGAAAATTTTATTTTCATTAAGTGGATATCTTATCCTATACTCAAAAGGAAATAGATTTTATGAAATATTTTATTATTATTCACATATATTTTTCTTTTAAATTAAGAAAAACAAAATTATAGAGCTTGTGATATTTTAATATTATATGTAATAATGTATATAAAAATGTAATAGGTCATTTTTAACAAGTAGGAGATAATGAGAGTATAAGAGAAATCACTCTTATGTTTTCAACATTTTTCATTAATATTTTTTTCATCTTGGTATGAAACTATCTTGTAAATGTGTGCATGTGTTTTCTTTTAAGACAAAAATATTTATGATTTTAATGTCTTAATGCTCACATATTCATATGTTTACTTTATATTATTAGTTATTTATTTAATGGGCCTCTTATAATGGCATATGTCATTTTTTCTATAGAAGGATTAAAAAATTAGGTCAACAGACACCCATATGATTGCATAGTGTGTTGATATGGCAATATTGTAAAATGGTTTTACCTTTTGGTGATGGACACAAAAAAAATGGTAGCATGGTAATTCATGTGACTATAGACTCTCAATTTTTATCAGAAAAAGTTTATTATGCTAGTTTTCGTTGCATTTCAATTTAATTAGCTTGTGCACTTCATCTAGACATGTTTCACTACCTCACTTTGTCCTAAACACTTATATAGAAATATTTATTATATAAAATCCTATTTGAAACCTAAATAAATTTAATAAATTCTAAAAAAACACCCTAATAATATATAAAAACATTACCATATCCCATAATTCACATGTTTTCTTGTAGGACATGATTGACCAGTTGGGTCAATAGTGTCACTTGATCTTGACCCCTATGGGTCAATCCTAACCTAAAACCCGCTAATGGCCACTTTTGAAATTTGAACCATTCCTTATAATTTGGTCTATATTTTTATGATAGTTACTATTATATCTTACCCTCTGGGATTGCTATAATGGAAAATTAACGTCACATATTCTACCATTTGGAAATTTTAATACAGATGCATGTTTACACTATTTTTCATTGAGTAAAGATTATTTATTCTTCATAATTGTGATTTTAATCACTTAAATTAGTAATGATCCAAGTCCAAAGCCTATTTTATTAAATTCAAAGAAATGAATGATCATTTATTTAATCCATCCCTAGATTCATTCATATAGTCAAATGAGCACAATTACACAAAGAACTCTAAATGGGAGTATTACATGATTTCCATATTTGGAGTATTAGATACATATGAAAGGATAAATAATAATGGGGGTGATTTTGGTAAGATTATCCCATTAGACTCCACTCTTTTTATATTTTCAAGTTTTCAATCATTATAAGATATATTAGAGTTTAAATTTTGAATGAGTCATTTGCAGGTCTTTTACACACTTATAAAAGTAAAAAATATCCATAGATGTATTTAATTTAAGCTATCAAAGTTATGGTGAATTGTATTTACGTATTTTTAATAGTATTTAAAATTGAATAATTTTGGCTAGTAGTGACAACTGATCTTGACCTAGTTAGATGATTGTAACCCTTTACAAGTTTCAATCTTAGATTTTAGGATATTTTAGAGTCAATCCCTATTATCATGTTTCATCCTTCTATCTACTTCACAAATTTAGATATAAAACAAAAATAATTAATTTTTTTAATTTTATTTACAATTAGTTTACTTTAATTTGGTTACACTTAATTAAATTTAGTATTCTGATTTCAGTTTGCTTTTCACAAGTTGATTTATAAACTTTTATTACATTCCATTCAATTTATGTGAACTAGGATTAATTCACATTATTAATTTAAATTTTGGTAAAACAATGAGCATTGTCATAACACTTAGTATTTAAGAGAATGCATGGATTTAATCCATGTGCTTAACTCCCACCAATACCACTATTAACCTATGTTATCAATAATAGTTTAATACAAACTAACTGAACTACCTTGACATTTATTATTATTATTATTATTATTATTATTATTATTATTATTATTATTATTATTATTATTATTATTATTATTATTATAATATTAATTTTTATTTCAATCTATTCAATTTTACTTTATATAGTCTGAACCTATGATTAATATTTAAAAACCAAATTGATCACCTATAACTAAACTTTTTTTTCATAATCATTTGTTGCAACCCAAAAACATAGAGGTGGGGTGATCCAAATGACCCCTATAATTGTTTTTATCCTTGAAACTTCATAGTTTTGAATATATGACCTTTTTGTTTAAGATGACTTCTTATTAACCTTTTTGACATATGAAAGTTCTATGAAGCCCTGAGATGGGTTAACTCAAAATTGAACCCTCCTTAAATTCTACCCCTTTATTGTATGAACTAATATTCAAATCCTAAAATAAAAAATAAATATTCTTTTCTGATTTAACCTTCTTGGAGGCCTTTAATGGTTCTATTAGATCTTGAATCCCCCAAAGGAATGTTTAAGAAATGTGGGAGCCTAGAAGTAGCTAGGAACTTTCTTAGAAGATGGTTATCTATAAAACCAACCCAAGCGTGCTTGTATCAAAAAATATTTGAAAAATTAAATTAAATGGAAAAGTGTTAGATGCTTAGAGACTTCATTAATGGATGTCATCCAAGGTTGAGGAAGAAGAAGATGGATGACTATGGAAATTTCATCCTCTAAATCCTCCTTCCCTTTTTCTAAAATTTGAGATAGATCATATTGAGTGATTAAAACCTTTGTTTTTATCCTTAAGTATTTCTAGGGTTTCATCATCATTGTCTAAAACTAATGTCATGACCACTTATTATGATGGATTTTCTTTTACCATTAAGACATTACTTGATGATGATATTTTTGATACTTATTGGCATTTTGATATATTGATACACTTGTTTATTTTTATTAAGAGGTTATATTATTGATATTATTAATTACATGATATGATTCATCACAAGGTTAGATGATTATTGACATGGAGGTATATTAGATGCATTATAAATGTTGTATTTGATATTTTATTCTGTTCAAAAATTACTTTATTATTTGAACATTGGCACCTTATTTATATTTTGTTAATTTCCTATTATCTGATCACACAAATAAGTTATTAAGCTAGGCTTGGTGGTGGATTTTGATATTTTTTGAATAAAGAGTTATTATATTCAAAATCAATTTTGACATCTATTTAGATTTTGATCTTATGTATGTTCTTAGGTTTGTTTGAGTGGTTCTCATTTATAATTGTTATTTCACACTTTGTTAGCTTTGCTTCATTATGAACAGACTTTGTCTAGGACTAACATAATAATTTTTGAAGTCTTGTTCTTGAATTTTTAGCTTCACTATTATGAATAGTGTGGTTTGATTTAGAACTTGGTATAAGTCATTTTTATTACATAATTACATTCTTATTGTCTTGTTTTATGTTTTCAATTTTTTTTGTCAAATCTTCTTGTAGCTTGACCTAACCTATATTTTGAGCTTATTTTTTGTTGTGCAAGTAGTTGTTTCTTAATTTTTCGGTTATTGTAATCCCTTAGGCTTATTTTCTTTTAAATCGGTCTATGTTCTTTAATGGGTTAATTTTAAATAGAAGGGAGTTATAACTAGACCCATGACATGTTAAATAGTTTATGGAAGATATAAGGGGAATTAACATTGGGTGGAGATTAGTTCATGATGGCATGACCTTTGAATTCATCTCCAAACGAGCAAGTTATATTTTTATTTTTTAGTTTTATTTGGATGGAGATTGAACAAAACCTTTGTCAATGTTGATTTTTTTTTGTAAACCATGGGATTTTGGCAACAATTTGAACTAGTCTATGAGGTTGTTTAGCCATTTTGGTAGTTGTATTTTCTCAATAACTTAATGATGTTGTGTGGAGAATGATATTGTTATGTTGGCCAATGATCTCAATATTTTTCAGCTAGAATGCAAATAGTGGTGGTTTTTATTTGAATCCATAAGATCATGTCTGTACTTCAAATGGTTACATGAGAGAGAAAGAATATTACTATGAAAGAAGGAAAATACTCCATTTCATGATTGTCTACAATCTAGGAAATATAATGAGCATGTTTTATTTATTGAATTTTTTTAGTGGAGTAAAGCTTTTATTATCTTTTGATTTTTGATGGTAGGTGCAATGTGAAGTTATATGAATTTAAAATGGACCTACATTGCATTTTTATATTCATTTTTGATAAAAAAATATTTTGGGTGTTTTGTGTTTGAGTTTTCATAACCATGTTGTAACACAACTATGTTGGGTTTTTAATTCTTTAAGTGATTTATTAAACATAGATTAATTTGGTTGTGTGAGATTAGGTCTTAATATTATTTGTTGAGTTGTATTTATTTTTTTATTTTTGGAAATGATTCAAAGTATACTTGTAACTTATTATAGTCACTTGTTATATATTGAGTTGTTATGTTAGTTGATTTAACATAGTCATCTATCTTGTTCATTATTCTTAGTATTTTCATGACGTGAATCCTTACTATTCAAATGATGATTTTGTGGTATCAAATTTAAATTTTTTATAAGAACTTATATTCATTATTTTGACTAAGTTATAGTCACAATCTTGTTGGACTTGATTTTAGGTCAGCTAGTTATAGTAGATAAAGGTTTATTTGGATGCTTGGTTCACTTTCATTTAACTATGGTTCTGATAGTTGAATCATTCCTTAGTCAAATATAATTATTTGTTTGAAGGTTCTACTTACTTATTTAAATATTGATTGATATTTTAGGTAGTGAAATATGCTATGAATATGTTGTTATTCTGTTTTGGAACACTTTTTGGTCTCTTTTATTGTTTTAGTCCTAGTTGGTTTGTTTAATGACATGATAAGTAAGTATAAGTCACTTAAGACTATTCTTAAATAAACATGATACCTATATAAATTAATTTCAACTATTATGAAGTTTACTTTGATGGATTTAATGATAATACTTTTCATTAATCCATGAAGTTCAAATATAAAATCATATAGTCTTGATACTATCATCTCAAGCTATGCATGGATACATGCCCTTTAAATATATTTGTATTATTTTTGTATTTGAAATCAGCAAGTATTGATTTCATTTGGAATATCTTATTTAATTATTGTTTATTATTTATTGATATTCCCTTAGTCTTTTAGAATTTATCTTTTTATCTCAAAATCTCATTATCACTCCTTAAAATTTCCTAAATCATCCCACCTACATAGATCCATCATCAAAATAATGGATTGGGTGGTTAGGGCCACTAATGGATGGTCTCATTAGGATGTAAGGGTGGGATTGTTTCCTTATTGTCGAGGCTTATTCTTTTTTTCATGAAGTCTGTTTGGTAGTAGTCTATTATATGTCATGTTAGTGATTTGTTTCACTTGGAGATTAATTTTATATGAGCATAGTTGCAGTGTTGATGTGGTCATATCTAAGTATAATGTTACATGACTAAAATTCTAAACATAGTGTGATTTATTTATTTAAATTTAGTATTGTTGATAAGTATTTTATTGTTATTAATAGATATCAAATTAGTTTCCTAAAACTATGAATGTCAAGTTTAATAAACAATAAATGTGAGTGGGATATTGAAGCTAAAGTAGTGGCTTGATTGTTTAATTAATGTGTATTGATTTTGTGGAAGGTTAAATTATTAAAATTTAGATACTACATTTATTGAGTATGAATATTTGTTTTGCCTCTTTATTAAATGTTTAGTAACACCATTGCACTTTATTAATGATGGCTAGTGTTTAAATTAAAACTGGGTAGGATTTCTATCAAGGATACTATCATTTAAAGTTTATGTTACTCATATGGCTAGATGATTTTTGTTTAATTGGTTTTCACTTATATTTATACAAAAAATGAATTTAGAAAGGAATGGGATTGATAATTAATCTCATCATATTTGGTATTTTATAAATATTTTACTATTGTATCGAGTTTATGATTCACTAGAAAATTAATGATGTATCCTTGAAAATATGTGGTACTTATTTGATTTAGTTCAAATAATTCTTGGTATGTGAATTAAATTGATAAATATTATATCTATTCTCTATTTATATAATATGGTGTAAATGTCTATTTTTTTGATCTATAATAAACATAAAAATAAAGTTAAGGCTATTGAGAGTTTATTTTCAGAAGTTTTTCCATTTTATTATAGTATGACTTAATCAACTAATGAATATATAACAATGTTGTTACCATATAAAATAGTTTAATATTTGAAAAATAAATGATTGTTAATATATAAATAGATACGTTATTATTTATGGTTTATGCTTTCAGACATAGTAAAAATTTTAGATAACATATTGTGACGTGTTAGCTTGAGCTTGAAGCTATGCAAAGGCTTGTTAAATTTGATAGTTATCATCATGAAAAGTTTAAAAAGCATTGTTGTTGAAAAAAAAACTCAATGTTTTGATTTTCATTCTATTCATTTAAAAGTAATATTAATGAATTATAGTAGTCATTTTCTTCATATTATCATTTATAGTGTTATTTCTATAGGATAATTATCAACCACATGATAAGTGAGTAAGATCTAATGAGTATTTATGATATCACATCTAAGATAAGGTAGATTTATATTTTTAATTGAATTTATTATATTTTTACTAATTTAATTAGTGGTGATTGTTGAGTATTGTCATTGATGTTAATGGTACATCTTGCAGAAGGTTGATGTCATTAAGAGTGTGTGCTTGGTTGGCAGTCTGTTAATGTGGCAAGGGGAATTGATGGAGTGTTGTCACTAAAGTATGTTTTCATGAAATATAATTTGAAGGAAAAATATATAATTTTAAGGAAACTAATGCCTTATGGTTTCATGAAGGTACAGGTCTTTTAGTAGCTTAAGCCTAGTTATGGCATGAAAAGACCTTATAAGAAGGTATGAGCATGGTGTCTTGGTATTATGAGTGAACACAAGCATTAGTTGTTGTATGAGGTTGATTAAGTATGTACAAGAGGTATTGGAGCACTCATGAGAGTCTCAAGTTGATTCTATAGAGGTTGGACCTTCAGACCAAGTTTACACCTAAACCACTTCTAGACCCTATCTGGTCTAATGAGGTGTCATGATCTATTGTCAAAGTATGTGAAGGATGTATGATATTTATTAAGGATGATATATGTTTATTCAATATGTGATTAAGGTGGAGAGTCCATGTAAATAGGAATGAAGGTTATTTTTAAGGCCTAATGTGATTTGCAGCTCAAGGTCTAGAGAGCAAAAAGATAGAGTGTGGCCTAATGATGGGTCATGATCAAATTTAAAGAATTTTGAGCTTATGTAAGAATTTAAAAAATTTATTTATGTTTTTTAATGTTTTTTCATGCATTTTTAGGTCATAGTTTGAAGTATAAGTAATAAAAAGTTATTTTGAGGTCTCTCAAGTGTTCAGAATGAAGGGGTTTCAACCCTAGAAGGATTTTCCTGTGCTCATTATCTCATCAAAACTTTACATGGAAACCTAAGATACTAATGGTAGATGGAAAAGGATCATATATAAAAATTATAGGAAATTGTTTTTGGATTGAGTGGCTATGCTTTATGAATGATTGTTATGAATGAAAATAGGTTTAAACCCTCTTAGAACCCTAATAAGGATCTGATGTTAAATATGTTGATCAAAAGTGCCTAAAATGGAGTTGTATTCTCAATTAAGATATTGGATCTTGTAATAATATCTCCTAATCACCTCCATATTTTATTGAGTTTTTAGGTGTGTGAGTAGACCCTATAAGAAAGTGCTAATTTTTTTGAAATTTATTGTAGTAGTCAAAGTTGACAAAGTCTAAGTATGAAAATAGATGGAAGATGAATATTGAGACTCATGTTTCATGTCCATTAAGGTTTATGTATATGTTAAAACCCTAAATTGTGCAAAAATATTCATCCAATTTATCCAATCATTAACATGCCTAATGGTGGAAACAATTAAAAACCTAGGCAAAATTGAGAAGATGATTAAGAATGTGTTATCGTAATAGAGTGATGAAAACAAGTAAATAGAGAGGTTTTTTGGGACTTTTATGTCTTATTAATTCTTTTTATAAATCTTGGAAGTTAGGTGTATTTATGAAAATGAAGAAGCCAAAATGGCTTGTTTGACTCACTGAGATTTGTGTCTAGTGAGGTCAACAAATTGGTATGTAAGACAAACAGTTGCCACTAAACCATATCATGTTTATATTTTAAGATGATAAAAATATGTTATAGTTTCATATAAATTCATAAAAAATCATTCAAAATTTATATAAAGGTGTTATAGGTCTGAGTGACAATGACTAGTCTTTGAGGAAAACTGGTAGTTTTGAGTGAGCAAGTTGCAAGAGTGTTTTTGAATATTTTATCCCTATGTGATGAATTTTAATAAATTTATTAAGGTATTTGAGGCTATATGTATGTAATTTATTGTCATGGTTGTGTTAATAAATAATATTTTATCTTCAATTATTCAAGATAGACCTTTCTTTATGTGTGAAGGCCTAATGTAAGTAGTACTAATACGGTGCTTCAAGTGGTGGTTGGAGATAGAAAGTGTCATGAACCTAATATGAAATTATTTGAGGTATATTTGAGTGGTATATTAAGGAATAATTCCATGTATTTATATATAATTTTTTCTAAGGAGATCAAAGGGTAACATGTACTAATGAAGGCCTAACTGAATTACGTCTCCTTAAGGCCTAAAAGAGTGTATGGTCTTTTAAGGTGATTATGACCTATTGTAATGATTTATTCATGTATTAAATGTGTTATAGGAATTATTTTCAAGGTGATAAAATTGTTTAACTATGTATTTATGATCAATAGGTGTGTCATCTAGAGGATTGTATAAGAACAAGGCCTAATAGGCCTAATTGACCAGTTAGAAAAGAAGTGAGTGTAAGAAACGAAAAAAACACTTTGAAAATATGAACTAGATCTTGGAAAAAATCATATGGGTTTACATAAAATAAAATTAAGATATAATATGGGTACTATAGATGAATATCAAGGTCATATGTCCTAATCTATCTTGAAGAGACTTAGTTGAGCGAAGAGGCCCAGAAGTTAGTTTGAGAGGGATAACAAAGTGAAAAGAGATAAAGAAGGTCATCATCATATGTTGTGTGAAAAAAAAGGTTTGATGAAGGTGACCAAAAATTTTGGGTGGATGAGTTATTTCTGAGTCATCTAGGGGGTTGATGCACCCTTGCAAGTTGGTGCTTGTTAAAGCCTATTGAGCAGATGCTTGACTAGTTGGTTTTGGTGATCCATGTGGAGTTGGTGATTAACTAAAGATTGATTTTTGTCTTATATAAATCTAGTCCATTTTTGTATATTAGTTGGTTTTATTCTATTTGAGTTTTTACCACATATGTATTGTGTTTCATGATCTTGAATGGTTGCATATGTTAGATTTTCATGTTTGTATGAATGGTTCAAATATGCTTAACTGGAATTGAATGAATGTTTTTATGACATTGATTCACTTGCCCCTCTTAGTGATTGTGCTTCTAAAAATTATATAATATCCTGGTATTTTTAATCAAGTCTAATAGCTTGAAGGTGATCCTAAAAAGCATAATATGTCAATTGATCAAAAAGAGGAAGACAATATGTATGATGAAGAAGTCTACTATAATAGTGAAGAAGGAGAAGCTAAAGTAGACCTTGAAGCTGAGCTCATAAGTGCTCTTGATTATTTTAAGTATAAAAATAAGCCTATCAAGGATCTCTAAAATTAGTTAGATGGTGTCAATACATGGTTTAGATCAAAGAAAGTTGAGCATTACCAATCGAAGATAGAGATAGATTCCTTGAAGATTGAGAAGGATCATCTCATAGACAAGATGAGCAAGTTTTAGAAAGAGTGTGAGAAGTCAGAACAAAACAAGAGTAAAAAAATGAAATGACCAACCAAACATCCCAATGCAATAAAGGATAAATTATCATGGGACCATGAGGAAAGGAGTGATCAGTTAAGAGGTAAGTACAAAAATGTTGTTTGCTACAGTTGCCATAATATGGGACACATTTCAAGATGATGTTCTAATATATTTAGAAGGCCCTCAAGATTCAAAAATATATATGAAGATCCTGGAGGACATGCGAAGGGTCAAACATTGGTATGGATGTTAAAACAAGTTTTGACTGATAATATTGAGCCCAAGATTTAAGATAGACTATTTTTTAAGGAGGAATAAAAGACTAAATTGGATTCTATGTTATCTCAGTCTACCTTTCAGATGAAGGAATGAAATGGTATTTATATATATATATATATATATATATATATATATAGTGGTTTATCAAGACACATGATAGGAGCTTAAATAATTTCATCTTATTGAAGAAGAATGCTTTAGGAATGGTGAGGTTTGGAGACAAGGGTATCTTGAGTTTAGAAAATGGGATGACTAGGACAAAAAATGTGTTGTATGTGGAAGGTTTGAATCATAACCTGCTTAGTGTAAGTCAAAAGTGAAATCAAGGACACACACTAAACTTTCATGAAAAAGGGTGTGAAATAGAGATAAAGAAGGCTAATTACCAATGCTAAGAGGACTAACAACAATCTATATGTCTTGAATGAGATAAAGAAGGAGAGGTGCTTTATGAGCAAGATGAATGAAATTTGGATATGACATAGAAGGTTAGGTCATCTAAACTTTTAAAATTTGGTAAATATAATCACTAATAGTCATGTAAATAACATTCCTAATATCACTAAACATCTAAACATACTTTTCAAGGCATGTCAACATGGTAATCAAACTAGAAAAAGGTTCAAGTCCAAGGAGTACTCTACTACAACACCCTTAGAGTTAATACACACTGATCTCTATGGGCCTAAAATAATTTAAAGCATTCAAGGCATGATTAATTTTTTGGGGATATATTAAAATATCCTTGGATGTCCTGAGGCAAATTAGATTTGTAATGGTGGCGAATCATTTTGGAAGGTGATTAATTACGCATGTGAATCAAGTGATAGAGTAGGAAAATCAAGATTTTATGAATAAAAAACTTATCTAAATGTAAATATTATTACATATTTGTATTCCTCTCAAAAAATTATTCAATTTTATGAAAACAATCATCAAAATCCAAGTATGCAAATGTTATGACCATCAAAAGTGGACTAGTTGATAGTTCACTCACCAACAGACATATGCATGATGCCCAAGGCCATCCACATGGTGTAGACATCAATTGAAATGATGAATATATAACTAATTAGGTTTTAATGTTAATTTGAATCATGTTAATGGCCATCAACATCATGTGAACATCCACCGATAAGTGGACTATCAACTAGTTAGCTTCCAAAGGTTGTAACTTTTAATACGAACTTGGATTATGATGATTTACTTTTTAAAATTGTATAACTTTTAAAGAGGAATACAATTAATTAATAATATTTATGTTTTTAATATTTTTATGTCATTTTATTTTGTATATTAGTGACATCAATATACATATGATCATTTACAAATGTAGATGATTGTCGGCATATGTAGATGGTCATTGGCATAAGTAGATGTGAAGATGACTATCAGCATATGTAGATAGGCAAATGGGCACTGGTATATGTATATAGTCACTAACATATACATATTATGATATACATGTGTGATGTGAAGAGAATGTACCCATATTTCCTTTCTAGGTATCGATGAAGAATATTTATATGAATGGAATTATTTTAAATAGTAGGCAATTTGACCCTAAAATTAACTTGTACCCAAAAACTTTAGGTGATTATAGGATCTTCAATACCCAAAAAAATTACCAAATGAATATTTATAGGACTATAATTTTCATTAATTAATGAAATTTATCCACAAAAATTTTCTCTAATTCAAGAAGATAGCTACTTCATGTTGCTTATAGATGACTACACAAGAATTACTTAGGTAACATTATTGAAATAAAAGTTAAAAACTCATGACAAGATCAAGGAAAACAAGGCACTTGTTGAAAATGAGAATAATATAAAGATAAAATGTCTAAGAACTGAAAGAGGAGGAGAGTTTTGGTTGCTTTTGATGACTTTTGTGAGGTTAATGGAATAAGGAGATAGTTCTTAGTAGCTAAGACACCCTAGTAGAATGGTGTATTTTAAAGAAAGAATATTATGTTCAAGAGATATCTATAAATATGATAAATGAGTCTATATTATTTTATGGATATTGGAGAGAGGTAGTAAACACTACATTCTTCATGCTAAATAGAGGAAAAATAAGGACTAATGGAAACAAGACTCCTTATGAATTATGGAAAGGTAAATCTACTAATGTGGAACACTTTAGAGTTTTTGGGATAACATGTTTTATCAAAAAATATGATTAATACTTAGGAAATTACTTCAAGTTTGTTCATGTAGTTTGAGATCATATGTTTAAGGACATGGCATGAAAAGTTTTTTTGAGGTCTCTTGAGTGCTCAAAATGAAGGGTTCTCAACTAGAGAAGGATTTTATTGTGCTCATTATCTCATCAAACCTTTTCATGGGAACCTCTTGTATTAATCATATATGGGTAAGGCTCCTAGATCAAAATTATATACATTTGTATTTAGATTGAAGGGCTATAGTTTATAAACTATTGTTAAGAATAGAAACATGTTTAAACCTTCTTAGAACCCTAATGAGGATCAAATGTTGAAGATGTTGATAAAAAATAATTAGAATGGATTGGTATGATCTGATAAGCTATTATATTTTATATTCAACTCTCCTAGGCATATCTAAGTTTGATTGAGTTGTTAGGTGTGTGAGTAGATCCTATAGGAAAGTGCTAATTTCTTAGAATTTGTTGTAGCATTCAGAGTTGACTAAGTCAATGTATGAAAATATATGGATGATGAATATTGAGATTAATTTTCATGTAAATGAAGGTTTATGGACATGTTATATCCCTCAATTTTTCAAAAATGGTCATCCAAGTTAGCCAATCGTTAACAGGCATAATGGTGGAAACAATCAAAAACCCAGGTTACAGTGAGAAGATGATTAAGAATGTGTTATAATGATAGAGTGATGAAACCAAGTTCATGGAGATGTTTTTGGGAATGTTATGTCATATTAAATCTTGGTATAAATATTTGAGTCTAGGTATAGTGGTGAAAATGAATAATCCAAAATGCCTTGTCTAACTTAGTGAAATCTGTGTGTAGTGAGGTCAACAAACTGGTATGTAAGACTAATAGTTTACACTAGACCATATGATGTTTATAATTAAATATGGTATTTATATGTCATAGGTTAATATACATGCATAATAATTCATTGAAAATATCTATACATATGTTGAAGGTCTGAGTCATCATGACTGGTATTTGAAGAAAACTTGTAGTTTTGAGTGAGCAAGTTGCAGTAGTGTTTTTGAGTATTTTTGCCCTATGTTATGAAGTATAATACATATAATGAAGTTTTAAAGTTAACTTAAGTTATATTTACGTGATTTAATATCATGTTTATGTGAATAAATATTATGTTAGCTTTAATTGTTCAAGACAAACCTTTCTCTGTGTGAAGGCCTAATGTGAAAAGTACTAATGGTGTGCTTCAAGTGGTGGTTAGAGACAGAAAGTGTCATGAAAATAATATGAGATTAGTGAGGGTATATTTGATTTTTATATTAAGCATTAATTATATTTTTGTATTTTGAAATTATTTCAAGGAGATCAAATGGTAACATGTACTATTGAAGGCCTACTTGAATTATGTTTCCTTAGGGCCTAAAAGAAGTTTTGGTCTTTTAAGTTGAGGATGACCTATTAAAATTATTGATTAATGAATTAAATGAGTTAAAAAAATATTTAAAATAAAATATAAGTATGAAAGTGTGTATGTCTGACTAAGAGGTGTGTGAGCTAGAGGATTGTATAAGAATAATGCCTAATAGGCCTAATTGACTAGTTAGTGAAGAAGTAAGTGAAAGTGAAGAAAATAACACTTTTAAGAGATGAAGGAGTTATTTTATAATATAATATTAACGTAAAGAAACTATAATGAATATCTACTATGGGAACATTAGATGAATATCAAGGTCATATGACCTAATCTGTCTTTAAGAGACCTAGTTGAGCAAAGAGGCTACAATTTATTTTAGGAGGTTAGAATAATGAGAAGAGACAAAGAAGGTGATAATCATATATTATGTGATAACAATGTATTTTTTAAGGTGATAAAAAATTTTAAGACATTGATTTGGTGCTAAGCCATATAGGGGGTTGCTAAGCCATATAGGGGGTTGATGCCTCTTTGTATGTTGGTGCTTGCTAAAGCCTAGATGAGTAGGTTCTTGACTAGTTGGGGTTGGTGCTCTATGTGGATTTGGTGCTTCACTAAAGATTGGTTTTTGTCTTATAGGAATGTATTAAATTTTTATATATCAATGGGTTTTCTTTCCCTTGAGGTTTTCCCTCATATTTAATGTGTTTCATGATCTTATATGGTTGCATATGCTTAATGTTCATGTTTGAATGAAAGGTTCATTTATGCTTAAGTGGAATTGAACAAATGTTTTGAAAGCACTGAGTCACCCCCCAATGATTTTACTTACAATAGTGATACATATAATATTATCTTAGTAATATGAAAACCCATCATGTGGAAATGTTTGTTATCATGAAAACATAACTATTACCTTAATATTCATGGAAGTGGACTTAATTAAAATTGAGTTTAAAAAATAAGAAAATATATAATTGTGTGGTTAGTGTTTTTATGCTAGGTAATGTAATTACCGTTATGACACTAGAGCTAGAGATCATATCTAATGATCTAAGAATGTAAAAATAGTTGAATTACTTAATTTACTCAGACAATGTAATGTAGTTTCAAAACATTTCCATATCTCATGTTAGTTTGGAAATGATATTTTTGGGTATGGAGAGATAATTATATGATTACCCAAACTTGAATTATTTATCTTGTTTATAAATATAATCTTGATTGGTGCATTTTATTTTTATGAATATTTTATTATCTACTTACATTGATGATTACTCATGTAATTAATTTTAATATCATTTAATGAAAAATTCTTGAGTTATATATTGAGGTTGTTTGATTTATTATTAAAATATTTAGGATAAGATTTTCTAGTGATCTAAACCTTTTTTAGTGATCTAAACCTTGACCTAGAATTTATTAGTGAGAGTGTGGTGTTTAAACAAGGTTAACAATTTTTAAATGGTCCTATTAGGAAGGCCCCTGTGACATATTCAGATTAGAGTTAGTTAAGACACATTAGTACTTAAATACACCCCAAATTACATTAAAATTCAGGAATGACCTTATTCCTTATAGAATCATTTAAGAGTTTTTCACCTTATTTAAGTATTTAGAGTCAACCTAATATAGTTTTGGTCATATTATGCTAGTGTGTGATCACTTTAACATGACCTTTTATCGATAAATATGTCATAGATGTAAGTTAATATTCATGCTTTTTTAAATGGGTTATTTCATCTAATAGTTGAGTTAGAAAATATCCAATGATAGAGATGGAGTGATATATTCTCAAGCAGATAAGAAAGGACACTTTAAACCCATTTTTAGGTCAAATAAATTTTATGTCTTCCTCTTTAAAAAATTAATAAGAACATAAGTCAAATTTTAAGTAAATTAAAATTGTGACTTTAGTTATGAACTAATCCCTTTGATTGGCTGAAATCATTTCAGGTCCTTGAAGTCCATTGAGTGTTCAAATGAATCATTTGATCCAATAATTTTTTAAACCAACGTAGTTTTAGTTCATCATACATTTTATACATTAAGGTTATGGGTTCTGATAGGTTCTTCTAGATATTTATAGGCTTGTTTGAGATCCTATAGGTTGATTAGATAAAGTAGGGATGACTTGGTTGCATAACAACCATGTGACCACTTACACATTTCCATCCATTCCATTTAGGCATTTGAGATTGTTTTGATGCATTTTGCATCTCATGCCATGAAATGTAGATGTGTAGAATATGAATTTTACACTCTATGAAAAAATTGGTCTACTTTTTAGTGGTTTTAGTCATGTAAAATTTTACTCAATGCATAAATCCATTGTGTCCAATTACGTACTATTTAATTGATTTAAAAAATCCATGTTATACATTTAGGAGGCTCATTTTATTTAATTATTAAATTGTTAAAAATGTATAAGTGAAATAAATATTCTCTAAATAAAATAATACCACAAAGCTCCACTACTCAGCCAAGGCAATAATCATAGTGAAGTCATATCACATTTATAAGGTAAGATAAATTTTATTAATTTCAAAGGTACTCGTGTAATATCTATATTCTCCACAAAAAATGAGTAAATATACATTTAGATAAAAAAGAATTACCTTGGTTCCATATCTTCCCTATATTTATAGCTAGAATGAGTGGCAGAACGACATTTTCCTATACACTACCTTTTTTCTCAAAAAATATGAAAATTAAGTGGAAATAATTCATAAAAAATATCATAATTATTTTCTTCATATATCATCTCACCTAAAGGTCAACCCGTTTTGATACTCAATTATGGACTGAGGCCATTTGTTTCAGTCAAAAACTAAAACTTATGAAATGCCATTATACTAAAGGAGTCAAAATATATGCTTGTGTTCATTGGATTAAGATAAGATAAAAATCATTCAAGTATTTTTATAAAATCATTATTCATATAAATAATCTGAGTAAAAACATATAATTAAATTATTTTTAATAAACCTTATTATTTTATTTTTTTATTAAGCAGTGTGTTTATATTAATATAATCAAATAATTTTACAATGCTAGTCATACAAAAATGGGTGGAAAAAGTTACACCCCAAAAGCATAGTCATACCAAGGTAAGAAAATCTATGGAAAATAACAATTTTAGCAAAGGTAAATAATGACCACACCAAAAAAAATCACATCAAATTATAATAAACATGAAAAAAAAAGACACATAATGACACATAAAATCAAAGAAAACAATAATGTTGTAACATCAAACATGGTGACTGGAGGGGGAAACAAAGGAGGTGCATCATGTGTCTTATCACCTCATCCCCCTTGAGAAGTTGGTCTTCATCAAAATATAAGTGATCTCACCCATCATTCTATTGAAGATTATTACTTTATTTATTATGCCAATAAGGTGAGATAACAAGAACCAGATGTAGGTACTTGTCTTATAGAGGAGGGTCCCAATCCCTTACATCACTTCCTCTTATGGTAGATCCATGATACCAATCATGTCAAGGAGATAACTAACAAGTGGATAATAACAAGGAGAGAGGCTTATTTGCTAGTTCCTATAATGGTATCGATGTCTACCATGCCCTCATCCATGAGGGGGATATTGGAGACATGTAAGCTCTTGAGGCTCTGGCTAACTACACATGGGTCATTCCTCTAGTGATAAAGAAATTTTTGAATATGATTAATTTATTGATAAAAATTGTCAGTCTAAATTTGAATCTAGATAATAACATTAGAAATGATAGTAAATTTATTAATAATAAATTAAACTACATTCATTTCTTCATGATTAAAACAAGCATAATTTCTAGTTTCCCATATTTGGAAATGAATATAAACATCAAGAAGCTACCAAAAAAATTTATATGTTATAGAAATTAATGGAGATTCCCCCAAGAGATTCATAATTTATGTAAAAAACCTAGGCCTAAGAGGTTAATAAAGTGTATGAATCCAATACCACATAGTATAGGTGTGGGATAAAAATTAGAAAATATGCTTAATTATCTTAGGTTGATGGTATATTAAGAAAATGGGTCTTGAACCCACCATGTGCTTAAGCTGGTCATCCATAGGCAAACTCTGATATAGAATGTAGCAAATAAAATCAGCCCTCTTAGGCTTAACTAAGGTGAAAAATTCTAAAATGATTATATAAGGAATAAGGGCATTCCAAAGTTTTAACACAACTTGGGGTGTATTTAAGTACTAATGTATCTTAACTAACTCTAATCTAAATATGTCACAAGGGCATTCCTAATAGGACCATTTAAAAATTGCTAACCTTGTTCAAACACCACACTCTCCCTAATAATGTCTAGGTCAAGGTTTCAATCACTAAAAAATATTATCCTAAATCTAAGAATAATAAATCAAAGAACCTAAATATATAACTCAATATTTTTTCATTAAATGATATTAAAATTAATTACATGAGTAATCATCAATCTAAGTAGATAATACAATATTCATCAAAATAAAATGCACCAATTAAGATTATATTTATAAACAAGATAAATAGTTTAAGTTTGGGTGATAATATAATTATCTCTTCATATCCAAAAATATCATTTCCAAACTAACATGAGATATGCAAATGTTTTGAAACTACATTACATTGTGTGAGTAAATTAAGTAATTTAACTAGTTTTACTTTCCTATATCATTAGATATGATCTCTAGCTCTAGTGTCACAATACTAATTACATTACCTAGCATAAAACAACTAACCACACAATTATATTTTTTCTTATTTTTTTAACTCAATTTTAATTAAGTCCACTTCCATGAATATTAAGGTAATAATTATGTTTTCATGATAAAAAAAATTTCCACATGAAGGGTTTTCATATTACTAAGATAATATTAGATGTATCATTGTTGGAAGAAAAATCACTAGGGGATGAATTAGTGTTTCCAAAACATTCATTCAATTCCACTTAAGCATACATGAACCATTCATTCAAACATGAACATCAGGGATATGTAACCATATAAGATTATTAAACACATTACATATGAGGGAAACCCTCAAGAGGAAGAAAACTCACTATTATATAAAAATTTACTACATTCATATAAGATAAAAACCAATCTTTAGTGAACCACCAACTCCACATAGAGCACCAACCCCAACTAGTCAAGAACCTACTGAACTAGGCTTTAGCAAGCACCAACTTATAAGGAGGCATCAACCCCCTAGATGACTCAACACCAACTCAATCTCTTAAAAAATTTGATCACCTTAAAAAAATATTTTTTCTCACACAATATTTTATGATCACCTTCTTTATCTCTTCTCAGTCTTCTATCCCTCTTAAACTAAATTCTATCCTCTTTGCTCAACTAAGTCTCTTAAAGACAGATTAGGTCATATGACATTGATATTCATATAAAGTTACCATATTAGATATTTATTATAGTTTATTTACATATATATTATATTCCATAATAACTCTTTCATCTCTTAAAAGTGCTATCTCCTTCACTTGTACTTACTTCTTCTCTAACATGTCAAATAGGCCTATTAGGCCTTGTTCTTATACAATCCTCTATCTCACACACCTCTTGGTCAAAAATGCACAATTTCATACCTATACTATCTTCAAAATAGGTTTTATAACAAATTTCATGCATCAATAAATAATTTTAATAGGTCATCCTCAACCTAAAATACCAAAACTTCTTTTAGGCCTTAAGGAAACATAATTCAATTGTGCCTTCATTAGTAATGTTACCATCTGATCTCCTTGGAATAATTTTAAAATACATAAATAGAGTTAATTATTAATATACCACTAAAATATACCCTAAATAATATCATATTAGGTTCATGACACTTTCTATCTCCAACCACCACTTGAAGCACACCATTAGTATTGTTCACATTAGGCCTTCACACATAGAGAAAGGTTTATCTTTAACAATTGAAGATAAAATATTATTTATTCACACAAACATGATAATAAATAAAATACATATAACTTAAATTAACTTAAAAACTTCATTATGTGTATTATACTTCATAACATATGATAAAAAAGCTCAAAAACACTCCTACAACTTGCTCACTCAGAACTGCCAGTTTTCTTCAAAGACTAGTCATGATGACTCAGACCTCCAAAATATGTATATAAATTTTAAATAACTTATTATACATGTATATTAACCTATTACATTTAAATACCATCTTCAAATATAAAAATTATATGTTCTATTTTAAACTATTGATCTTACATACCAATTTGTTGACCTCACTACACATAGATCTCACTAAGTTAGACAAGCCATTTTGGCTTATTCATTTTCACCACTATACCCAAACTCAAATATATATACCAAGATTTAATAATACATACCATTCCCAAAAAACATATCCATGAACTTCGTTTCATTACTCTATCATTATAACATATTCTTAATCATCTTCTCACTACTACCTGGGTTTTTCACTGTTTCCACCATTAGGCCTATTAATGATTAACTAACTTGGATTACTAGTTTAACACACTTGAGGGATATAAAATGTCAATAAACCTTCATGGACATGAAAAATATTCTCAATATTCATCCTCCATCCATTTTCATACTCTGACTCAGTCAACTCTAAATGCTACAATAAATCTCTAAGAAATTAGCACTTCCCTGTAGGGTCTACTCACACACCAGACAACTCAATCAAACCTAGATATGATTGGGAGAGTTTAATACATCATATAATATATTATATAATCATACCAATCCATTCTAATCATTTTTTATCAAAATCTTCAACATTGGATCCTTTTTAGGGTTCTAAGAAGGTTTAAACATGTTTCCATTCTTAACAATAGTTTATAAAGCATAGCCCCTCAATCTAAAAACAAATGCCTAGAATTTTGATATTGGACCCTTACCCATATACCATGAATATTCTAGGTTCCTATGAAATTTTTTGATAAGATAATGAACATAATAAAATCCTTCTCTAGTTGAGAACCCTTCATTATGAGCACACAAGAGACCTCAAAAAAACTTTTCATGCCTTGTCCTTCAAAAATACATCAACAAACTTGAAACAATTTCCTAAGTCTTAATCATCTCTTTTAATGAAAAATGTTATCCAAAACACTCTAAAGTGTTCCACATTATCAGGTTTACCTTTCCATAATTCATAAAGATTTGTGTTTCCATAAGTCTTTATTTTTCCTCTATTTAACATGTAGACTATAGTGTTTACTACCTCCCTCCAACATCCATCAGATAATATAGACTCATTTAGTATAGTTATAGTTATCTCTTGAACATACTATTCTTTATTTTAACTACCCCATACGACTGAGGTGTCTTAGATACTAAGAAATATCTCTTTATTCCATGAACCTCACAAAAGTCATCAAAATCATTAAACCAAAACACTCCTCCTCTTTCAAATATTAGAAACTTAATCTTCCCATTATTCTCATTTTCAACAAGATCCTTGAATGCCTTGAACTTGTCATGAGCTTCTGACTTTTCTTTTAAGAATGTTACCCAAGTAATTCTTATGTAGTCATCTATGAGTAACATGAAGTAGCTATCTTCTTGAATCAAAGAAAATTTTAGTGGAAAAACTTCATTAATTCATGAATATTGTAGTCCTATAAATGTGCATTTGGTGATTTTTTTTGGTATTGAAGGTCTGATAATCACCTAGATGTTTTGGGTGCAAGTTAATTTTAGGGTCAAATGGCCTACTATTTAAAATAATTTCATTCATATAAATGTTCTTCATTGATACCTAAAACGGAAATCTAGGTATATTCTCCTCACATCACATATGTATATGATAATATAAATATGTCAGTGACCATATGCATATATAAATTAGTGGCCATTTGCATATCTACATATGTCGATAGTCATATTCATATCTACTTATGCTAATGACCATTTGCATATGCCAACAATCATCTACATTTCTAAACGATCATATGTATATTGATGTCACTCATATACAAAATAAAATGACATAAAAATAATCAAAACATAAATATTATTACATAATTTTATTCCTCTTGAAAATCTATGCAATTTCAAAAATCAAATCATCGTATTCTAAGGTTGTATTAAAAGTTACAACCTCTGGAAGTTGACTAGTGGATAGTGCACTTGTCAACAGACATCCACATGATTTTGATGATCATTAACATGATTCCAATTTATGTTGACACTTAATTAATTCCATATTCATGGTTCTAATTTATTTCTACACCATGTGGATGGCCTTGGGCATCATGCAGATGTCCATCGGTAAGTGAACTATCAACTAGTCAATTTTTGATGGTCTTAACTTTTGCATACTCACTTGGATTTTGCTGATTTTTTTTTTGAAATTTCATAATTTTTTGATAGGAATACAAATATTTAATAATTTTTACATTTAGATAAGTTTTTTATTCAAAAAAAAATTATTCTGCTACTTTATCACTTGATTCACCTACATAATTAATCACCCTCCAAATTGATTCACCACCATTATGAATCTAATTTTCCTGGGAACATACAAGGTTTTTTTAATATATCCCCAAAAAATTAATCATTCCTTGAATTATTTAAATTATTTTAGACCCATAGAGATCAGTGTATATTAACTCCAAGGTTCTTGTAGTCGATTACACCTTGGACTTGAACCTTTTTCTAGTTTGATTACCATGTTGACATGCCTTGGAAAGTATGTTTAGTGATCTTAGAATTTTTTTTTACATTACTATCACTAATTATATTGAACAAATTGTAAAATTTTAGGTAACCTAACCTTATGTTTCATAGCCAAATTTCATCCATCTTGCTCATAAAGCATCTCTCCTTCTGTATCTCATTCAAGACATATATATTATTCTCAATCCTCTTAGCATTGGCAAAGATCCTTCTTGATTTGGATCTATTTTTCTCACACCCTTTATCATGAAAGGTTAGTGTGTGTCCTTGATTTCACATTTTACTTACACTAAGTAGGTTATGTTTCAAACCTTCTACATACAACACATTTTTTGTCTTGGTCTTCCCATTTTCTAAACTCAAGATACCCTTGTCTCCAAATCTCATTGTTCCTAAAGGATTCTTATTCAATAAGATGATATTATTTTATCTCCTATCATGTGTATTGATAAACCACTATATATATACCATTTTATGCCTTCATCTTGAATGTGAAAGGTAGACTGAGCTAGCATAGAATCTACTTTAGTCTTGTATTCCTCCTTAACAAATAGTCCATCTTGACTCTTGAGCTCAATATGATCAATCAAAACTTGTTTTAACATCCATATTAATGATTGACCCTTCTCATATACTCTAAGAGATTCATTTATATTTTTGAATCTTGAAGGCCTTCTAAATATATTAGAACAAAATCTTGCAATGCATCCCATATTATGATAATTGTAGCAAACAACATTTTTATGCTTACCTCTTAATTGATCACTCTTTTCCTCATGGTCCCATGATAACATATCCTTTATTGCATTGGGATGCTTTATTGGTCATTTCATTTTATTATTCTTATTTTGTTCTAACTTGTCACACTCTTTCTCAAACTTGCTAATCTTGTCTATGAGATGTTCATGCTCAACCTTCAAGGAATCTATCTCTGTCTTCAACTAGTCATACTCAACTTTCTTTGATCTAAACCTTGTATCAGTACCTTCTAAATGATTTTATAGATCCTTGATAGGATTATTTTTATGCTTAAAATAATCAAGAGCACTTATGATCTTAGCTTCAAGGTCTACTTTAGCTTCTCCTTCTTCACTATCATAGTAGACTTCTTCATCATACATATTGTCTTCCTCTTTTTGATCAGTTGACATATTATGTTTCTTAGGATAACCTTAAAGATATTATACTTGATTAAAAGTACCAGGATATGATACTAATTTTTGGAAGCATAATCACTAAGAGGGGTAGTTTAATTAGTGTCTTTAAAACATTCATTCAATTCTACTTAAGCATATATGAACCATTCATACAAACATGAACATCTAACATATGCAACCATACAAGATCATGAAACACATTACATATTTGGTAAACCCTCAAATGGAATAAAACCAAATAATATACAAAAATGGACTAGATTCCTATAATAAAATAAATAAATTGTTAGTGAATCACCAAATCTACATGGATCATCAAACCTAACTACTCAATCACCTACTCAATAGGCTTTAACAAACACCAACTTACAAGGGGGCATCAACCCCCTAGATGACTCAGCACCATCTCATCCACTTAAAAAAATATATCACCTTAAAAAAACCTTTTTTCTCACACAAAATATGATGATCAACTTCTTTATCTCTTCTCACTCTTTTATCCCTGTCAAACTACCTTTTGGGCTTCTTCGCTGAACTAAGTCTCTTCAAGATAGATTAGGACATATGACCTTGATATTCATCTACAGTACCCATATTATATCTTCATTGTATTTTATCTACACCCCTATGATTTTTTACAAGACTTAGTTTATCTTTTGAAATTTTTATTTCCATTTCTTACACTCACTTCTTTTCTAACTAGTCAATTAGGCCTTGTTCTTATACAATCCTCTAGATGACACAACTATTGATCAGTGATACACAATTGAACAATTTTATTACCCTTAAAATTATTCCTATAACACATTTAGTGCATGAATAAATCATTAAAATAGGTCATACTCAACTTAAAAGATCATAACCTCTTTTAGGCCTTAAGGAAACCTAATTCAATTAGGCCTTCATTATTACACATTAACCTTTGATCTCTTTGGAACACTTTAAAACTAAACACATGGAATTAAAACTTGATAAAACACTCAAATATACCCCAAAAAATCTCATATTAGGTCCATGCCACTTTATATCTCCAACCACCACTTGAAGCACCCCATTATTACTACTCACATTAGGCCTTCACACACACAAAAAGGTCTATCTTGAATAAATAAAGATAAAATATTATTTATTAACATAATCATGACAATAAACTACATAATTATAATGTAAAATACCTTAATAACTTTAATAAATTCATTGTAATTCATCACATATGGAAAAAAGACTCAAAAACACTCTTGCAACTTGCTCACTCAAAACTACCAGTTTTCTTCCAAGACCAATCGTGGTGATTTAGACCTCTAACACCTATATGGAAAATTTAAATTAATTATTATTCATCTATATGAAAATCTAACATATTTTTACCATCTTCAAATATAAACATCATATGGTCTAGTGGCAACTATTGGTCTTATAGACCAATTTGTTGACCTCACTAGATATAGATCACACTATGTCAAACAAGCCAATTTGGTTTCTTCATTTTCACCACTACACTTAACTTCAAAGATTTATACAAAGAATTAATAGTACATACAAGTCACAAAAAACATATACATTCACTTGGTTCATCACTCTATCATGATAACACATTCTTAATCATCTTCTCACTGTTGCCTAGGTTTTGAATTGTTTCCACCATTAGGCATGTTAATGATTGGATAACTTGGATGAATATTTTATCACACTTTAGGGATGTAACATATCCATAAACCTTAATTGACATAAAAAATGAGTCTCAAGATTTATTCTCCATCTATTTTCATACTTAGACTTTGTCAACTTTGACTACTACAACAAATCTCTAAGAACTTAGCACTTTCTTGTAGGGTCTACTTACACACCTGATAACTCAATAAAACATGGAGGTAATTGAGAGAGATTAATACAATATAAAATATCTTAATTGAGCATTCAAATCCATTTTATTCACTTTTGATAAACATATTCAACATCATATCCTTATTAGGGTTCTAAGAGGGTTTAAACCTATTTCCATCCTTAACAATCATTCATAAAGCATAGCCCCTCAGTCCAAAAAAATTCCTAAAATTTTGAGATAAAAACATTTTCCATCTACCACTAATATATTAAGTTCTGATGGAAATGTTTGATGAGATAATGAGCACAATAAAATCCCTCTCAGTTTGAGAACCCCTCATTTTGAATACTCAAGAGACCTCAAAACAAATTTTCATTACTTATCCTTCAAAATATGACCTAAAATTGAATTAAAAAACTTGAAACAACATAACTAAAATTTTAAAATGCTTACATGAGCTCAAACATCTTTAAATCTGATCATTACCCCTCATTAGTCCACACTCTCTTTACTCTCTAGACCTTGAGCTACAAATCACATTAGGCCTTAAAAATGACCTTCATTCCTCTTTATATGCATTCTCCACCTTAATCACATACTAAATAAACATATCTCATACTTAAGAAATGTCATACATCATTCACATACTTTTACAATAGATGATGACACCTCATTAGACCAGACATGGTCTAGAAGTGGTCTAGGTGCAGACTTGGTCTGAAGGTCCAACCTCTATAAGATCACCCTGAGACTCTCATGAGTGTTCCAATTCCTCTCATACATACTTAATCAACCTCATAAAACCACTCATGCTTATATGCACTCATAATACCAAGAAACCATGCTCATACCTTCTTACAAAGTCTTTTCATGTTATGACTAGGCTTAAGCTACTCAAAGACATGTACCTTCATTCCTTAAAATTATCTCTTTTTCCTTAAAATTATATTTGATGAAAACATCCTTTAGTGAAAACACTCCATCAATGCCCTTTGCCACATTAACACACTGTCAACTAGGAACACTCTCTTATTGATATCAACCTTATGCAAGATGTACCATTTACATAGATGATAATACTCAATAATCACCATTGATTAAATTAGTAAAAATAGAATAAATTCAATTAAAAATATAAATCTACCTTCTCATAGATGTGATACCATAAATAATCATTAGATCTTACTCACTTATCATGTGGTTGATAATTATCCTATAGAAATAACACTATAAATGATAATATGAGTAAAATGACAATAGTAATTCATGAATATTACTTTTATATGAATAGAATTAAAAACACAACATTTATTTTGTTTTCAACAACCATGCTTTTTAAACTCTTTCATGATGAAAAATATCAAATTTAACAAGTCCTTGCATAGCTTCAAGCTCAAGCTAACACATCACAATATGTTATCTAAGCATTTTACTATGTCTTACACCATAAACTATAAACAATAATGTATCTATTTATATATTAGCAATCATTTATGTTTCAAATTTCAAACTATTTGATAGGGTAACAGCCTTTTTTATTTTCTTTTTTTTTCTTGTTTTTTTACTTAGACCGGGGAGGAACTCAGCCCTACCGCCTTATGTGTACACAGCCTACAAACCCTCCAGGTGCCCACATGGTAAACTTTTTAATTTGACCGGCGATGCAGGCGAGTCAACACACCCTCCTGTACCACGGGGCGGGGAGGGACTTGAACTCTTGACCTGCGGAGCATGACGCAATTGCCCTCAATCCACGAAACCAAATGATCTAACCCACCCACCTGATAGGGTAACAACCTTGTTGTATATTCATTAGTTGATTAAGTCATACTATAGTCAAATGGAAAAACTACTGAAAATAGACTCCCAATAGCCTTAAATTTGTTTTTATGTTTATTATATATTAAAAAAAGTTAGTAATTTACACCACAATATACAAATAGAGACTAAATATAATATTTATCTATTTACTTCACATACCAAGAATTATTTGAACTAAATCAAACAAGTACAACATATTTGCGAGGATACATAATTAATTTCCCAATGAATCAAAAACTTGATACAATAGCAAAATATTTCTAAAATACCAAATATGATGAGATTAATTATCAATCCCATTCCTTTTTGAACTCATTATTCGTATAAATTTAAGTGAAAACCATTTAAACAAAAAGCATCTAGCCATATGAGTAACATAAACTTTAAATGATAGTATCCTTGATATAAACCCTACCTAGTTTTAATTTAAACACTAGCCATCATTAATAATGTGAAATTGTGTTAATAACCATTTAATAAAGAAAAAAAAATATTCATATTCCATAAATATAGCAGCTAAATTTTAATAATTTAACTTTCCACAAAATCAATACACATTAATTAAATAATCAAGCCACTACTTTAGCTTCAATATCCCACTCACATTTATTATTTATTATACTTGATATTCAGAGTTTTAAGAAGCCAATTTAACATCTATTAAGAACAATAAAATACTTATCAACCAGCCTAAATTTAAATAAATAAGGTCTATTATGTTTAAAATTTTAATTATGCAACATTATAATTAGATATGACCACATCAACACTGCAACTATGCTCATATAAAATTACACTCAAAGTGAAATGAATCACTAACATGACGTAAAATAGATTTCCACCAAATAAAGTTGATGAAAAAAATAACAAACCTCAATAATAAGGGAACAATCCCACCCTTACTTCCTAATGACACCATCCATCGGTGGCCCTAACTGCCCAATCCATTAGTTGGATGATGGATCTATGTAGGTGGAATGATTTAGGAAGGTGTAAGGAGTGATAATGAGAGTTTGAGATAAGAAAATAAATTCCAAAAGACTAGGGAATATCAATCAATAATCAATGATAAGGAAATAATATATTCTAAATGAAATCAATACTTGTTGATTTCAAATACAAAAACAATACAAATATATTGAAAGGACATGTACCCATGCATAGTTTGATATGATAGTATCAAGACTATAGGATTTTAAATTTGAACTTCATGGATTAATGAAAAGTATTTTCATTAAATCCATCAAAGTGAACTTCAAAATACTTGAAATAAATTTATATATGTATCATGTTTATTTAATAATCATCTTAAGTGACTCATACTTATCACGTCATTAAACTAACCAACTAGGACTAAACCAATCAAAGAAACCAAAAAGTGTTCTGAAATAGAATAACAACATATTCATAACATATTTCACTACCTAAAATATCAATCAATATTTAAATAAGTACAACCTTCAAACTAATAATAATATTTGACTAAATAATGATTCAACTATCAAAACCATAGTTAAATGAAAGTGAACCAAACATGCAAATAAACCTTTATTAACTATAACTAGCTGACCCAAAATCAAGTCTAACAAGCTTGAGATTATAACTGAGTCAAAATAATGAATATAAGTTGTTATAAAAAAATTAAAATTAGATACGACAAAATTACCTGAAATTTTGAAGTCATTCCACACCATTCAATCATTCAAAAACTTTGATAATGATTTTACAAATACTCACTTAGAACCAAATCAAAAATAATAATTTATGCTTTTTGTTAGAGAGAAAATGTACGATGCCATCACCATTGGAAGAAGGTATAAAGTGAAATAAAAAAGAAGTGAAACTAATTAAATTTATTTTGGCTGCCAATAGCAATCTATACAAAGCCAAAGAGAGAGGTGGTTTTTTTGTTTCATTCTTTCTACCTCAGAGGAGAAAACGTATAGTCGTACGTTCAAGGAGAAAAGTGCAAATTATAATAAAAATGAGGACTAATTTAATTTTTGTATGTTTTGTACCAAAAATGAGCTATACAGTGACGCATCAACTAGAGGGAGGTAAATAGTAAAGAAGATAACAAAACTTTGCTTTTGTCTGCATAAAGTAAGTCATATGGCCCAAGGAGAGGTTTAAAAATTTATAAAACAAACCAGATCAAATTTAATTTATTTTTTGCCTTCACAAGTAAATTGTTTGGCATAAAGCAAGAGGAGGAAGATAAAATAAATACCAGATTAGTAAATCTAAATTATTTTTATTTATAGAACTAAGTCATATGGTTGTACATTCATATAACAGTGATAGAAGAATACATATCATCAAAAAGGGGAATAAATAAAAACGTTTTGTTTTAACTTAAACAATAGGTTGTACATTGGTGTAGTAGCTGAGAGGTAAAGGTGAAATCAAAATACACATTTTTAATTTGTTTTTAATACCAAAATGAGGTTGTATGCCCCAAGGGAGAGGAGTGATTAAAAAATTTTAAAAAGAAGGAATCTGCATAAATTTCCTTATTTTTGTTTTCATTCACCAAAAGAGGTCACACAACTATGTCATGAGGTAAAAAAGATAGATAATACAGAAAAAGAGAAATTAAATTATATTTTATTTGCATGTTGAAACTATATAATTATGTGATAGACAACAAAGGTGATGTAAAAATCTTCATTTAAATTCTTCTTTTTCATTTTGCCATGTGGAAGAAAGGTGACTAAACATGGTAGTGAAATTCATTGGATGAGATTGAAAAAGCACTAAAGGAAGTTTGTATGGGCAAAGCTGCTAGTATAATTTTTAGGTGTAGTTAAATAACTTAATTTTTTTATAGTTATTTGGTTTTCTCAAATTTGTAAATAAATTATCATTATGTGAATACCTCTCAATTGTAAATTTTCTTAAAAATTTAATTTCTTCATCCTCTACTTTGGAAAAGCCAATTACAAACAATGATAAAACAAGTAGGAAGTACTAGTTTTATAGAGTAATGCCTCTCTTACCTTTAGAATTTAATATGGAGAACATTTTAGATACCGATCTAGGTCATATTCTTAGACAAATTTTGGAAGAGAATGAATGCATTACTTAAAAATAACTTTGGTCAAATTACTTTTGATAGTGGATTGACACAAGATGCAGCCTTTTCAATTTCAATATAATCTCATAAATTGGTTATGGTCATGGAGGAACATAATAATTCAGAATCAAGGGAAGTGAGAGATCCATAGATTGAATTGGTTGCAAGATTAGCTCTAAATCACATAGGCAATATGTTGCATCTTCCAAAATGAGAGTCTTTTATGCACTTAACACTTGATTCCTCTCAATTTTTCTGGGATGATAACATCTCATGTGCTAAACAAGTTAATCATGGATGGTTAATCAAACTAAGGCAGTTTTCTACATGACTCCCAAATAATATTGTAAGATCTAACTTCAAGAATGAAATAAATGATATAATAACATGATTACACAAAAGAATGGGAAATCCAATAGTTAAACTTTTTTATACATGGATGTATAGGTTCGTTTCACTCATTCATAAGAACATACAATATCTCAATTAGGGATAACTAATTAGTGCTACAATCCATAAACAACTAATGAAAGTAAGGTGCACATCAAAATTATATATAACTTCTTATTTTGTCTATGTTGTTGTTATTTGAATATATTTTGATAGATTACATATTGTGGGTTACTTCAAAAAAATAAAAGTAAACGATTTTTATCCCTAACTTGCCTTAAAAGAAAGCACTCGACACTTTAAGAGGGTGAATGATTGTTTTCTTCATTTGTTCATTTAGTTTTTTGAGAAAGAAATTTTTAACATAAGAATATAAGTGGTGGTTATCATAGAACAAAATGCGAAACTTGGTTCATACAATTCTTAACTTTTAGCTATTTGAGGATTAGTGGTTGTGAAATTGTTCCATACATTCTCCGATGTTTTGTCATAATAAGTGGGCATTAATGGAACTAGTGAGACATGTTGAAATAAACAAGTTTTTTATAAGTAGACACAGAACATAGATTAAATTTCCAATTTTTATTGGAGTGTACACGTATCCATCAATAATGAAAGATAAAATAGTAGAATAATAGATCCCATTGTAATCTCAAAACTTTTGAAAAAAAATTTGCATTTGATATAAGGGGTTTAATTGATGACAATGTTGGGCCTTCATTTCAACATCTTTCACACTTTGAAGATTACTGAATGGACTATGATGATTTAAAAATGGTCAAAATTATGGACTATTCATGAAGTCACATTAGATCTTTTTTCTTAGCTGTTACAACAATCGTAAAGCTTATGGAAAAAGAAAGCAGTTTAGGGGTTTTATAAAGTTAAACTGCTAAGAAAGCAATTGATTCTGTGATTAAAAGAATGGGCATTGCGTGTTCAACAAGCAACCAAATGGACCCCATGCTCAAAAAATATTGTGCAGAATCTTTTTCAGATAAGAACAACGGATTAAATCTATTCTGAGTTTTTGTTTTCTCTCTTTTACTTTTGTCTTGATTGCGTGGTTATAAACAAAATTACTTTGGAATACTTGCCATCCATTTCATATGCAACGATGACGAGAATTTTAGTTTCGAACGTTACTTGAGTATTTTGAGCAAAAAATTATATATTTGTGTTTTTTGTGTTGAAAAAAATAAATATTGAGATTTTAAAAAAAGTAGATTGCTTTTGGAGGAATCGACTAGCGAGTCATTCTACTCCGTTCCTCTCGGCATTCAGGAAATCAGTACTTGTCTTCCTCTTGATAAAAGAAATATTAAAAAACTGTAAATATAAAATATTAATGATGTAATGTTTTTAAAGCTAAATAAAAGTTTTTGATGGGGATGGAGACAAAGTACAAAGAATTGAATTGTCACAAATAAATAAAAAAGAACAATAATTTATACTGATGTTCGAAAACATACATTAAAATCTGGCATCGAGCGCTTATGATTTGAAAAAAAAAAAATGGCCCCTGCATTGGCATTCTCCTTATGTTGATTATTTTAGTTAGAGCTCTTAAGGGATTTTTCAATTTTTTTATTCTTTAACTAGTTTCAAATTTTGTAGCTTAAATTCTTATTTTTTGCAAATAAAAGCTATAACATATATGCCCTCCCTCTATCCCCTTGAAGGAACTTAGGTGATCAAAAACACTTGGTTTATTACTTTGTTGTTTAGTCTTGTCTGAAATAATGTCATGTATGCTCTCCTTAAGTTTTGAGTGACTTGGGTAACTTAGAAACAACCTTTAAAATATTTTTATTTTTTTCATTTATTTATTTTCTTGCATTTAGATTTTAGATGAAAATTCATCACCTCCTCACAAATTATTTAGGGATGCATTGACCTAGGGTTCCATCTTCTAACATCATACCAACCCAGCTCCATGGTGGGCTATATAAATCAGGGCATATGATACTATGATTATTAAGAGGCTTAGTGGCTAGCCTCTTTGTATTAAGTTGGTGAGCTAAAAGCTTCATTGTTATGCAAATGTAGAGGTTGTTGGGCTTAACCAGTAACTGACATCAGCAGTATCGCCGACATTGGTCAAGTGTAGATCAGAACCGACCGACATCGGTTAGGGAGCGGCCAACGTCGATCATATGCAGACCGACAGCGACCGGTGTCGGTCACCTGTGTGTGTGTGTGTGTTTGCATGCGTTTCCAGAATTAATTTTTTTTTAATTTTAGGAGGACAGAGTGTTTGCATGTAAAGACTAATTTTAGTCTTGAGTTTGTGTTTCTAATTATTATATGCCTTAGATCCTATTTAAGAGACCCATGGGGCATGTATTGTAATTAAGTTGTAAGTAAGATCAATTAGATCTGTAGGGTGCAATATCAATAAAATCTGCTGAAGAGAAGGGAATAACAACTTGGTTATTGAGTTGATTGTAATTGATTGAGAGAGAGAACTCTTGAGAGAGAAATACTGTACACCCAAGAGGTGTGGGACGAGTAAGATTTTTTCATTGTATTCTAGAAGAGTTTAATAGAGATTGGTTGTTTCTCATATCTCCTCTTATTTGCTATTTCATATTTCTAGTTACTTATTACTTCTAGTTTAATTCCGTGTTTAGTTGCTAATATAAAAGTAATCAATTTTACTCGGTGTATCCTAACAAGTGGTATTAGAGCAGGTTAGTGTTTGTTGATTACAGGTTCACTCACAGGGGTTTCTATTTGAGTGGGAGTAAAATAATGGCAAAGGAAAGTAAGCTAAGAATAGAGAAATTCAATGGCAAGAATTATCAATTATAGAGAATGCAGATAGAAGATTATCTGTATCAGAAAGATCTATTTTTACCGTTGAGTGGGGTTTCAAGTAAAACCACATATATGTAAGATGAAGAATGGAATGTTCTTGATAGAAAGACTCTTGGATCTATAAGGTTGAGTCTGGCATCTTCTGTGATTTCTAACTTATCATAGGCAAAGACAATGGTAGAGTTAACAGATACTCTGACAAACTTATAGGAAAAACCCTCATCTTTAAATAAGGTATATCTTATGAAGTAATTATTTAGTTTACACATATAGGAAGGTGGATCTGTATATAGTCATCTTAATGATTTCCATGAAATTGTAAATCAGCTAAATTCAGTCAAAATAGTTTTTGATGATGAAATTAAGGCTCTCTTAATCTTATGCTCTTTACCTGAAAGCTGGCCCAGCTTGGTAATGGCAGTTAGCAATACTGCATCTACTTCAAATATCTTGAAAGTTGATGATGTTATTAGTGTAATCTTGAATGAAGAAATTTGCAAAAAAAAACACAGGAGAAATATCAGGTAATGCTTTAAGTATTGAAAGTAGGGGAAGGTGAAGAGAGAAGGGCAAGCAAAGAAAATCAAGGTTAAAGATGGGAAGGAGATCCAAATCTAGAAATAGAGGTATAACCTGCTGAAATTGTGAAAAGAAAGGGCATGCAAAGAAAGACTGTTGGTTGAAGGATAACAAAAAAAATCAATAAGAAGGTAATAAGGAAGCAAATGTTTCAGGTATTGTTGCATAGGATGCTCTTATATTTTATTTGGATAGTCAAGTAGAATCTCGGGTTTTAGATTCTAGTGCTTCTTTCCATGCAACCCCAAATAGAAAATTTTTCAATGATTATGTACATGGAGATTTTGGAAAAGTTTATTTAGGGGATGATGAACCTTGTCAAATTGTTGGCAAAGGAAAAGTGCAGCTGAAATTGCAGAATGGCAACACATGGTTGTTGAAAGATGTCATGCATGTACCCATCCTAAAGAGGAATCAAATTTCTACAATAAATTTGGGTGATGAGGGTTGCACAGTAACTCTCACAGCTGAATCTTGGAAAGTTTTCAAGGGTGCACTTGTATTAGCAAGAGGTAAGAGAGTAGGTACACTTTATCTATCTACTTGTGTTACTGATTATTCTCCTTCTATTTTATCTACTTCAGATGTAGATGCAAAGTTGTGGCACTATAGGCTTGATCACATGAGTGAGAAGGGAATGAATGTTCTTAATTCAAAAGGTAATCTTTTAGATTTGAAAAGTATAGATCTAGATTTCTGTGAGCATTGTATTTTTGGAAAATAGAAAAAAGTAAGGTTTCTCAAAATTGGGTCAACAAAGAAGGAGCATAAGTTGGAGCTTGTTCACATAGATGTGTGGGGACCAGCTCAGGTAGCTTCTATTAGAGGATTATAGTATTATGTTTCTTTCATTGATGATGCTACAAGAAAGGTATGGGTTTATTGCATAAAGAGGAAATTTGATGTTTTTGAAACATTTAAGAAATAGAAAGCTTTGGTTGAGAATGAAATAGGTTTGAGATTGAAGTGCCTTAGATCTGACAATGGTGGTGAGTACTGCAGCAATAAATTCAATAGTTACTGTTTTATGAGTGGAATACGTAGGAAAAGGATGGTTCCAAGGACACCTCAGCAAAATAGAGTTGCTGAAAGGATGAATATAATAATAATGGAGCGTGCACAGAGTATGAAGTTACATGCTAATTTGCCCTTAAAGTTTTAGGCAGAAGCTGTAGATACTGCAATTTACCTAATTAACAGAGGACCTTCTACTACACTGAATGATGGAATTCCAGAAGAGGCATGGATAGGTAAAAAATTAGATCTTTCATTTCTCAGAGTTTTTGGTTCTAAAGCTTTTGTGCACATTGATAAAGAAAATAAAAAGAAGCTAGATGCTAAATCTATGCAGTGCACTTTCATTGGTTATGGCTTTGGAGATTTCAAATTTTGGTTGTGGAATTTAGAAACTAAAAAAATTATTAGAAGCCATGATGTAATTTTCAATGAGAAGGTGATGTATAGTGATCAGCTCAAGAGGCTGAATAATACTGAGTAGGGCAATCTTGATTTGGATGAGGTTATGATCCAAAATGAGCTCGCAGGTAAAAATTATCACTCATAGAATAAAATAGAGACTGACGTTGGTCAGGTAACCAACGTCGGCGGTCAGATAGAAACTAACGTTGGTCAGGTAAAATTGACATCGGTTGAGTGCAGACCCAGAGATGAGCGAGATCGATCACTGATAGAGAATTTGGGCAGACAACAAGCTGTGAATAAGTCTCAAATGCCTATAAGGAGGACTGTAAGAGTAAGTAAACCTCTAATTAATTATTCCCCTCTTTAATACTACGTGTTGCTCACTGATGGTGGAGAACCAAAAAATTTTAATGAGGCAATACAGGTATAATCCAAGAAACAGTGGGAGCATGACATGAATGAGAAAATTGATTCCTTGGAAGAGAACCAAATGTGGAATTTAGTTGAGTTGCCAGCTGGAAAAAAAGCACTGAAAAATAAATGGGTATATAGGTTAAAGGAAGGAGAGAATGGATAAATGAGACATAAGGCCAGGTTGGTAGTAAAAGGATTTGCAAAGAAACTAGGTATTGATTTTAGTGAAATTTTTTCTCCTGTAGTAAAAATGACTTCTATTCAAACTGTATTATCTTTAGTTGCTATTGAGGATTTGCATCTTGAGCAACTTGATGTTAAGACAGTGTTTCTTCATAGAGATTTAGATGAAGAGATATCTATGGAATAGCTGGAAGGTTTTGAGGTCAAAGGTAAGGAGAAACTTGTGTGCAGGTTGAAGAAAAGCTTATATGGTCTTACGCAAGCTCCAAGACAATGGTATTTAAGATTTGATAGGTTTATGACAGAGCATGGCTTTAGTAAATGTTAATCTAACCATTGTATTTATTTTACCAGATTGGATAATGATAGTTATATTATCTTGTTACTGTATGTAGATGATATGCTTGTTGTAGGTTCACACATGCAGGAAATTACTGAGCTAAAGGTAAAATTAGCTCACACATTTGCCATGAAAGATTTAGGAGCAGCAAAGAGAATCCTTGGCATGAGTATTAAGAGAGACAGAAAAAATTATAGTTTAATTTTGTCTCAAGAGGATTATGTGAATAAGGTGTTGGAGAGGTTCTATATGTAGGATGCAAAACTGGTAAACACACCTATGGCTGGACACTTCAAGTTGAGCAAAGAACAGTGTCTTAAATCACATGATGAGGTTGAGTACATGAGCAAAGTTCTATATGCTTCAGTAGTTGGGAGCTTGATGTATGCAATAGTATGTACTAGACCTGATATTGTCCAAGTAGTGGGAGTTGTCAACAAGTTTATGGCCAATCTAAGAAAGAAGCACTGGAAATCAGTTCAGTGGATTTTTAGATACTTGAGAGGGAACAACAGTAGGCATTTATGCTATGCAGGGTCAAACACTTCTCTACATGGGTATGTAGATTTAGATATGGCAAGTGACTTAGATGGTAGGAGAAGCACCATAGGATATGTATTCATTATTGGTGGAATGGCAGTTAGCTAGATTTCAAAGTTGTAGAAGGTTGTTGTCCTATCTACTACAGAGGCAGAATACATTGCAGTCATAGAGGCTAGCAAGGAAATGATATGGATGACTCGATTCATGGAAGAGTTGGGAAAGGAGAAAGAGAGTTGTAGACTGTACAGTGATAGTCAAAGTGCAATTCATTTGGCAAAGAATTTAGCCTTTCATTCAAGAACCAAACATATACAGCTTAGGTACCACTTCATTAGACAGGTATTGGAGGATGGACAGTTGAAGCTAGAAAAGATCCATATAGATAAGAACCCTGCAGATATGCTAACAAAGATGATAACAAAGGAGAAGTTGAATCTTCATTCAAATTTTGTTGTTCTTCAAGATTAAACTTGAAAAGAGAGAAACAAGCCAGAGAAATAAGACAGAGGATGTTGCTGTATAGGTATAGGTGCAGCTGTTTATCTCCAAGTGGGAGATTGTTAAGTTGTAAAGCTAAAACCTTCACTGTTATGCAAATGTGGAGGTTGTTGGGCTTAACCAGTAACTGGCATCGATAGTATCACTGACATCAATCAGGCATGGATCAGAACCGACTGACAATGGTCAGGGATCAGCTGACGTCGGTCATATGCAGACCGACAGTGACCGGCGTCGGTCACCTGTGTGTGTACATTTGCATACATTTCTAGAATTAGATTTGTTCTAATTTTAGGAGGATAGAGTGTTTACATGTAAAGACTAATTTTAGTCTCGAGTCTGTGTTTCTAATTATTATATGCCTTGGATCCTATTTAAGAGACCCATGGGGCATGTACTGTAATTAAGTTGTAAGTAAGATCAATTAGATCTGCAAGGTGCAAGATCAAGAAGATCTGCTGAAGAGAAGGGAATAACAACTCAGTTATTGTGTTGATTGTAATTGATTGAGAGAGAGAACTCTTGAGAGAGAAATACTGTACACCCAAGAGGTGTGGGAAGAGTGAGATTTCTTCATTGTATTTTGGAAGAGTTTAATAGAGATTGGTTATTTCTCATATCTCTTCTTATTTTCTATTTCATATTTTTAGTTACTTATTACTTCTGGTTTAATTCCATGTTTAGTTCCTTATACAAAGGTAATCGATTATACTTGGTGTATCTTAACACTTTGATCCTAATGAAAACTCAAGTCAAGTCTTGATAAACATCAGACTCTACTAAGAAGTACATGGCTAAAGTTATTATGTAGAGTAATAAATATTTACATAGTAAGTTAGCATGGATAAAGCCAATTGACGTGATTACACCCTTGTGTTATCCACTCTTGGCACCATCTAGTGTGTTTTGAAGCTTATATTTATTTTTAGTCAACCTTACTTATCATGGAATTTAATGCCAAATGCTAAGTGATCCTCACTCTAAGTTTGTGCAACATACCAATGCTTGAGAGATAGAGGAGGAATAAAAAATCTACCTACACATGTTATTTAATGTTTAGATTAACACTTATTGCCTCACAAGATTTAGTATATCAGTGGAAAATTTGGCAGAAGTTATGCACACCCATGTCAATTTTAGGGATAAGATGAGCCATTTGTGCTATTTATATTTTCTTATATTTACATGCATGTTTTGAGACTAAATTTGTTTGTTTGTCAAAATTCAAAATGATTCATAAACCATCATGTGTTTTCATCACACTTTAGACTAAGAGGTGTTATTCTACCCATTTTATGTCACACTTTTGACTAAGACTTTTTATCCCAAAATTTAAATGGGGCATTGTTACACTACCTATTTCATCCTAATAATTTAACTTAGATTTTTTAATCAAAAACCATTATCATACTATTTGATTGAATGGGCATCATTATGCTTCTCATGTTATTCCAAAAACGTTACCTTATTTAAAACCAAGTTCAAAATCACGTGTATCTTTGGTCTAAAAATGATGTTGTTATGATATCCATTTGGCTCTAAGATGTTTTCCATTTGAAAAATACAATTCCTAATCAACGAAAATGCCATATCTTAAAAATGGTCCTTCAATATTTATTATTTAATTTATATTTATGTTGTGCTTATATATATATATATATATATATATATATATAATTAATTTGGTTTGGATTGAGCAAGATTGGAGCTGTTCTTACCCTGTTGAAACTTTAGATTTCCTATATTTATTTCTAAATAGACATGTGATCCTTTTTAGTAGGGGCCAAGTAGTTGTTGAATTGTAAAGTTATGCATAGCCACATTCTAAAGGAGTGTATGGTCTTGGTAGCTCTCTTGAATCCAATAAAAATTTGTAGGTTACAATCATCTTAATTTTAGTTACATATTTTTAAATTCAATTTTTTACTATTTCATTTTTATATATGTAGTTTATATATTTGAAATTTTTATTTATAATCCATAATAATATTTTTATTAGTGTACATTTTTTTATATTATTATTTTTTTCTTATATATATTGTTTAATTTGTTTAGGTATTATATTAAGTCATTAGGAAAAATATGGCTTAACTCTATTTTATAAAAATGAGTTGTGTATTGATTTTCTATAAATGTATGTTTCTTAAAGTTATTTTGGCTAATAATTTTAATGCTCGTAATACAATCCTTGATTATCGAATATAATCTTCTTTCTGTTCATGTTTGTTCACTTTTACAACATGATATTTATTCGTGTATTTGTGTTTATCTAGTCCCAATCCTTTATTGTGGCCCACTCCAACATGGTGTGAAAGCCGATTATGGTAGCCAAATGACATAGTCTCTATTGTGAAATCTTGAGTTTTTATCTTCCATATCACAGATTTGATATTCTTTGACCTTACATATTGTAGATGCATAATTTTATCATATTTTACTCTTCTTATAGGTTGCTTTTTTTTTATTAAGATTCATAAAAATAATAAAAGAAAAGGCATTTTTGTTGGAAATCTTTTATACATATTTCACTGGAAATGGTTGGTACCACTAAACTTAGAAGGTGCCAAGACCATAAGATTAAATGTAAATATGACCTAGCTTCATTTTAGTTTATTTCAACCTTCTTGGAGGGTTTGGAGGTATTTTATTTGATTATGTGAAAATCCTTATAATGATAGACTAGAAGGGAAAAAACATTTATAGGTTTATTTGGGTTTCTTAATAAACTATTTGTGTCCTTTGTAATTTTTGAGTGCAATATTGGATCTAAAGGTTCTTAACAATAAGAATTATGACTACTACATCCATCCTACTAGAGTTATCTTCCATCCTAACACTTGCTAGCCTCACTTATGGTTCTACCTATAGGAGTTGGCGACCATCTTGTCACCTACCATAACTAGCCATGATCCTGGCACCTATTGGAAATGTGTAACATCGTGATGCCTACTAGAAACACCTAGAATCTTGATACCTTTAGATGTATCTTATAACCTCGATGCATGATTTTGGCTTAGTTGAATTTGCCCTAACTACTTCCACCTTGGGTGATCCTAATGAGATGTGTTATGATGAGCTAATTATGATGTAACTATCCCATATGCCATTGATCTTGTAGTGATGTATTATAACAAACTATTTTTGATGTAGTTACTTGCAACACCCTTGATCCCACTGGTCTACATCCTAATGACCTAATTTATGGTAACTTGATGCTGAATCATCCACACATTCTAATGTGATGTGTGTGTATACATCAAATTTAGTGAAATTCTATCACAACATTTATACAAGGTTCATTAGTCACACTGTAAAGGATAAATAGCTATTATTGTTATTATTTTTAAAAGATGTGATATAACAAAATTTTACATTTTACATATAAAAACACTATGAAAAATCTAGGGGTGAATTTAAGTTGATAGGTAATGGCTACACACTTATTTTTTAGATAGCTTCCTTTTGTAATTCTAAGGATCACCTATTTATTATTTACATTTGTTTGTATTTGTGTGGGTACTTTATCATAATATACTTTTTTATCCAATGGATATCCTTACAATTGGAGTTGAAGTAGAGAATTATGCAAGTAATGGATAACACTAGGTTACATGGTATATGGGTTGAATAGGTAAATCCTTTAAATCTAAATAAAAAAGGGCTTGTCTGAATGAACTAACATGATTTATTAGGTTCTATATAAAATAGGCTAAAATGAGTCTATTTTTTAGGATATTATATTATTCATTAAATTGGTGGTCAAAATAGATAGTGGTATTTTGGGGGTTTAATAATGCTATGAGCTACAAGTGAAGAGTTGAGTGTTCACATAAAATATAAGACATAGTGATCAAATTGATGTGGAGGCAACTTTGAAATATAAATATCCAACACTTATAAAAAAATTATGGGCCTATTAGAAATGATATAATTCAAAATTGAAGATCCACAAATAAAGAGAAGCAAGTAAAACCCTCATAGCACAAAAAATGGGTAGTAAATATGAGAATCACCAATCTATTTGATTTCTTGAAACCAATCAGTTGATTTCTATTTGAGGATACTTAATGATCTAAATAATTACATTGAGGGCATTCTATTTGTATGTCTATTGATGGAGTCATCATAATGGAGAGTGGAAAATAATTTTCAAATGATTAGAATAAGTAGTCCAAGATTGGAAAGTGGTGATCAATTCATAACTTCAATAATCAATCCAATGAAGAGTGTCACACTATGAGATCTCTAGTTTCATAGCTCGAGGAAGTAGGTATAAGTTATGTAGTATTATAAAAAGGTAAGTAGATAATATATTATGTACCCAATGATATGGTCAGTACTAAAAATATCTTCACATCTCCCAACAAGAAATTATATGAATAAAAAATATTGATTCCTTAAAAAAAGTAGATGAATGGTTAACCAGTACACTTCATCATTTCCACTAGAAGTCCAAAGAATTTAATTTCTCCTAAACCACATTTTAAAAAATTAAACTTGAAATTGGTGCATATTCCATAGACAAAAGTTGGATTTGGATAATTAGAGACCTGTATGTTCTTAACTCCCATCAAATCTAGCGAATTGATTTCCTTCATGTATGTATTGATTTGATATCACTAATGTAAATGAAAAGATATTGAGCACGATTTCATATGCATAGATATAATAATAATCAAACTACTATATTTCATTCAACATGTAATGCAAATAATACGTTGGATAATATATAGCCATGGAGGTATCAAAATAACCTCCTAGTAAATAGGATCAAATAACATGGAATAGTCATGGGTAGCAATAATTACATGAGAATAAAATTACCAATAATAATAAATAATATTATTATAACCTAATAAAAATATATCACCAAAGTTAATTAGTAAAATACTAATCACTACAATAATTTACCCACGTGAACATTACTCAATCCTAACAAACCACACACTAGTATATGGTCTAGTGTAGGCCTTGAGAAATGGAATTCCTAGTAGTGTCACTTGGTGTATAAAATTAAACCTTTAAAATATGCAATCTTTGGAGACATCTCACCATTAGACGTATTTTATTTTTTAAATGTGGTCAACCATATATTTACCATTGACATGTAGTCTATGAAGTAAATCCTTGAAATGTTGTAGTAGATTGTCATGATCTAAAATACCATATATCATAGTTAGTTCATATCATTTTAGTCATTAGTTTTAGGAAGTGCAGGAATATTGTCATTTATTGTAATAAGTATACTCTTAATGGTATAAATTATATGTATGAATATCCTTATGGCACCATTTCATAGTATGGTTTGTCCAACAATAGCAAAGACAAAATAATTGAACCATAAACTAGAGGAAAATAAGGATATATTTTAGTCAAATAATTAAGTTCCTACATAATATAAACTAAAAAATACTATTTATTTTATCCTTTAACTACCACTACTTCAATCCTCTTTATGTAAAATACCATTTCTAGAGAATGAATAGATCAAGAGGTCAATCCATAAAATAATGGATAACGGACACATCATTCTCAAATCATTATCTTGTAGAATCCCAATTGTGCTTTTGCCAAATAAGGATGGGACACGAGGTTATGAATAAATTTAAAAAAAAAAATACATAAGATTAAATTGAAGAACTATTATCATCATCTAAATATTATGCTATTTTTATATGATATACATGGTGTAGAAGTATTTTCCAAAATTTATCTTAAGTTTGGGTATCATCATATTCATGTTGAACCTTAAGACATTTGTAATGTAGTATTGAAAACAAAGGAATAATTATTTAAGTGGTTGGTTATGCCTTTTAGTTTAACTCATGTAGTTAATTTACTCATTGAAATGATTAACAAAATAATAAGGACCTTTGACTATGGCATTTTTTAATATACTTTGATGATATCCTAATATTTAGAAAATATGGGATGAAAATCTACACCATCTTGAACTAGTGTTTCACATTTTGGAGAAACACATTATTATTATAACAAGAATAAATGTTAATTTTCTTGAAAGAGATAAAATCCTTGGGATACATTACACACAAAAAAAGTGATTCTGTGAATCTGACCAAGATTCAAGTCATACAAGAATGGGAAATAGTAAATAACTTTGTATAGATTCAAAACTTCTCAAAATTAAAAAATTATAAAAGAGATTTGTGTTTAATTTTTATCCTTTAAACCAATATGCCAAAGATGGAACCAAATAAAGTTTCATCTAGTTAGCTACATAATAAAGATAATTCGATGAAGTAAAATTTAGACTCTATTTTTTGCTAGTACTCATGGTTTTTGACTATAAATTTGGAAGATCATCCAATTCATTAGGTAATACAATTGACTATCATGAATGTGTATTGACAACACACCAAGTCATAGAAAAAGGGTAATTTCTATTATAATGGGTTAAACAACATGTAATTAGAATCAAATAAACCTTTAGAGTAATACTTACATCAGATGATGAGGGAGTGATTAGGTATGATGAGGGATGGTGATGGTTAATGAAGGAGTGATTAGGACGATAAAGGAGTTATTATAGATTATGAGGGATAATAAGGGTCAATGAAGGATGGATTAGTGATGAGAAAGGATGATGAGGGAGTGATAAGGGATGATCATGAATGAGGATGAAGGTATTAAGTATGGTGAGGAATGAGGAGAGAGTGATTAAGGATTATGAGGGATGAGGATAGAGTGATTAGGAATGATGAGGGATAATAAGGGTGAATGGATGAATGATTATGAATGATATAGGAGTGATTCGAGATGACTATGTATAGTGAGGATTGATGATGGAGTGATTAAAGACAATGAGAAATGATAAGGGAGTGATTAGGGGAAATGAGGGATGAGTAGGAAGTGATAAGGGATGAGGGAGGGATGATGAATAAGTAAAATTAACACAAAATAGTCATTTAGTGTGTGAACGTCATAAATTTGACCTATTTTTCCCCAATCACTATACTTTGGATTAAGTATAGAGTTAGTGGTTTATAGACTTCAATTTTAAGAAACCTAGGACCCTTATAAATGACAAGAATCAATCCAAAAGCTATAAAAACATAAAAATTACTATATGCTTACCAAATTTGGGTATCAATTATAAATGTTATGCCCTAAAATCCATAGGTTCAATAATTATACCCTAAAAATGTATAAGTACTGACCCTATTGGATTTTGGTAAAAAAATCCACATCATAAGGCATGCAACTATGAGACCAATTCTATCAAATGCAAAGTGACCCTAATTTATTATATTTACTAAAATAAATTTAAATTATAAAGAATATAAATGTTTACATTTAAAGGTAAACATTTATATTCCTTATACTTTAAATTTATTTTAGTAAATATCAGATTCAACTAAATATTACCTTCATGTACATGTTCTAGGGTTTTTCGGTGAAAAATAATTGGAATGCATACATGTTCCTCATAAATATTATGCTTCCTTAATAATTTTTACATGTTCCTAGTAATGCATATGCATTATTGAAATTTGAATTAAAAAAATAAAGCCTTTGGCTAAGAAATGGCTTTGATTCACAAGACAAAGGCTTGAACCTTTCAATCTATAACCAAGTCCAAGCGTTTTGATAGAAAATTAAATATTTAAACTTCCATCACCAAATAAAATATACATTTCAGCAAAATAATTTAAAAAATTATTACCATGAAAATGAGCATGCTTTGCTCTTTCCAAATATAAGATTAATATAATTCTTCGACTACTTTAAGGGTTCAAACTATGTTGATTTCTAGTTATACCTAGTTTAGGCCATTACATGTCACAAATAAACATGCCTATTCATGTTTATGTAAATTTTATTTCATTTATCCAAGTTTAAAATGAATTATATGTTCAAAAACTAGGTCTAATTCTACACACATTCAAAAAAACATCAAATTTCATTTTTTAGGTACTTAGGGTGGGTACATGACCAACTATACATTTTTGTCATTTTTAAAGATCTATTTACTTTCAAAATTAATTAAAAAATTATTGATTAAAAAATATAAAAAAATATAGGTCACAAACTAGAAAATCTTATATAAATATTCAGTGAAGGGTTTAAAACAATATTAAATAATGCTAAAAAATGGTGGGCCACATAGCCATCTATCTACTCTATTTTCTTAAAAAATAAGAGTTCCTCTTCAAAACTTAGATGTTTGACCTGGTTATACTTAACCATTAGAAAAAACCATATTGTTTTGGAAAGTGGACTCAAAATGATACAATTCATATTCTTACACCATATTCAAATTTTATGTGTATAAATCTCAAATTATCTATAGAAATTTAGAGTTATGAAAATTTAGGAAAATCAAGTCCATGGATATGCCCCATTTTATCCTCCAACTTTGTGCACTTAACCTAAGGAAAAAAAAACATATTTGATGTAGATGGATCTATAAACAATTTTTTTTTTCTTAGTTACCTAAAATTGACTATACCAAGACCTTTTCCCTAGTTCCCAAAATAAAATCAATCTAACTCACTCTTGCCATTACCACATAGCATCATTTGGATGTTCATTAGATGGATGTGAAGAATGATTTTCTTCATGGTGACCTCAATAAGGAGATATAAATGGAGCAACCATAATGTTTTGTGAAATATTTTTCCTTAGTTTTCAAACTTTAGAAATCTATTTATGCCTTCAAACAAGATGTTCATGCTTGGTATGTAAGTAAAACTACCATAACAACAAAAACGGGTAGTAAATATGAGGATAAGCAACCTATGTGATTTTTTGAAACTAATCAATTACTTTCTATATGAGGATATTTTATGATCCAAATAATTACATTGAAGGCCTTATATTTGTATATATATTGATTGAGTCATCATGCCAAAGAGTGGAAAGTAATTTTCAAATTATTAAAACAAGTAGTCCAAGATTAGAAAGTGGTGATCAATTCATAACTTTAATAGTCAATCCAATAAAGAGTGTCACACAATGAGATTTATACTTGCATAGTTGAAGGAAGCAGGTATAATTTATCTAACACTATAAAAATTTAAGTGGATAATGTATTATGAACCCAATGATATGGTTGGTACTAAAAATACCTCTACTTCCCCCAACAATAAATTATATGAATTAAAAATATTATTTCATTAAGAAATGTAAATCAATGGTTAACCAATACATTTTATAACATCCAATGGAAGTCAAAAGAATTTAATTTTTCCTATATTTTTTTTCAAAAATTCAACTTGAGATTATTGTATCATCCATAACCAAAATTTGGATTTGGATAATTAAAGACTTGTCTATATTCAACTGCCATCATATTTAGTGAATTGATTTCTTTCATGTACACATTTCTCTAGTACAAGTGATGTAAATTGAAAGAGCCTAAACATAGTTTTATACATAATAATAATAATAATAATAATAATAATAATAATAATAATAATAATAATAATAATAATAATAATAATAATAATAATAATATATTGTATTTAACATGTAATATGAAAAATACATTTAATAATATATATATCCATGGAGGTAGCAAAAGAAAATCCTACTAAATAAGACGAAATAACCTGTAATAGTCACGAGTAACAATAATCATACAGGAATACATTTCCTAATAATAACAAATAATATTGTTATAACTATATCAAAATATAATCACCAAAGTATGTTCATGTTTGTTAACTTCTATAATAGGGATTTTATTTGTGTATTTGTGTTTATCTACTCATAATCCATTATTATTTCCCACTCCATCATGGTGTTAGAGTTGATTATGGTAGTTAAATGCAATAGTATCTATTATGAAATCTTGTGTTTTTAGCTTCCATGTCATAGATCTAGCATTATTTGATATTACATATTATAAATTCATAATTTTACCAAATTTTAGTCTTCTTCTAGGGTGCTTTGATGATTAAGATTCATAAAAATAATAATGAAAAAGGCATTTTTGTAGGTAATCTCTTATATGTTGGTATTTCACTGGAAATAGTTTGCACCATTGAACTTAAAAGGTTCCAAGACCATATAAATGAATGTAAAAATGACATAGCTTTTTGATAGTTTATTTTGGCCTTCTTAGAGGGTTTGGAGGTATTTTCTCAGATTTTGTGCAAATCCATACAATGTTTAATTAGGAGGAAAAACCATTTATAGGTATTTTGTGTTTATTAATTAAATTTAAGTGTCCTTTATATTTTTTGAGAGAAGTATTGTATCCTTAGGTTTATTAAAAATATGAGTTATAATTTCTACGTGCATCCTACCAGAGTTAGCCTCCATCCCTACACCTACTAGCCTCACCCATATTTCTACATGTAGGAGTTGGAAATAATATTTTCACCTACCATAACTAGCCACAATCTTAGAACCTATTTGAAATATGCACCATCCTATCATCCTGATACCTTCATATTCTCTTGTAACCCTAACACATGCTTCAGGTTTGGTTGAATCCATCTCGACTACTTCTACCTTGGGTGATTTTGATGAGTTATTTTATGATTAGATAATTTCAACATAACTATTCCATATGCCATTGATCTTACATCATTGCATTTTAATTAACTATTTTTGATGTATTTGCCTCAGACATCCTTGATTCCACTAGTCTACATTATGATGGCCTACTTCTGGGTCACTTGATGCTGAATCATCCACATATTCTAATGAGATGTGCTTGCATACATCAAATTAAGTCAATTTTTATCACAACATTTATGCAAGGTTGGTTAGGCACACTATAAAGGCTAAAAACCTATTTTTTAAAAAAGATGTAATATAATTTTTTTACATATTGGGTATAAATAACTTATGAAAAATCTTAGGGGTGAATTTATGTTGATGGATAATTTCTACATGATTATTTTTTAGATACATACCTTATGTAATTCTGAGGATCACCTATATATTATTTTCATTTTTTTAGATTTGTGTAGTTCCTTTATAATAATATAATTTCTTATCCTATGGATATCCATACAATTGGAGTTGATCAAAGAATTATGAAAGAAATGGACAACACTAGGTTAAAGCGTATATGGGTTGAATCAGAAAAAGCCTATAAATGTAAATAAAAAATGGCTTGTCTAAATAAACTAAAATGATGTACTAGGTTCTATATAACATAGGCTAAAATGAATGTAATTTTTAGGACATTAGTATATTTTTCATTAAATTGATGGTAAAAAAAGATAGTGATATTTTGTTGAGGTTTAACAATACTAAGATATACAAGTAGAGACTTGACTGCTAGCATAAAATATAAGACAGTGTGATTAAATTGATGTGGAGGAAAATTTGAAACAAATATATCTAGAACTTATGAAAAATATGGGGATTTTAGAAATGATGTAATTCACAATTGAAGATCCACCAAAAAAAGAGAAGCAAGTAAAACCATCATAGAAATAAAAATGTGTAGTAAATATGAGGATCACCAAGCTATGTGATTTCCTGAAACTAATCAATTGTTTTCCATATGAGGATATTTTATGTTCCAAATAATTACATTTAAGGCCTCCTATTTGTATGTATATTGATTGAGTGATCATATCAAAGAGTCAAAAATAATTTTCAAATGATTAGAACAAGTAGTCCAAGATTGGCAAGTGGTACTTAATTCATAACTTCAATAGTCAATCCAATGAAGAGTGTCACATTATGAGTTCTCTACTTACATAGCTCGAAGAAGTGGGTACAAGTTATCTAACACTATAAAAATGTAAGTAGATAATATATTATGAACCCAATGATATGGTCGATACTAAAAATATCTCTACTTCTCCCAACAATAAATTATACGAATTAAAAATATTATTTCATTAAGAAATGTAAATCAATGGTTAACCAATACACTTCATAACTTCTTGTGGAAGTCAAAAGAATTTAATTTCTCCTAAAGAATTTTTTTCCAAAATTGAACTTGCATCATTCATAACCAAAATTTTGATTTGGATAATTAAATACTTATATCTATTTAACTCCCATCATATTTAGTGAATTTATTTACTACGTATACACATTGTTCTAATACCAGTGATGTAAATTGGAAGATTCTGAGCATAGTTTTATAAACATAAATAATAATAATAATAATAATAATAATAATAATAATAATAATAATAATAATAATAATAATAATAATAATAATAATAATAATAATAATAATAATAATAATAATGATGATGATAATGATAATAATAATAATAATAATAATAATAATAATAATAATAATAATATATTTTATTCAACATGTAATACGAAAAATTCATTATTTATTATATATCTATGGAGGTAGGACAATGAACTCCTAGTAAATAGGATAAAATAAGATATAATATTCATGAGTAATATTAATCATATATGAATACAATTCTTAATAATAACAAATAATATTTTTATAACTATATAAAAATATAATCACCAAAGTTAATTAGTAAATTTTTAATTACTACAATAATTTGCCCATGTGAACATTACTCAGTCCTATTAAACCAGACACTAGTGTATGGTCTAGTGTATGCATTGATAAATGGATCACCTAGTAATGACACTTGTACAAAATCAAAACATTTAAAGATGAAATCCATTTTGACATATCACCATGATGGGTATGTGATGTTTTATATATGGTCAACCATATATTTACCATTGACATGTAGTCTATGACTTAAATCCTTGAAATGTTATGATAGATTGTCATGATCTCAAATACCATATATCTTATTTAGTTCATAATATTTCATTCATTAGTGTGAGGAAGTGAAATAATATTATCAGTATTAGTAACAAGTATACTCTTATTGGTAATAATTAAATGTATGTACATCCTTGTGGTAATATTTCATAGTGTGGTTTGTCCAACAATAACAAAGATAAAATAATTGAACCATAAAGTATATGAATACAATAATATCTTTTAGTCACCTAAATAAGCTCCTACACACTATACACTAAACATTACTATTGATTTTTTATTTAACTACCTCTACATCAAGGCTTTTTATACAATATATCATTTATAGAGAATTAAAATATCAAGTGGTAGATCTGTGAAATCATGGATAATGGACACATAATTCCCATATCATTGCCTTGTAAAAACCCAATTGTGCTTATGCCAAATAAAGATGGGACACAAGGTTGTGAATTTATTAAAAAATTATCTTTAAGATTAAAGTGAATAACTATTATCAGCATCTAAATATTAAGTAATTTTTCTATGATATCCACGGGGTAGAAGTTTTTACAAAAATTGATCTTATGTTTGGGTATTATCATATTCATGTTGAACCTCTAGACATTTTGAAGATAGTATTAAAAACAAATGAAGGATTGCTTGAGTAGTTGGTTATGACTTTTAGGTTAACTCATGTAGTGAATTCATTCATTGAGATAATGAACAACATCCTTAGGTCCTTTAACTATGTCATTTTTTAATATACCTTGATGACATACTAATCTTTATAAAACAATGGATGAACATCTACACCAGGATAAACTAGTATTTCACATTTTTTAGAATCACATTTTTATGATAACATGAATTTAAATGTTCATTTTCCATGCAAGTGATATCATATTTTTAATAAATTACACATATAAGGAGTGAATGTGTGAACCTGGCCAAGATTCAAGTCATACAAGAATAGGAAATAATAATTAACTTTGTATAGTTTAAAATCTTCTCAGAATTAGAAAATTGCACAAGAGATTTGTGTTTAATTTTTATCCTTTAAACCAAGCTACCAAAGGTGGAAATAAATAAATTTTCATCTAATTATATACACAACAAAGATAATGTGATGAATTAAAATTTAGACTCTATTTTATAATAGTACTTGTGTTACTTGATTATAAATTTGGAAGATCATCCAATTCATTCAATAATAAAATTAACAATAAAAAATGGGTATTGACAACACACCCAATTATAGAAAAGAGTTAATTTTTATTGTAATGTATTAAACAACATACGACTATAATCAAAGATACCTTTAGAATAAGACTTAATTCAAATGATGAGGGAGTGGTTAGGGATGATGAGGGATGGTGATGGTCAATGGAGTGATTAGGGATGATAAAGGTGTGACTAGGGATGATGAGGGACAATGAAGGTCAGTTAAGGAGTGATTAGGTATGAAAATTGATGAAAAGGGAGTGATTAGGGATGATGAGGGATGAAGAAAGAGTTATTTTATGTGATAAAAGATGATGGAGTGATTTAGGATGATGAAGGATGAGGAAAGAGTGATTAGATACTATAAGGGATAAGGAGGGATTGATTAGGATTGATGGGGGATAGTGAAGGTCAATGAAAAAATGATAAAAAATGATATGGAAGTGATTAGGGATGACTAAAGATAGTCAATGTAAATGAGGAAGTGATTAAGGATAATTAAAAATGATGAGAGGGTGATTAATGGTGATGAGGGATGAGTAGGAAGTGATTAGGGATGATAAATAAGTGAAATTAACACAAAGTAGTTGTTTGATGTGTGAAAATAATAAATATGACCTATGTTACCCCAATCACACCACTTTGGATCAAGTTCAAAGTGATTGGTTTAAAAATTTTACTTTAGAGAAACCTAGGAATTCTAAAAACGTGAGTCAATCAAGAAGGAACAAAAACCTAAAAAATGACTATATGTTTACCAAAAATAGATATAAATTACAAAAATTATGCCTTGAAATCCATAGGTTCAATATTGAGTCCATAAAAATGCCTCAGTACTGACCAGATTAGATTTTGAAAAATGTTTTTCCACATCCTAAGTTGTGTAGCAATGAGACCAACTCTATTAGAAAAAGAGTGACCCTAATTTACTATATTTACTAAAATAAATTTAAAGTATAAGGAATATAAATTTTTACATTTATAATGTAATGTAAAAATTTATATTCCTTATAATTAAAATTTATAGGGATTTTAACTAAATATTACCTTCATGTACATGTTTTAGGGATTTTCAATGCAAAATAATAGGAAGATGTATGATTTCCTCATAACCCATACATGTTCCTCATAAAGCATACACATTCCTCATAATATGTATGTGTTCTTAGTAATGGGTACACATTATAATGCATACGCATTAGGGTGAGTAGGTATTATTGAAATTTGAAATCAATTAATTAACCCTTTTCACTCAGAAATGACTTCGATTCCTGAGCCAAAGGCTTAGACCTATCAATCTATAACCTAGTTTAAGAGTTGATAGAAAAAAAAAAGTTTAAAATTTACATGCCTCAAATATACATGGATATTCATATTTATGTAATTTTTATTTAATTTATCCAAGTGTAAAATAATTTAGATGGTCACAAACAAGGCCAAATTATACACACATTTAAAAAAATCATTTTTTTGAGGTACTTAGAAGAGCACATGGTAAGTTATCCATTTTTTATTAGTTGTCAAGATCTACTTACTCTAAAATTAATTTTAAAATTTTTATTAAAAAATATAGGTCATAAAATATAGCATCTTATCTAGATATTAACCAATGTGTTTCAAATAATATTAAACAATGCTAAAAAAATGGTGGGCCACACAACCATCCATTTACTCTATTTTATTTAAAAAATAGGAGTTCCTTTTCAAATTTTAGATGTTTTACCTAGTTATATTTTACCATTTTTCAAAAAACATAATGTTTTGGAATCTAGACTCAAAATGATGCAGTTAATATTCTTACACCATTTTGAAATTTTGAGTGTAGCCATCTCAAATTATCTATAGAAGTTTAGATTTATGAAATTTCAAGAAAATCATGTCCATAGGTAGGCCCCTTTTTATACCACAACATTTTTCACTTACCATAAGAGAATAAAAATAATTTAATAAAGATGGATATATCAATGTTTTTATAAGAAATGGGTCCATAGACAAGTTTAAAACACATTTGGTAGCTAAATTTTTTCTTAGGTACCTGGAATTGATAATACCAAGACTTTTTCCCCAATTGGGAAAATGAACTTAATCTGACTCACTCTTGACATTACCACATAACATCATCTAGATGTTCATTATATAGATACGAAAAGTTATTTTATTCACGGTAACCTCAAGAAGGAGATATACATGGATCAAACACAATGTTTTCTGAAAGATTATTCCTTAGTTTGCAAACTTTAGAAATCTATTTATGCCCTCAAATAAGATGTTCATGCTTGGTATGCCAATATGGACTCTTTTATTATTTTAGTTGGGTTTATTAGATTCCATTATAATACAAATAATTACATTTTATGGTAGGATGAATCACTTTTTATTTAGTTCTCTTTGTGGGTGACCTTTCAATCATAAGGAGTTACTCATCCTCCATTGCAGTAAAGAATTTCTTTTTTTATCTGGAAGGTTCTCAATGAAAGAATGAGTTGGAGATACATAGGATCCATAGGATCAATCTAGGAGAAAGAACCCACAACAAATAACCTACAAATAATATCAGAGAATAAAATAAATTTCTCACACCTAAAAAATAGGTGATAATCCTATGAATTCTTTGTATTCTCTCATTAATCTCTCATTATTTTCTCATAGATTGTAAATTATATATAATACAAATAGTTTGTTTCATCACAACAGACTATTTGTTTGTGATTACAAAATAGAGAAAACAAACTATTGTTTTCAAATACTATGGACAAATATATTGTTGAGAATCTATCAACAATAAAACAAATTATCCTAGGTAAATAAAATTAACCCTAGGTAATAAATAACTTACTCTAATAACACTAGGTAAGCTTAAATATTCATTATTCTAACACCCTCCCTTAAGTGAAACATAGGGAGAATGACAAACAAATATGGGTCCCAACTACTAGGCCTGATAAGGTACCCATTTACAAACCAATCAAAATATATGAAAAATAAAGAAAGGAAGGACTTCATGGGAAATCACCCCCAAGGACAACTTCCTTCATCCCAAGCATTACTCGCAACTGAAGATAACGAGCAGAAGCCAAAGGTTTAGTGAAGATGTCTGTAATCTACTCATCTATAGGCATAAACTCCAAAGAAAGAATTCCATCCTAAATAAGATGTTGAATGAAGTGCATGTGAATCTCAATGTGTTTTATCCATTGATGCTCAACAAGATTGCGTGAAATAAAAATCACACTTTGGTTGTCACACCAAAGAGTAGTAGGACCCTGTTGTGTGAAGCCAAACTCTCCAAGCAATTGTCAAAGTCAAAGCATCTCCTTCCTAGCTTTGACAGCACCTCGATACTCAACCTCAGTAGAGGAAAATGCAATAGCAGTCTACTTTTTGCATGTCCAAGCAACTAGACCTGAACCAAGTGTGAAAGCAAATCTGCAAGTGGACTTGCGAGTGTCAACATCAACAGCCCAATCAGAGTCAGTGCATCCAACAAGCTATGTAGAACTATGTGGTGTGTAATGTATACCAAAGTGAGTGGTGCCTCGAATGTAGCACAAAATATTGAGGATTCTCACTATGTAGATATCCTCACTATGTAGAACTATGTAGAACTATAGAAATAAAATCCTTGATAGTGTATCCAACAATAGAAAGAAAATCCTCACTATCCTCGATAGAAGGAGGGGGAGAAGAAGAACTAGATGTACACTCCTATGGAGTGGGTAGCTCATCAACCTGAACATCCCATCAAAATAACACATCATGTGTGATAGGATCAAAAAGATTGTAGGCTTTTACATCTTCACAATAGTCAACAAAAATGAGTGGTTGGATTTTCTTCTCCAATGCTTTACATTTGTCATCAGGAACAAACACCAATGCTTGACTCCTAAAGATGTGAAAATCTAAAATATCAGGCTTGATCCCAGACCAAGCTTCTTATGGTGTCATATTTTTCACAACTTTATGAGGCATACAGTTTTGAATGTAGTTTGCATAATTTATAGCTTCAGCCCAATATTGTGGACCCAAATTTTTAGATTGAATCATACAATTAGCCATCTCTTTCAATGTTCGATTCTTCCTCTCTACTACACCATTTTCTTAAAGAGTGTGTGGTATAGTGAACTGGTGTTGTACCCCATGCTCAATACAAAAATCATAAAAAGCATTACTATCATATTCCCCCCATTGTTAGTGCGTATCTTCTTAACAGGAAGAGATGATTGTTTTTCAACAAAGGTTTTGAAAGCTTTAAAAGTCTCAAAAACTTCACTTTTCAACTTGAGAAAATATACCCAAGTTTTATGAGTGAAATCATCAATGAATGTGAGTGCATATTTAGCCCCTAAAAAAGAATGATTTGGAAAAGTCATCAAATCACTATGAACCAACCCTAATGGTGCATTTGCACATGTGGCCTTACCAACTGGAAATGGATCCTACTGTTGTTTACCAACTAGACAACCAGGACACACCCCATCAATACATGATACCTTAGGAAGGCCTTTTACAAGATGTTTAGTACTAATTTATTGCATATATCCATAACTCAAATGTCATAATCTTTCATGCCATAATTTGCTGAGATTATTACCATGTGCTATAAGTGAAGAACCAGAAGACATAAAAGACTCAAACTTATCAAAAGTATAGAGTCTTGAAGTATAGTCTGTTGTACCTATAGCAACTATCTCACTAGGATCATTACATTCTCTTATTAAAACATCATGTGAAGTAAACACCATAATTTTAGCAGTACCAAAATTACATATGTGATATAAAGAGAGAATATTAGAAGAGATTTGGGGTACAAGCAATACATTGTTAAAACATCCATCTTGTTTATCAATAGTACCAGATCCCAAAACTTCAATCTATGAGGAGTTATCCATAAAAATATGTGATGTGCTGTAATCTGTAAGAGAAGACAATAGATCATTAACATGTGTGAGATGGTGAGAAGCACTTGAGTCAAAAATCCACTAATCATGACATGAAGATATAGCCTTGGTTGAAAGGGCTTTCCCTTTTCCTGTAGGAGAAGTAGAAGGAGATGGAGATGGAATGGAAATTTTGTGTTGTCTGACCACTACCTCTAAGGCTTCCATCTTATTAAAACATCTACTTTCATCATGATTAGCACCACCAAAAAAATTACATGGACTAAATGTTTTCTTCTTTTTCTTAAAGGACTTTTTGGTCTTAGTAAATTTATAATGATGAGGTGTCTGGAAGGTAGACTCTAGAGGGTTATTATAAAATGCTTGATTTTGTTTAGACTTAGGTGAAGGTTTTCCTTTATAATAATTAGCAACTAGAGCATGACTAGGACCAGGTAGAGCATCTAAGGCCATTAATTTTGTTTGCTCCCTAGTCAATCTTTCACAAAAAACTTCAAAGGAAGGCCATTTGAATTCATCACCTAATGTATCCATCATAGTATAAAAAGCAGAGGAAAAAACACTATATGGTCCTTTCAACTTTGATAAAATCATGAAAATGCACTCCTGATCACTTTTATCCTTGTCACTAGCTTTCAACTATGATCTTATAAATTTGAATTTTGCCAAAAATTCATCTATTGAAGGGAAATCTGATGGAGAGAGAGAGAGTACTCAATTCTACATCTAATTGCAAAATTTTAAACTCATTAATTTTGCCAAATAGGTTTTTAAATTTTTCCCATACCTCTTTTGGTGTAGTAGCATCTGCACTGTGAAATTGAAGATTATTTGAGACGTTGAGGAAAATCAATCCAAGAGCCTCATCCTGCTAACAACCATATGCATATTTGTCTTTTTCAATGGTGAATGCCGTAGGTGTTGTTTCAGAAAAAATTCTCCATAAGCCCTTTGATTGAAGGATTTGTTGTATTTTTGGCTTTCAAACATGGTAATTTCTAGAATTTAGGGGTTCAAACAATCGGGATTCCATTCTTGAGGAAGACGATGATGTTGACAAGAACAACCTAGACATTCATTTTTCTCCAAAACACCCCTCCTGTTACAATTTAATGTCTCCCGAAAAAAAAAAATTAGCCTTAGCTTATACAAAAGTAAAAAAAATGGCTTTATACAAAAACAATGTAGGGGGATTCAACCCCAAGACTTCCTCCCTACAAATTTTTAACAAAATACCTCTATCAACTTTAGCAAAGTTAAATTTGTACTTTTAAAGCTAGAGACCTGAATTTAAACCACTAAAAATTAAAAAAAATAATGAAAAATAAGCCAAAATGACTCACACATGTGAGATAACTGCTGAATAATTTTTTACTTTATCATAAGTAAACTCTTGTTCTAGCAAGGTGTGGTGATCAGGGAAAATTTTGAGGAATTTTGTAAACATTGGCCAAGGAAAACACCTCTCAGTAAATGCAGAATTGGCTCCACAAGATCTGCCCAAAGGACTATCCAACCTTGTCCAAATCCATCCTTTTGAGCTGAAAATGAAATATTTGGAAGTCTGCTAACACATACAATTATCATATTTAGATTTTATGCAATATAAGGCGTTCAAAATGGATAAAACCATACGGCTATGTTGTAGACTAAAAATAGTTTTTTTAATTCCTATTGTAACCTTCCAAAACACTATACGGCCTGGTCCAAATTCATCCTAATTTATATGGAATGAAATATTGAATAGTCATTTTTCACTAACAGGTCTTATATTTTAAAAAAGTTAACCATACGATCTTCCACATCAGAAAATTGTATAGGTATTGCAGTGTGCCAAAAGGAAACAGTCAGCTAGTTTTTGAAGGAAAGAGCTGTACGGCCAACATGAAATGAAAAAATTCAAATTAAAATGGATTCCTGACTTGATTTTCGATGCCCCTGTGAAAAAAAATTATGATTTTGGAAATCTGTATGGTCATTAATGAGCATAAAGTACATAAATTTCAAAAAAAACATGTAAACAAGAACCAGAATGTTAGAAAATAACAAATATCTTTAACACATCAATAAATTAATGTCCTTGAATATGTTAATAGATGAAAAATGATGAAAATTTTTTAGGGAAGAGGATCTTCAACTGGAACTCCAAGCTCTGATACCATGAAAGAATGAGCAAGAGATACACAAGATCCACATGATCAATCAAGGAGAAAGAACCCACAACAAATAACCTGCAAATAATATCAGAGAATAAAATAAATTTCTCACACCTAAAAAATAGGTGATAATCCTATAAATTCTCTATATTCTCTCATTAATCTCTCATTATTTTCTCATAGATTTTAAAGTATATATAATACAAATAGTTTGTTTCACGACAACAAACTATTTGTTTGTGATTACAAAATAGAGAAAACAAACTATTGTTTTTAAATACTACGGACAAATATTTTGTTGAGAATCTCTAAAAAATAAAACAAATTATCCTAGGTAAATAAAATTAACCTTAGGTAATAAATAACTTACCCTAATAACCCTAGGTAAGCTTAAATATTCATTAATTTAATACTCAATGATTAACTTAGGCTTAATAGATTACTTCCTTGGGATTTAAATTTATCGATTAGACTTTAGGATTACTATTGTGTAATCCAAGTGTGAAATATATTTTCTTGAGTAATTTAACATGGATGACTATAATTCAACTTGAACTCCCTTTCTCTCTTATGTGAAGCAAGAAACAAATTGTCCTTATCGTTTGGTTTATGATACCTTGTAAATAAAATTTATTTGTAGTCTCATACATATTATTCACACTAGAACCAAAATTTCATATGTAGTGTGAATGTTATATATATTTATGTAGGAACCACATGAGCTTCATTAGAAAGTAGCTAAGTGGATTCTTCATTAGATTTAGGGTACTCATAGTTTTGGGATTCAATATGGATCAAAAGTTGATGATGAATTGATTTGCTATATAGATTTATATTGGGTTGGTAATATTCAAAATTTTACGTCTAATTTAGCTTATAGTTTATCCCTTGTTTTATTAACAATTAGTTGGTCAAGCAGGAAGAAAAATATTTTTGCTTTATCTTCTATAGAGGCTTAATACAAAAGAGTTGTTAATGCTGCCAATAAGGCTATTTGGATTCATGTGATTATCACTGAGTTTAGTATCCAATTTCAAAGAAAAACATTATTTTTTTGTGACAATAAAATTGCCACCCATATTTTCAAGAATCTAGTCCTCCATCAGTAGACCAATCATATCGATATTCACATGTATTTAATTTGTGAGCTTATTCATGAGCAAGTCATTGATCTCCACTACTACTAGACTACATATCAAATTGATAATATAGTCATCAATCAATGTAAATTGATGTAAAGTATCTTCTTTTGTAGTCTCTTCTTAGGGGTATGGGATATTTCAATATCATCTTTTGGGAGTATATTTAGTTCCTTTTTTATTTCTCTACTTAGGAAATTTTCTATGTACATGGGTACCTCAGTAATTCTTATTTCTAGGAATAAATTATTCTACCAGGTGTTAGTGTATGTTTTTAATACCATTATATGGTTTTTAATACACATGTTTTATGGCATGCTTAGGGATTATATTAGGTCATTATGGAAAATATGGCTTAACTGTATTTTTTAATTTTTAGTTAGTTTTTGCTACTTTAGAATTTTATCTTTCATAAATCTATTTGGCTAATGATTCTGTTGATCATAATAAAATATTTGATTGATGAATAAAAACTTATTTATTCTTGTGTTTTATTTAAATTTTAAAATAGGATTTTTATTTGTGTATTTGTGTCTATGCAAACATGATACTTGATTGCGGCCCACTCAGACAACCTACCAATAATCACTTGAGATATACTCATAAATCCAAATAATCATCTCTCAAATTTATATTTACGTCACTTTAATAGATTAAAATTTGATATCAATTTTGGTGTATCAATATCTAAATCAATTCTTTTGATGGGTAAAATTACACCATTAACATGGAAATGGATATCAAATGTATTGGGTCAAAAATTCCCATTTTGATTTTGCTTTGAAATTTTGATATACATGTACACATAAAAATTTCCATTTTAAATACATTCATTTTTTTAACTTCATTTATTTCTCCACTTGGGTTCAATTTATACATGTTTTTAATCATTTTTACATATGCACCTATATGTTTAAATTTCAATGTCATTTAGTGGAAGTCAAAATTTTGATGTTAATTGCAAATTTTTTACCATAGATAAAAAATACATTTAGTATTATTTTTCATTCTCATTAGAGTTATGTCTTACATATCATATATCCATTACATTTAGTCTAGTATTATTTTACCAATTTTATGGTTTAGGGTTGATTACACTATGCACAAAATTTTAAAACTATGCCACAAGTTAAATCCAATACAATAAAATAAATAATAGTAATCAAACCTACATATTACTAAAACAATACTATTTAAAATAGAACTATTATTATTTATAGTAAATATTAATGAAATAAATGGAAACAAGATTGAAATTAACACACTTATAAACTATAGTTCTTAATTGTGAGACTACAAACACAATTTGAAACTAGCATAGTGTATCTCTTGATAACTTGACTACAATATATCCATGTATTGATTAATAATACCATGGATTATGACCCATTAAAATTATGTATTTGTTAATTTTGACCCTAAGTTATAATTATAGATTCTATCATTTTTAGGTTGTATAATTTTTTTGTGATTCTTCACGAATGGATGATGATTAGGATCATGGCATCATTTTAAAATTTTGACAAAAAAAATTATATTAAATATTTTCCCTTTTAATCCAACTTAACTATTCATAATATTTTAGGAGGAATATAATGTGAAAATTAGTTTGCCCAAAAAATTTCTTGAGGATTTATGACTTCAAATCCTGCATACTTAGAATCATGGATTTGTGTAGTTCTAGTACTTGTAAGAAATATTGAACCAAAATAAGAAAAATTATTTCACCTCATGTTGATAATAAAATGTAACTATATGATTATTTATAAACTTATTTTAGTATCCATTGTGATTTTATTAGACTTAGAATGATGGTGATGTAATATAGGTTCAATGTTCAAACTCTTTGGTTGAAGATGCACAAATTTTGATAAGACTTAATAATTGTGAATTATAGACATTTATTGTAACATATTTGGATGATCTAATGTGTGTACTTGATTTATTGACATAAAATGGATTATAATATATTTATCTATATATAACTCCCAAGAATACTTTACACATAGGCCAAATCTAGAGAATAGTGATAAGCAAAACTCAAGGCATGGGGAATTAAATAAGGTAGAAAATAGCCATATAAGTATGAAGATAAATTTTTAAAAACTAATTATTCTAAAATTAATGAAAAAGACTCAAAATAGAGATCAGGAACGAAATAAGATGACTAGTTGTGATCATAATGTTTACAACTTATAGATTTGAGGTGTCTCTAAAATATATATATATATATATATATGAATCAAGAATGTTAGGAGTGTAATGTGTGTGAAAAACAAATAGGAAAATGTGGGAAAGAGAGAAAGATATGCAAATTCCACCAACCTAAAATACAAAGTCATTAATGGACAAGTGGATAACCATGGCATTGTATCTATCTACCCTATCACGTTCACCCCAAATCCCTAGTTAATGTCATTGATGAACAAATCCTATCTCCTTGATTCACATTTGTGCAATTTTCATTGCATACACCTACCAAATCAAGGCCATAAGTTACAACTGATCCTCATATCCCAAAATCATCATGGAATCATTTTTTGGCATCCTTTATTTAATCAATGGTGATTAATAAAAAAACTAGAGAATTAGACATTGGTAAGTTCTTGGACACAACTTTTATGCAACTTGAGAAACTATCTTCTCTGATTCGTCTAGTAAAACCAAGGAAAAGAGTCATGATTGAATATAGCCCTTTGTAAAAGTTGTAAACTCAAATATTTATAAATGAATAAATTATAGACACATAGATATTATCACATGTACTTAATAATGATAATTATTGACACATCCAAAACCTCACGATTATCACATTTACACTAGAGACTAATTTTCCATTCATCTAATCATTTTTTTTATATGTGGGCCCAAACATTTGTTCACCATTACTACTATATAAAAATTTTAAGGTCAAATTATAAAGCTATCTAAAATCATAGTTATATTGTTCCTAATAGAGGGCATATGTCACAAATCTTATGGCACTAGTCCATGCTAGGCTAAGAGAGGCATAATGCACCCCTGTCTAACTAAAGTGGTTATTTTCCATGCCAAATACCAACTATTTTATCAAATTCAAATCATCTTTTTTAGTCTCCCCACATGTTTCACATGGTTATCTAAATGAAATTTATAAAATAGATGTCAAGTGTCACTCATTAAGACCAATTTTAATCACTTCATTCAAGGCTACACACTTATACACATTGAGAAGATTTATCCTGATCTATCTAAATTTTGAATCATTCACAAAAGGGAAACCATAATCCAATTCAAGATCCCTCTAAATAATGTCAATAACTATCATTATCAAGTATTAAAGCCATTTTTTATATGCATTCATAAAGTCAAATGAGCACAAATTACACATACAATGTAGGTGGGAAAACTATATAGGCTTGATTTCTCTCCTTAGAGTATTGTATACATAGGTAGTGGTAAATATTTAATGGGGTGGTTGACGATAGGTGAAATCATCATAATCCCCTCTTTTTATTATATGTTTTAAAGATATCAATGTGTTCTAAGGGTTTAAAAGATATGATAAGACAAATATTTATTAATGTGCATTCAAAACCTAGTTGTGACATTTCAGATTACTCAACATCCATGTGTGTAGAAGGAAAATAGATAAATTTTCATAGAAAGTCAATATGGACAAGTCCATAGTCACTAAAATTTAGTAAAATATGCTTATATCCAACTAGAATAGACCTATTAAGAAACATATTTTACTTCTACCTTTTATTTGTCTTTCCTAAAATTCTACTTTCTTTCTGTCTTTCTATTATTAGTCTTTCATGTTCAATTAGGACATGTTTGTAGCCAATGGATTGAAATGCACTACATTGTTATCCACTTAAAATATACATATCCTAATTTTTTTTATGTTCTTAATTCTAATTTTAAGCCTTCAAAGTTACCTCTTATTATAATTTTAAAAATCAAATGGTTAAAACATTCAATAAGTATTTGTGCATGAGCAAACTATATTTATTCTTGGCAATTTCCTAAAATATAAACTTTACATATTTATAAATTTGTCAAAATCAAATTTTTTAAATATTTCATATCTTTATAATTTTTATATTTTCCATTTTTAAACCTATACAATCACATAAATAAATATTTTTAAAATAAAAAATATGGTAAAACATATTGGTGAACCTGAACCTTTAGTTTTGAGATTCTTATTTATGTTTTCATTTTTCAATTTCTAATTTATTTTTTTCATTTTTTTGATATATATTATGTTCTATCCATTTTAAAACTCATATAAGCTATCATTCTAAGCAATGAGGTCATCATTTTTACATGATTTATGATGTGAGGAGACTACCCCAATACTAAATCCATTAAACAAAACCATTCATAGATTTTAGTTTCCACATATCTCTTGGTATAAAAAATTATTAGATTTTATTTTCAGCCATAGGAAGTATTTAGCCATTGTTTATAGTGCATCAATAAACAATTACCCAGTTAAGATACACTCAACATCCACTAGAGATGACATAGTGTAGCTATGGGAATTGTGGAATCATTCATAGGTAGTGTCTTCATGTATGTATTCAATATTTATAACTAATAGTATCAATATATTTGAGATCCTACAAAGTGAACACAACCTTGATTATTTGTGCCCAATTTTCTTTTATTTTTTCACCTTTGATTGCCACTTAATAATGTTGCATCCTCCCTACCTCTACGGCATAGCACTAGATTAAGTGTAACACCTATTAATCATAATCATATTCTTTTGATATCTTATAAAATGGATAACATAGATACTAATGATCAATATAATGATACAACTCTCTAAAATTATATGCACATTAAAAATAATGTTAGTGATAAAAATTATAATCAAGACAATGAAAATATGTATGATAATCAATATAATATTAAAAAATATAATATAATTAATCCAAATTAACTTAATGGAGTAGATATTATGTAACTAAAATAATTATCTAATTCTATCAAGGGCTTCAACAATGTCTGCAATAAGTGGATAAAGTTTTCCAGTTATTCTTAGCATTTAAAACTAAATGCCGAGCCAAGATTGCATCATCTAAAATTCATGTTATTTTTATTACTTTTTTAATAATAAGTTGCACCACCCAAATTGTACCAAAATATATAATTATTTTCTTACATTCATTTATGAATCCATCCATAGCTCTCAGTGTAATGTGAATTCTGCCATTATAAGATAAATTATTTTATAATATGGAATTTAGTTTTAGTTGTAATACAATAAAATAATTGAAGGACACTGAGATAAATGAGAACTTTAATATTGGAGGAAAGTAAGAAACTTCAAGCTCATGAGGTTAATAATTGATAAAAAATATTGAAGTCTAGAGTTTATCAAACTATTGATGTTATACACTGTAATTTTACTTCAATTTCGTATATGGTTAACCTTGTTATAGGTGTTAATTATTTACCTATTATTAACTTTTCCATGGTTGTCAATTTGTTTAAAATAATTTCAAGTGTCAAGTGGTTTATTGAAATAGGTAATTAATGTGGCTAATATTGGTGTTCAACCTATTCCATCTGATTCAACACCTACTATTCTTTAAAATCAAGATGGTACATCCTTATGTTTATTGATATTACAATTAATCCAATGCCATTTTTTCTCATATTCATTTTATTTGACTCATGTTTGTGTTCATTTTTCATCTAGCTCACCATTAGAGTCAAACCAACTAGCTACTACTCTTAGGAATGTGGTTAAAGAATTCAATGAAAAGAAATATAGAGTCTAAAATTGATGTTTATAAAGGCATCAAAGTACCATATCATCATATTTTGGGGCAAACACTTGAATATTAATGAAAAAAACCAAGACAATGTTGACATGGTTATCACTAAGGAGCTTGGGATGATACTAAAGTATGAAGATAATAAAAGCAAATCAGTCAAAAAAATAAAAATGAAAAGAGAAGGATAAGAGGTCATGGATACCAAAGCTTAAATTTTGGCTCATTTTACTAGAATAAAAAGGCATACAACTCTCTTTTTGATGAAATCATTCAATGTTGTAACTATTGATTAATTTTCATAGGATTATGAAAGGTACAAAAAAAGAATTGGAGGAATCATTGGAATATGAATAATGGATTTGAAATGGAAATCTACACCAACAATAAAAAATTGAGATTAGAGATTTTAGTTAAAGTTACTCTAGATAAATAAAATGATAAATTAGTGATTAAAAAGGTCCTACTCTAATGACACCTTAATCCAATATTTCTAGTTCACATAAAGAAAACTACACCATCAACACCTAGATATCACTATAATGACATTTTAAGATCAAATGAGACTCTAAAGAAGACATATTACATGAGGGAAATATATGAGGTAACACAAGGTAGTCAACATGATAATTTAATTTCATATTTTGAATTATTTTCTACTATTTATCATATATGATTTGAAGAAGAAATTGAGAAGGGGAACTAATAAAAAAGCCATGGATGATGAGATCAGGGTAATACAATAATACCACACTTGCAATCAAGGAATATTATAGAAGGAAAATATTCAATTTTTGTAACTGGGTCTATATGATAAATTTTAGTGTTGATGGAAATTTTTTCAAACCTTAATCAAGGTTATTTGCAAAGGGATTTTCACAATATTCCCTAATCAATTATAATGAGCCCTTTTCTCCAAAATCTAGACTCGATACAATGGGATATGTGTTAGTAATAAGAGCTCAATATAGAATAAAAAATTATAAAATGGATGTCAAATAAGATTTTTTGAATGGATATTAGAAGATGAATTTATGTGCAATAGCCAATAGGATATGAAATTTTGTGTCTAGCACACAAAGTTTACATATTGAAAAAACTTTGTATGGAATGAAGCAAGATGCAAATGCTTGGTAAAGTTAGATTGATTATTATTATTTCTTTAAATGGAATTACAAAATGTAGTAGTGAACTGACACTATACATCAAGATGAATAATCAATGTCAAGTTTTTATTATGTGGTTATATGTTGATGACTTGATATTTACGTATATTTGTCAATTGATATGTTCAAATTAGAAATGAAGATATAATTTGAAATGACTAATTTTGGATTGATGAATTATTTTATTGGCAACAAGTTAAATAAAAAAATTATGGAATTCTTATTTTTACATTCAAAATATACCAACTATATTTTTAAGATGTTTATTATAATTAGTTATAATACAAAATCAACACTAGTTTCCACATGACTAAAATTAAGCAAAGAAGATAATGGATCTAATCTAGACCAAAAATTATATAAAAGACTTGCCTAGAGGATTATCATTATCAATTTGGAAACACAATATTGAGATATGTTAATGGAATGAAAAAATCATGGTAGACTATATTCAACATTGGATGATTTCAAGTTGGGAGGATACAATGATAGTTATTTTGATAAAATTATTGATAATAAAATGAGCACATCTAGTTACATTTTCCATTTTTCATTGAAAATTAGTTTGACGGGCCTCTAAAAATCAACCTAATGTCACTTTTTCATCAACTAAAGGAGAATATGTAGTAGTCACAATAACTGCATATCAAGAAATATGGATGAGAAGAGTGTTATAAAAACTAAATCATGCGCAAGAAAATGTGATCAAGATATTTTGTGATAACAACTCATCCATATAATTTTTAACGGTCATGTTTTTCACAAAAGGAACAAGTACATTAACACAAGATATCTTTTCATCAAAGAGTTAATGAAGAATGGACAAATATATTTCTAATTTTGAAGATATGAAGAATAGTATGTTGATATCTTTACCAAGCCATTATAATTTTTTTTTTGAGCATCTCAGAAATAGTCTAGGCATCATTAATTTTGAAATATCACTCCAATGATACCTTGGTAGTCAATAAAAAGGTGAGTGTTTGCATATCTAATCTTCCCTACCCACATTTATTGTTTACATATTTTGTTGGCATATCGAATCTTTCCTACCCACACTTATTAATTTCACCTTGTTAAACAAAAAATATTTGAAAACTTTATTTTCATTAAATGGATATCTTATCCTATACTCAAAAGGAAATAGATTTTATGAAATATTTTATTATTATTCACATATATTTTTATTTTAAACTAAGAAAAATAAAATTATAGAACTTGTGATATTTTAATATTATATGTAATAATGTATATAAAAATGTAATAGGTAATTTTTAACAAGTAGGAGATAATGAGAGTATAAGAGAAATCACTCTTATGTTTTCAACATTTTTCATTAATATTTTTTTCATATTGGTATGAAATTATCTTGTAAATGTGTGCATGTGTTTTCTTTTAAGACAACAATATTTATGATTTTAATGTCTTAATGCTCACATATTCATAGGTTTACTTTATATTATTAGTTATATTTAATGGGCCTCTTATAATGGTATATGGCCTTTTTTCTATAGAAGGATAAAAAATTAGGTCCACAATCACCCATATGACTATATAGTGTGTTGATATGGCAATATTATACAATGGTTTTACCTTTTGGTGATGGACACATAAAAAAGGTAGCAAGGTAATTCATGTGACTATAGACTCTCAATTTTTATCAGAAAAAGTTTATTATGTTAGTTTTCATTGCATTTCAATTTAATTAGCTTGTGCACTTAATCTAGACATGTTTCACTACCTCGCTTTATCCTAAACACTTATATAAATTCTAAAAAAAAACCCTAATAATATATAAAAACATTACCATATCCCATAATTCACATGGTTTCTTGTAGGACATGATTGACCAGTTGGGTCAATAGTGTCACTTGATCTTCACCCTTATGGGTCAATCCTAACCTAAACCCCGCTAATGGCCACTTTTGAAATTTGAACCATTCCTTATAATTTGGTCTATATTTTTATGATAATTAGTATTATATCTTACCCTCTGGCATTGCTATAATGGAAAATTAACGTCACATATTCTACCATTTGGAAATTTTAATACAGATGCATGTTTACACTATTTTTCATTGAGTAAACATTATTTATTCTTCATAATTACGATCTTAATCACTTAAATTAGTACTTATACAAGTCCAAAGCCTATTTTATTAAATTTAAAAAATTAAATGATCAGTTATTTAATCCATCCCTAGATTCATTCATATAGTCAAATGAGCACAATTACACAAAGAACTCTAAATGGGAGTATTACATGATTTCCATATTTGGAGTATTGGATTCATATGAAAAGATCAATAATAATGGGGGTGATTTTGGTAAGATTATCCCATTAGACTCCACTCTTTTTATATTTTCAAGTTTTCAATAATTGTAAGATATATTAGAGTTTAAATTTTGAATGAGTCATTTGCAGGTCTTTTACACACTTATAAAAGTAAAAAATATCCATAGATGTATTTAATATAAGCTATTAAAGTTATCATGAACTGTATTTATGTATTTTTAATAGTGTTTAAAATTGAATAATTTTGGCTAGTAGTGACAACTGATCCTGACCTAGTTAGATGATCGTAACCCTTTACAAGTTTCAATCTTAGAATTTAGGATATTTTAGAGTCAATCCATATTAGCATGTTTCATCCTTCTATTTTCTTCACAAATTTAGATATAAAACAAAAATAATTAATTTTTTTTTTACTTACAGTTAGTTTCCTTTAATTTGGTTACACTTAATCAAATTTAGTATTCTAATTTCAGTTTGCTTTTCACAAGTTGATTTATAAACTTTTATTACATTCCATTCAATTTATGTGAATTAGGATTAATTCACATTATTAATTTAAATTTTTGTAAAAAAATGAGCATTGTCATAACACTTAGTAGTTAAGAGAATGCATGGATTTAAGCCATGTGTTTAACTCCCACCAATACCGCTACTAGCCTATGTTATCAATAACAGTTTAATACAAACTAACTAAACTACCTTGACATTTATTATTATTATTAATATTATTATTATTATTATTATTATTATTATTATTATTATTATTATTATTATTATTATTATTATTATTATTATTATTATTATTATTATTATTATCATCATCATCATCATCATCATCATCATCATCATCATCATCATCATCATCATCACCACCACCACCACCACCACCACCACCACCACCATCATCATCATCATCATCATCATCATCATCATCATCATCATCATTATATTCATTTTTATTTCAATCTAGTCAATTTTACTTTATATAGTCTAAACCTATGTTTAATATTTAAAAACCAAATTGATCACCTATAACTAAGTTTTTTTTGCATAGTCATTTGTTGAAACCCAAAAACATAGAGGTGGGGTGATGCAAATGACCCCTATAATTGTCTTTAGCCTTGAAACTTCATAGTTTTGAATATATGACCTTTTTGTTCAAGATGAGTTCTTATTAACCTTTTTGACATATGAAAGTTATAGGAAGCCCTGAGATGGGTTAACTCAAAATTGAACCCTCCTTAAATTCTAACCCTTTATTTTATGAACTAAAATTCAAATTCTAAAATAAAAAATAAATATTTTTTTCTTATTTAACATTCTTGGAGGCCTTTAATGGTTCTATTAGATCCTGAATCTCCCAAAAGAATGTTTAAGAAATGTGGGAGCCTAGAAGTAGCTAGGAACTTTCTTAGAAGATGGTTATCTATAAAACCAACCCAAGCATGCTTGTATCAAAGAATATTTGAAAAAATAAATTAAATGGAAAAGTGTTAGATGCTTAGAGACTTCATTAATGGATGTCATCCAAGGTTGAGGAAGAAGAAGATGGATGACTATGGAAATTTCATCCTTGAAATCCTCCTTTCCCTTTTCTAAAATTTGAGATAGATCATAATGAGTGATTTAAACCTTTATTTTTATCCTTAAGTATTTCTAGGGTTTCTTCATCATTGTCTAAAACTAATGTCATGACCACTTATTATGATGGATTTTCTTTTACCATTAAGACATTACTTGATGATGATATTTTTGATACTTGTTGACATTTTGATATATTGATACACTTGTTTATTTTTATTAAGAGGTTATATTATTGATATTATTAATTACATGATATGATTCATCAAAAGGTTAGATGATTATTGACATGGAGGTATATTAGATGCATTATAAATGTTGTATTTTATATTTTATTCATTTCAAAAATTACTTTATTATTTGAACATTGGCACCTTGTTTATATATTGTTAATTTCCTATTATGTGATCACACAAATAAGTTATTAAGCTAGGCTTTGTGGTGGATTTTGATATTTTTTGAACAAGGAGGTATTATATTCAAAATCAATGTTGACATCTGTTTAGATTTTGAGCCTATGTATGTTCTTAGGTTTGTTTGAGTGGTTCTTGTTTATAATTGTTATTTCACACTTTGTTAGCTTTGTTTCATTATGAACAGACTTTGTCTAGGACTAACGTAATAATTTTTGAAGTCTTGTTCTTGAATTTTTAGCTTCACTATTATGAATAGCATGGTTTGACTTAGAACATGGTATAAGTCATTTTTATTACATAATTACATTCTTATTGTCTTGTTTTATGTTTTCAATTTTTTTTGTCAAATCTTCTTGTTAGCTTGACCTAACCTTTATTTTGAGCTTATTTTGGTTCTGTAAGTAGTTGTTTCTGAATTTTTTGGTTATCGTAATCCCTTAGGCTTATTTTCTTTTAAATGGGTCTATGTTCTTTAATGGGTTAATTTTAAATAGAAGGGAGCTATAACTAGACCCATGACATGTTAAATAGTTTATGGAAGATATAAGCAGAACTGACCTTGGGTGGAGATTAGTTCATGATGGCATGACCTTTGAATTCATCTCCAATCGAGCAAGTTATTTTTTTATTGATTAGTATTATTTGGATGGAGAATGAACAAAACCTTGGTCAATGTTGATTTTTTTAATGTAAACCATGGGATTTTGGCAACGATTTGAACTAGCCTATGAGGTTGTTTAGCCATTTTCGTAGTTGTATTTTCTCTATAACTTAATGATGTTGTGTGGAGAATGATATTGTTATGTTGGCCAATGATCTCAATATTTTTCAGCTAGAATGAAAATAGTGGTGGTTTTTGTTTGAATCCACATGATCATGTCTATACTTCAAATGGTTACATGAGAGAGAGAGATAATATTACTATGAAATAAGGGAAATACTCCATTTCATGATTGTCTACAATCTAAGAAATATAATGAGCATGTTTTATTTGATGAATTTTTTTAGTGGAGTAAAGCTTGTATTATCTTAAGATTTTTTATGGTAGATGAAATGTGAAGTTATATGAATTTAAAATAGACCTACATTGCATTTTTATATTAATTTTGTATAAAAAATATGTTGGGTGTTTTGTGTTTGAGTTTTTATAACCATGTTGTAACACAACTATGTTGGGTTTTTAATGCTTTAAGTCATTTATTAAACATAGATTAATTTGATTGTGTGAGCTTATGTCTTAATATTATTTGTTGAGTTGTATTTATTTTTTAATTTTTGGAAATGATTCAAAGTATACTTGTAACTTATTATAGTCACTTGTTATATATTGAGTTGTTATGTTAGTTGATTTAACTTAGTCATCTATCTTGTTCATTATTCTTAGTATTTTCATGACATGAATCCTTATTATTCAAATGATGATTTTGTGGTATCCAATTTAAATTTTTTATAAGAACTTATATTCATTATTTTGACTAAGTTATAGTCTCAATCTTGTTGGACTTGATTTTGGGTCAGCTAGTTATAGTAAATAAAGGTTTATTTGGATGCTTGGTTCACTTTCATTTAACTATGATTCTGATAGTTGAATCATTCTTTAGTCAAATATTATTATTTGTTTGAAGGTTCTGCTTACTTATTTAAATATTGATTGATATTTTAGGTAGTGAAATATGCTATGAATGTGTTGTTATTCTTTTTTGGAACACTTTTTGGTTTCTTTGATTGTTTTAGTCCTAGTTGGTTTTTTTAATGACATGATAAGTAAATATGAGTCACTTAATATTATTCTTAAATAAACATGATACCTATATAAATTTATTTCAACTATTATGAAGTTTACTTTGATGGATTTAATGATAATACTTTTCATTAATCCATGAAGTTCAAATATGAAATCTTATAGTCTTGATACTATCATCTCAAGCTATGCATGGATACATGCTCTTTAAATATATTTGTATTATATTTGTGTTTGAAATCAAAAAGTATTGATTTCATTTGGAATATCTTATTTACTTATTGTTTATTATTTAATGATATTCCCTTAGTCTTTTATAATTTATCTTCTTAGCTCAAAATCTCATTATCACTCCTTACAATTTCCTAAATCATCCCACCTACATAGATCCATCATCAAAATAATGGATTGGGTGGTTATGGCCACTGATGGATGGTCTCATTAGGATGTAAAGGTGGGATTGTTTCCTGATTGTCGAGGATTATTATTTTTCTCATCGACTCTATTTGGTAGCAATCTATTAAATGTCATGTTAGTGATTCATTTCACTTTGAGATTAATTTTATATGAGCATAGTTGTAGTGTTGATGTGGTCATATCTAAGTATAATGTTACATGACTAAAATTCTAAACATAATGTACTTTATTTATTTAAATTTAGGATTGTTGATAAGTATTTTATTGTTATTAATAGATATCAACTTGGTTTCCTAAAACTATGAATGTCAAGTATAATAAACAATAAATGTGAGTGGGATATTGAAGCTAAAGTAGTGGCTTGATTATTTAATTAATGTGTATTGATTTTATGGAAAGTTAAATTATTAAAATTTAGATACTACATTTATGGAGTATGAATATTTGTTTTTCCTCTTTATTAAATGTTTAGTAACACCATTGCACTTTATTAATGATGGCTAGTGTTTAAATTAAAACTAGGTAGGATTTCTATCAAGGATACTATCATTTAAAGTTTATGTTTCTCATATGGCTAGATGCTTTTTGTTTAAATGATTTTCACTTACATTTATACAAAAAATGATTTTAGAAAGGAATGGGATTGATAATTAATCTCATCATATTTTTTATTTTATAAATATTTTACTATTGTATCGAGTTTATGATTCATTAGAAAATTAATGATGTATCCTTGAAAATATGTGGTACTTATTTGATTTAGTTCAAATAATTCTTGGTACGTGAATTAAATTAATAACTATTATATCTAGTCTCTATTTATATTATGTGGTGTAAATGACTATGTTTTTTCGATCTATAATAAACATAAAAATAAAGTTAAGGCGATTGAGAGTTTATTTTCAGCAGTTTTTCCGTTTGACTATAGTATGACTTAATCAACTAATGAATATATAATAATGTTGTTACCTTATCAAATAGTTTAATATTTGAAAAAGAAATGATTGTTAATATATAAATAGATACATTATTGTTTATGGTTTATGCTTTAAGACATAGTAAAAATTTTAGATAACATATTGTGACGTGTTACCTTGAGCTTGAAGTTATGCAAAGACTTGTTAAATTTGATAGTTTTCATCATGAAAAGTTTAGAAAAGCATGGTTGTTTAAAAAAAAATTCAATGTTGTGATTTTCATTCTATTCATTTAAAAGTAATATTGATGAATTATAGTAGTCATTTTCTTCATATTATCATTTATAGTGTTATTTCTATAGGATAATTATCAACCACATGATAAGTGAGTAAGATCTAATGAGTATTTATGATATCACATCTACGATAAGCTATATTTATATTTTTAATTGAACTTATTATATTTTTTTTAATTTAATTAGTGGTGATTGTTGAGTATTGTCATTGATGTTAATGGTACATCTTTCATAAGGTTGATGTCATTAAGAGTGTGTGCTTGGTTGGAAGTTTGTTAATGTGGCAAAGGGAATTGATGGAGTGTTGTCACTAAAGGATGTTTTCATGAAATATAATTTGAAGGAAAAATAGATAATTTTAAGGAAACTAATGCCTTATGGTTTCATGAAGGTACAAGTCTTTTAGTAGCTTAAGCCTAGTTATGGCATGAAAAGACCTTGTAAGAAGGTATGAGCATGGTATCTTGGTATTATGAGTGAACACAAGAATTAGTGGTTGTATGAGGTTGATTAATTATGTAAAAGAGGTATTGTAGCACTCATGAGAGTCTCAAGGTGATTCTATAGAGGTTGGACCTTCAAACCAAGTCTACACCTATACCACTTCTAGACCCTGTCTGGTCTAATGAGGTGTCATGATCTATTGTCAAAGTATGTGAAGGATGAATGATATTTATTAAGGATGATATATGTTTATTCAATATGTTAATAAGGTGGAGAGTGCATTTAAATAGGAATGAAGGTTATTTTTAAGGCCTAATGTGATTTGCAACTCAAGGTCTAGAGAGCAAAGAGATAGAGTATGGCCTAATGATGGGTCATGATCAGATTTAAATAAGTTTGAGCTTATGTAAGATTTTAAAAAATTTAGCTATGTTTTTTAAAGTTTTTTCATGCATTTTTAGGTCATAGTTTGAAGGATAAGTACTAAAAAGTTATTTTGAGGTCTCTCGAGTGTTTAGAATGAAGGGTTTTCAACCTAAGAAGGATTTTCTTGTGCTCATTATCTCATTAAACCTTTGCATGGAAACCAAAGATATTAATGGTAGATGGAAAATGATAATATATAAAAATTATAGGAATTTTTTTTTGGATTGAGTGGCTATGCTTTATGAATGATTGTTATGAATGAAAATAGGTTTAAACCCTAATAAGGATCTGATGTTAAATATGTTGATCAAAAGTGCCTAAAATGGATTTGTATTCTCAATTAAGCTATTGGATCTTGTAATAATATCTCCTAATCACCTCCATATTTGATTGAGTTGTCAAGTGTGTGAGTAGACCCTACAAAAAAGTGCTAATTTTTTTGAGATTTATTGTAGTAGTCAAAGTTGACAAAGTCTTAGTATGAAAATAGATGGAAGATGAAGATTGAGACTCATGTTTAATTTTCATTAAGGTTTATGGATATGTTACAACCCTAAATTGTGCTAAAATATTAATCCAATTTATCCAATCATTAACATGCCTAATGGTGGAAACAATTAAAAACCTAGGCAAAAGTGAGAAGATGATTAAGAATATGTTATCACAATAGAGTGATGAAACCAAGTAAATAGAGATGTTTTCCAAGACTGGTATGTCCTATTAATTTTTGGTATAAATCTTGGAAGTTAGGTGTATTGGTGAAAATGAAGAAGCCAAAATGGCTTGTTTGACTCACTGAGATTTGTGTCTAGTGAAGTTAACAAATTGGTCTATAAGACCAACAGTTGCCACTAAACCATATGATGTTTATATTTTAAGATGGGAAAATTATGTTATAGTTTCATATAAATTCATAATAATTCATTGAAATATTTTATAAAGGTGTTATAGGTCTGAGTGACAATGACTAGTCTTTGAGGAAAACTGGTAGTTTTGAGTGAGCAAGTTGCAAGAGTGTTTTTGAATATTTTTTCCCTATGTGATGAATTATAATTAATTTATTAAATTTATTAAGTTATTTGAGGTTATATTTATGTAATTTATTGTCATGGTTGTGTTAATAAATAATATGTTATCTTTAATTATTCAAGATAGACCTTTATTTATGTGTGAAGGCCTAATGTAAGTAGTACTAATAGGGTGCTTCAAGTGGTGGTTGGAGATAGAAAGTGTCATGAACCTAATATGAGATTATTTGAGGTATATTTGAGTGGTATATTAAGGGTTAATTCCATGTGTTTATATTTAAAGCGTTACAAGGAGATCAAAGGGTAACATGTACTAATGAAGGCCTAATTGAATTAGGTCTCCTTAAGGCCTAAAAGAGCTTATGGTCTTTTAAGGTGATTATGACCTATTGTAATGATTTATTCATGTATTAAATGTGTTATAGGCCTCATTTTAAAGGTAATAAAAGTTTTTAATTGTGTATTTATGATCAATAGGTGTGTCATCTAGAGGATTGTATAAGAACAAGGCCTAATAGGCCTAATTGACCAGTTAGAAAAGAAGTGAGTGTAAGAAATAGAAATAACACTTTGAAAATATGAACTAGATCTTGGAAAAAATCATATGGGTTTACATAAAATAAAATTAAGATATAATATGGGTACTATATATAAATATCAAGGTCATATGTCCTAATCTATCTTGAAGAGTAGTCTGAGAGCGATAGAAAAATGAGAAGAGATAAAGAAGGTGATCATCATATGTTGTGTGAAAAAAAACGTTTTATGAAGGTGACCAAAATTTCTGGGTGGATGAGCTAGTTCTGAGTCATCTAGGGGGTTGATGCACCCTTGCAAGTTGGTGTTTGTTAAAGTCTATTGAGCAGGTGCTTGACTAGTTGGGTTTGGTGATACATGTGGATTTGGTGATTAACTAAAGATTGATTTTTGTCTTATATAACTCTAGTCCATTTTTTTAGATTAGTTGGTTTTCTTCCCTTTGAGGTTTTACCACATATGTAATGTGTTTCATGATCTTGAATGGTTGCATATGCTAGATGTTCATGTTTGTATGAATGGTTAAAATATGCTGAAGTGGAATTGAATGAATGTTTTGATGACATTAATTCACTTGCCCCTCTTAGTGATTATGCTTCTAAAAATTAGTATAATATCCTACTATTTTTAATCAAGTCTAATAGCTTGAAGGTGATCCTAAAAATCATAATATGTCAATTGATCAAAAAGAGGAAGACAATATGGATGATGAAGAAGTCTACTATAATAGTGAAGAAGGAGAAGCTAAAGTATACCTTGAAGCTGAGCTCATAAGTGCTCTTGATTATTTTAAGTATAAAAATAAGCCTATCAAGGATCTCTAAAATTATTTAGATGGTGTCATTACACGATTTAGATCAAAGAAAGTTGAGCATGACCAATTGAAGATAGAGATAGATTCCTTGAAGATTGAGAAGGAGCATCTCATAGACAAGATGAACAAGTTTTAGAAAGAGTGTGAGAAGTCAGAACAAAAGAAGAGTAACAAAATGAAATTACCAATCAAACGTCCCAATGCAATAAGGGATAAATTATCATGGGACCATGAGAAAGGAGTGCTCAGTTAAGAGGTAAGTACAAAAATGTTGTTTGCTATAGTTTTCATAATATGGGACACATTTCAAGATGATGTTCTAATATATTTAGAAGGCCCTCAAGATTCAAAAATATATATGAAGATCCTGGAGGACATGAGAAGGGTCAAACATTGGTATGGATGTTAAAACAAGTTTTGACTGATCATATTGAGCCCAAGATTCAAGATAGACTATTTGTTAAGGAGGAATAAAAGACTAAATTGGATTCTATGTTAGCTCAGTCTACCTTTCACATTCAAGATGAAGGAACGAAATGGTATGTATATAGTGGTTAATCAAGACACATGATAGGAGATAAAATAATTTCATCTCATTGAAGAAGAATGCTTTAGGAATAGTGAATTTTGGAGACAAGGGTATCTTGAGTTTAGAAAATGGGATGACCAGGACAAAAAAAGTGTTATATGTGGAAGGTTTGAAACATAACCTGCTTAATGTAAGTCAAAAGTTAAATCAATGATACACACTAACCTTTCATGAAAAAGGGTGTGAAATAAAGAGATCCAAATCAAGAAGGCTATTTGCCAATGCTAAGAGGACTAAGAACAATCTATATGTCTTGACTGAGATAAAGAAGGAGAGATTCTTTATGAGCAAGATGAATGAAATTTGGATATGACATAGAAGGTTAGGTCACCTAAAATTATAAAATTTGGTCAATAGAATCACTAATATTCATGTGAATAACATTCCTAAAATCACTAAACATCCTAACATACTTTTCAAGGCATGTCAACATGGTAATCAAACTAGAAAAAGGTTCAAGTCCAAGGAGTACTCTACTATAAGACCCTTAGAGTTAATACACACTGATCTCTATGGGCCTAAAATAATTTAAATCATTCAAGGCATGATTAATTTTTTTGGGATATATTAAAAAATCCTTGGATGTTCCTAGGCAAATTAGATTTGTAATGGCGGCGAATCAATTTGGAAGGTGATTAATTGCACATGTGAATCAAGTGATAGAGTATGAAAATCAAGATTTTATGAATAAAAAACTTATCTAAATGTAAATATTATTACATATTGATATTCCACTCAAAAAATTATGAAATTTGATGAAAACAATCATCAAAATCCAAGTGAGTATGCAAAAGTTATGACCATCGAAAGTTGACTAGTTGATAGTTCACTCACCAATAGACATACACATGATGCCCAAGGCCATCCACATGGTGTAGAAATCAATTGAAACCATGAATATATAATTAATTAGGTGTTAATGGTAATTGGAATCATGTTAATGGCCATCAACATCATGTGAACATCCATCGGTAAGTGGACTATCAACTAGTCAGTTTCCAAAGGTTGTAACTTTTAAGATGAACTTTGATTATGATGATTTACTTTTTAAAATTGTATAAATTTTAAAGAGGAATACAATTAAGTAATAATATTTATGTTTTTATTCTTTTTATGTCATTTTATTTTGTATATGAGTGACATCAATATACATATGATCATTTACAAATGTAGATGACTGTCGGCATATGTAGATGGTCATTGGCATAAGTAGCTATGAAGATGACTATCAGCATATGTAGATATGCAAATTGCCACTCGTATATGCATACAGTCACTGACATATACATATTATGATATACATGTGTGATGTGAAGAGAATGTACCCATATTTCCTTTCTAGGTATCGATGAAGGATATTTATATGAATGGAATTCTTTTAAATAGTAGGCAATCTGACCCTAAAATTAACTTGCACCCAAAAACTTTAGGTGATTATAGGATTTTAAATACCCAAAAAAATAACCAAATGAATATTTATAGGACTATAATGTTCATTAATTAATGAAATTTCTCCACTAAAATTTTCTCTAATTCAATAAGATAGCTACTTCATGTTGCTCATAGATGACTACACAAGAATTACTTAGGTAGCATTCTTGAAATAAAAGTTAAAAAATTATGACAAGATCAAGGAATTCAAGGCTCTTGTTGAAAATGAGAATAATGGAAAGATAAAGTATCTAAGAATTGAATGAGGAGGAGAGTTTTGGTTTATTTTCATGACTTTTGTGAGGTTCATGGAATAAGGAGATAGTTCTTAGTAGCTAAGACAGCCTAGTCGAATGGTGTATTTAAAACAAAGAATAGTATGTTCAACAGATATCTAGAAATATGATAAATGAGTCTATATTATTTGATGGATATTGGAGAGAGGTAATAAACACTACATTCTTCATGTTAAATAGAGGAAAAATAGGGACTAATGGAAACAAGACTCCTTATGAATTATGGAAAGGTAAACCTGCTAATGTGGAACACTTTAGAGTTTTTGGGATAACATGTTTCATCAAAAAAGATGATTAAGAATTAGGAAATTATTTCAAGTTTGTTCATGTAGTTTGAGATCATATTTTTAAGTACAAGGCATGAAATGTTTTTTTGAGGTCTCTCAAGTGCTCAAAATGAAGGGTTCTCAACTAAAGAAAGATTTTATTGTGCTAATTATCTCATCAAACCTTTTCATGGGAACCTATGATATTAATCATATATGGGTAAGGGTCCTAGATCAAGATTCTGGATATTTGTTTTTAGATTGAGGGGCTATAGTTTATAAACTATTGTTAAGAATGGAAACATGTTTAAACCTTCTTAGAACCCTAATAAGGATCCAATGTTGAAGATGTTAATAAAAAATAATTAGAATGGATTGGTATGCTCTAATAAGCTATTATATTTTGTATTCAACTCTCCTAGGCATATCTAAGTTTGATTGAGTCGCCAGGTGTGTGAGTAGATCCTATATGAAAGTGATAATTTCTTAGATTTTGTTGTAGCATTCAGAGTTGACTAAGTCAATGTATGAAAAATGGATGGATGATGAATATTGAGACTATTTTTCATGTACATGAAGGTTTATGGACATGTTATATCCCTCAATTTTTCTAAAATTCTCATCCAAGTTAGCCAATCGTTAATAGGCCTAATGGTGGAAATAATGAAAAACCCAGGTTACAGTGAGAAGATGATTAAGAATGTGTTATAATGATAGAGTGATGAAACCAAGTTCATGGAGATGTTTTTGGGACTGGTATGTCATATTAAATCTTGGTATAAATATTTTAGTTTAGGTATAGTGGTGAAAATGAATAAGCCAAAATGGCTTGTCTAACTTAGTGAAATATGTGTGTAGTGAGGTCAACAAATTGGTATGTAAGACCAATAGTTTACACTAGACCATATGATGTTTATATTTTAAGATGGTATTTATATGTCATATATTAATATACATGCATAATAATTAATTCAAAATATCTATACATATGTTGAAGGTCTGAGTCATCATGACTGGTATTTAAGGAAAACTGGTAGTTTTGAGTGAGCAAGTTGCAGTAGTGTTTTTGAGTCTTTTTGCCCTATGTTATGAAGTATAATACACATAATGAAGTTTCTAAGTTAATTTAAGTTATATGTATGTGATTTAATATCATGGTTATGTGAATAAATAATATTTTATCATTAATTGTTTAAGACAAACCTTTTTCTATGTGTGAAGGCCTAATGTGAACAGTACTAATGGTGTGCTTCAAGTGGTGGTTGGAGACATAAAGTGTCATGAACATAATATGAGATTAGTGATGGTATATTTGATTTTTTTATTAATCATTAATTATATTTTTATATTTTTAAATTATTCCAAGGAGATCAAATGGTAACATGTACAATTGAAGGCCTACTTGAATTATGTTTCCTTAAGGCCTAAAAGAAGTTGTGGTCTTTTAAGTTGAGGATGACCTATTAAAATGATTGATTAAAGAATTAAATGAGTTATAAAAAATATTTTAAATATAATATAAGTATGAAAGTGTGCATGTCTGACCAAGAGGTGTGTGAGCTAGAGGATTGTATAAGAACAATGCATAAAAGGCCTAATTGACTAGTTAGAGAAGAAGTAAGTGAAAGTGAAGGAAATAACACTTTTAAGAGATGAAGGAGTTATTTTATAATATAATATGAATGTAAAGAAACTATCATGAAGATATAATATGGGCACTTTAGATTAATATCAAGGTCATATGACCTAATCTATCTTTAAGAGACCTAGTTGAGCAAAGAGGCTAGAATTTAGTTTAGGCGGTTAGAAGAATGAGAAGAGATAAAGAAGGTGATAATCATATATTATGAGATAAAAATAGTTTTATGAAGGTGATAAAAAAAATTAAGATATTGAGTTGGTGTTGAGCCATATAGGAGGTTGATGCATCCTTGTATGTTGGTGCTTGCTAAAGCCTAGTTGAGTACGTTCTTGACTAGTTGGGGTTAGTCCTCTATGTGGATTTGGTGATTCACTAAAGATTGGTTTTTGTCTTATAGGAATGTAGTATATTTTTATCTATCAATGGGTTTTCTTCCCCTTGAGGGTTTCCCTCATATGTAATGTGTTTCATGATCTTATATGGTTCTATATGCTTGATGTTCATGTTTGAATGAAAGGTTCATTTATGATTAAGTGGAATTGAACAAATGTTTTTAAAACACTGAGTCACCACCCAATGATTTTACTTAAAATAGTGATACATATAATATTATCTTAGTAATATGAAAGCCCTTCATGTGGAAATGTTTGTTATCATGAAAACATAACTATTACCTTAATATTCATGGAAGTGGACTTAATTAAAATTGAGTTTAAAAAAATAAGAAAATATATAATTGTGTGGTTAGTGGATTTATGCTAGGTAATGTAATTAGTGTTGCGACACTAGAGCTAGAGATCATATCTAATGATCTAGGAAAGTAAAAATAGTTGAATTACTTAATTTACTCACACAATGTAATGTAGTTTCAAAACATTTGCATATCTCATGTTAGTTTGGAAATGATATTTTTGGGTATGAAGAGATAATTATATGATCACCCAAACTTGAATTATTTATCTTGTTTATAAATATAATCTTGATTGGTGCATTTTATTTTCATGAATATTTTATTATCTACTTACATTGATGATTACTCATGTAATTAATTTTAATATCATTTAATGAAAAATTCTTGAGTAATATATTTAGGTTGTTTGATTTATTATTAATGGATTTAGGATAAGATTTTTTAGTGATCTAAACCTTGACCTAGAATTTATTATGGAGAGTGTGGTGTTTGAACAAGGTTAACAATTTTTAAATGGTCCTATTAGGAAGGCCCTTATGACATATTCAGATTAGAGTTAGTTAAGATACATTAGTACTTAAATACACCCCAAATTGCATTAAAACTTAGGAATGACCTTATTCATTATAGAATCATTTAAGAGTTTTTCACCTTAGTTAAGTATTTAGAGTCAACCTAATATAGTGTTTCTCATATTATGCTAGTGTGTGATCAGTTTATCATTACCTTTTATCGATAAAGATGTCATAGATGTAAGTTAATATTGATGTTTTTTTAAATGGGTTATTTCATCTAATAGTTGAGTTAGAAAATATCCAATGACAGAGATGGAGTGATATATTCTCAAGTAGATAAGAAAGGACACTTTAAACCCATTTTTAGGTCAAATAAATATTATATGTCTTCCTCTTTAAAAAATTAATAAGAACATAAGTCAAATTTTAAGTAAATTAAAATTGTGACTTCAGTTATGAACTAATACCTTTGATTGGCTGAAATCATTTTGGGTCCTTGAACTCCATTGAGTGTTAAAATGAATCATTTGATCCAATAATTTTTTAAACCAACTTAGTTTTAGTTGATCATACATTTTATACATTAGGGTTGTGGGTCCTGATAGGTTCTTCTAGATATTTATAGGCTTCTTTTAGATCCTATAGGTTGATTAGAGAAAGTAGGGATGACTTGGTTGCATAACAACCATGCGACCACTTGTACATTTCCATCCATTCCATTTAGGCATTTGAGATTGTTTTGATGCATTGTGCATCTCATGCCATTATTATTTATAGCTAATGGGAAATTTAGATGTGTAGAATATGAATTTTACATTCTATGAAAAAATTGGTCTACTTTTTAGGGGTTTTAGTCATGTAAAATTTTAGCCAATGCATAAATCCATTGTGTCTAATTACGTACTATTTAATTTATTTAAAAACTCCATGTGATACATTTAGGAGGCTCATTTTATTTACTTATTAAATTGTTAAAAATGTATAAGTGAAATAAATATTCTTTAAACAAAATAATACCTCTAAGCTCCACTACTCAGCGAAGGCAATGATCATAGTGAAATCATATCACATTTATAAGGTAAGATAAATTTTATTAATTTCAAAGGTACTCCTGTCATATCTATATTATCCACAAAAAATATGAGTAAATTTACATTTAGATAATGTTTTTTTTACCTTGGTTCCATATCTTCCCTATATTTATAGCTAGAATGAGTGGTAGAATGACATTTTCCTGTACACTACCACTTTTCTCAAAAAATATGAAAATTAAGTGGAAATAATTTGTAACAAATATCATAATTATTTTCCTCATATATAATCTCACCTCAAGCTCAACCCTTTTTTATACTCAGTTATGGACTGAGGCCATTTGTTTCAATCAAAAACTGAAACTTATGAAATGCCATTATACTAAAGGAGCCAAAATATATGCTTGTGTTCATTGGATTAAGATAAGATAAAAATCATTTAAGTATTTTTATAAAATCATTATTAATATAAATAATCTAAGTGAAAAAATATAATTAAATTATTTATATTATACCTTATATTTTTATTTTTTTATTAAAGAGTGTGTTTATATTAATATAATCAAATAATTGTACAATGCTAGTCATACAAAAATGGGTGGAAAAAGTCACACCCCAAAAGCATAGTCATACCAAGGTAAGAAAATCTATGGAAAATAACAATTTTAGCAAAGGTAAATAATGACCACACCTAAAAAAATCACATCAAATTATAATAAACATGAAAAAAAAAGGACACATAATAACACATAAAATCAAAGAAAACATTAATGTTGTAACATAAAACATTGTGACTGGAGGGGGAAACAGAGGAGGTGGATCATGTGTCTTATCACCTCATCCCCCTTGAGAAGTGGGTCTTCATCAAAATATATGTGATCTCACCCATCATTCTATTAAATATTATTACTTTATTTATTATGCAAATAAGGTGAGATAACAAGAACCAGATGTAGGTACTTGTCCTATAGAGGAGGGTCCCAATCCCTCACATCACTTCCTCCTATGGTAGATCCATGATACCAATCATGTCAAGGAGATAACTAACAAGTGGATACTAACAAGGAGAGAGGCTCATGCACTAGTTCCTATAATGGTATCAATGTATACCATGCCCTCATCTATGAGGGGGTTATTGGAGACATGGAAGCTCTGAAGGCTCTGGCTAACTACACATGGGTCATTCCTCTAGTGATAAAGAAACTTTTGAATATGATTAATTTAATGATAAAATTTATCATTCTAAATTTGAATCTGGATAATAACATTAGAAATGATAGTAAATTTATTAATAATAAATTAAACTACATTCATTTCTTCATGATTAAAACAAGCATAATTTCTAGTTTCCCATATTTGAAAATGAATATAAACATCAAGAATCTACCAAAAAAAATTTTATGTTATAGAAATTAATGGAGATTCCCCCAAGAGATTCATAATTTATGTAAAAAACCTAGGCCTAAGAGGCTAAGAAAGGGTATGAATCCAATACCACATAGTCTAGGTGTGGGATAAAAATTAGAGAATATGTTTAATTATCTTAGGTTGATGGTATATTAAGAAAATGGGTCTTGAACCCACCATGCACTTAATCTAGTCATGCATATGCAAACCCTGATATAGAATGCAACAAATAAAATCAGCCCTCTTAGGCTTAATGGTAGCAACCCACAGTGGTAAATATTTTGGACTAGACTGCATGGATAGAATGAAGGATCCATAATTGATTGAGATTGTCATATTGAATATTATATAGAGATAAAATATTATACGTCAGATGTGGAGAATAACATTTAAAAAGAGTGGTTGTAGGCCAATGCAAATCATTTCACCAAGGACTAAGGGAGTTAAATCCAATGTTATGAAGATACTCATCAGGTATGGAGCCTTGAATCTATGTAATATACTTAGAATCTATACTATTTATGTAAAATTTATTTTGAACTAGATTCCAAGGAAGCCAAGAATGGATCAATTTATAGAAAATATACCCAATAGTTTTCACACCATTTTTGAACAACCTTAATATTTTCATCCAAGGGACCAAAGTGAATGGAACATTGTAAAAATTTATTGTGGGAGACCACCAAAGAGAATGATAATGAAGAGAAAGACCATTATCGAATCCTTTCCCCACCCAAATGAGATAGTGTTTGAGTCTCTCCCAATATTTCCAAACACTCTGAATAAAAATGTACCATTAATTTTAACAAGACTAGGGGTTATGAGAAAAATATGTAACCCAAGGCCTTGCCATATATGTCTAACACAAGGAACCCATAAGATATAGAATGGAAAAATAGTATATTTCAGGCTTCATCACCTTTTAAACCTCAAATAAACCATTTAATGCTGAGAGAAAGACCTTTAAACTTAATATACATGATCCTCAAACCATTTGCTTCTTTATGCTGGGAAAAAAAATATCCTATCAAACTCTATAAAAGTGTTTATGACCTTTAGAATTGGCCTAGATTAAATATCTTAGAATATTTTCTGACCTACCATTGGTAGCATTAGAAGGAGGCAAATAGGAAGAATACTATATCTACATAGCTACCAACATCTTTGAGTATATTTGAATCTTACCCACCAAAGACAAGGGTTTTGTGATCCAAAAAGAATGTTTATTGTCAACCCTTTGAACCACATAGGACCATAAGTAAGTAAGTTTCTTTTCTATTTTTGTTTCTTCTTTGACTTCCTCACATTCAAAAATTTATTTTATTTCTAGAAGAGCATTGATTGGAGGATTCATATTAAAATGTGAAGATGTTTCAATTACAATTTTTTTATTAGAAAGCATGTAATCATGGACAATTACCATGAAAAGGTAGAAAATTTCTTCTTGGTTTTTATTGATATGATGATGTTATAGCTTATTAAGAAATCCATCTCTTTAATGTTGTAATATCATTGTCCATTTTTCACAACAAATATTTTATGGAAGTTTGACTAGTTTCCTATACTTTTCCTTTGGATGGTTCTTTTTAAAAATTACTTACCGTAATCAAAGCATATTTAAAATTTATATCCCATGTTTGTGTTGAATTAAAGTTTGCTACCCTAGATTTTATCAATTGATATCCAACTTTAATCAATTGAGAAATAATAGATAAGCACTTTTCATTATAATTTATTGGTACTATACCTATAGGTATTTTATAGAGTAGCTTATTGAATTTAGCCAGCTCATAGGTTCTTAAGCTTCCTTCTTCATTTCTTTCAATTATGTTAACAAAACATGGACACCTTTAGAAAGCTTGAATCTACCTTTAAATTTTATTTTCATGGTATTCTAATTTTTTATGGATCCTTTGGTAAGATGGTAGAACCATTATATAATAACATTCTAAAGTGTTTAAACAAATAGTTTAACTACCACATCTTCATGTTCTACACTAAAGACACCACAAGCTATATTGAATGCAATGAGGTGTTCATCTGGGTGTTGTTTTACATCTCCATATAACTTTGAAAAGTTCCTTCTTGACCCTTTTGGTAGGATATACAAATTACATAAAGTCAAAGGGCCAATAGAATTTTCCCATGGTACTGCCATGGTTGGTAAAATTGCTTGTAGGGGAAGAACAATTATTGATAAAATGAGTGCTTGGGCTATTTTTATTCCACCCTAAAGTTTTTTATTTTTTAGGATTTGATGGAATAATTTTTGTTCACCTAATTATAATTTGATGTTCATATTTAGACTAAAACTATAATATTCTTGTAATTGATAAAATAGTTCAATTTCACCTTTAGTCTTATTTGACCTACTATATCTTTTTCCCACCAGTTTGAGAGAAATTATTGGCACTGAGGTGTAGGTTAAATTTGAATAGCTTTCTGAACTAGCCTTATTTATCATGTTCTTTACATAGATGTTTGTTATGATCTCTATGATGAAATAAACCTATCTTATTTTTCTTCTATAATTTCAACAACTTTATGAAAACATGTTAAACTAGTTCTATTATTCCAAACAAATGTTCTCAAATATGATGAAATATATTTATAAGTCTAAGTTATCCTATTGAGATTAGGTTGAATAAATGGGGCCTACACTTCTTGAATTATCATGAGATGATTTTTCTCCTATGATATTATTTCTTATGACTATGCAAGCAATTTTCCTCACTTGTCTTCTAGCTTGAATCCTTGAATTTATTTCAAATTTTCTCTAGGCAATGGTAGCATGTGTTTATTCTATATTCAATTATAATATAACATTATCAAAATGAGTGTCACTTGTTTGATTATAAAAAATAAACAATTTAAGGCTTGAAGATAAAAATTATTCTAAAGCTTCATCCCAATTCAAACCAGGTTGATGATCATAATTATGAGAGCTTGAGCTGGTCATGTGACACTTTAATGGTTATAAATAATTTGATGGGTTCAATGAGATCTTAAAAATTTATTTAACTATTTCAATTATTTCTACACAATCAATTTATTGATTCAAAATGGCTAGGATAATTTAGAACTGGAGTATAGAAACCCTAATAAAATGCCCAAACATTTAATTAATGTTTGACATAATATCGATCTAAATTGATCATTCTCAACTTAGGTCAAGTTAGTAGATTGGTTCTTATGATGATGGAATAATCATATGGCCAACAAGAATAATGTGGGTAGCATGAAAGTTGTAGACATGTACCCCATGGTGGGTGACAAAAACTCTCAACAATAAAATTTGTCAGGGGACAAATTATCTTATTCATGTCAATGGTGTGAGGATCGAAGTTCCTCTCCTATTAGAAGGAAGAGATACCTTTATTAAAAGATAAAAAATTATTGAAAAAGAAATATTTAAAAGTAAAAAGGTATAAATTATGGGTGGTAATTTTAACTTGAAAGTATGAAAAATAATTTTTAGCAAGGAATATTTAGAGAGAGAAAGAGAGATGGAATATTTTAGACTATAAATTTGCCAAGCTAGACACTGATACTTGACAAAGGTGTCAGAGGATACATTTACATTGAAAGGGGAAATATCTTTCATTCAATGGGTTGAAAATACATATTCATATTTTTAATAATATGAAACATACATTAGAAAGATACCTAGTACTAATAATAAAAATAAACAACCCTATGTATTTTTTTTTTCTAAATAATAAAGATATAATTTCTATTCCCACTGAGATTTCATTTATATTTAAAATATCGATTACAATTATAGATAGAAATTTATAACTTAGTTTTTTGGCCTTAATAATTAAAATATGATGGTAATAGAAATTCAAAAATGAGGGTCAAATACATTGAATTGGGAAGATATATGTAATTAAAAATGAATCACTAACACAATGTTTAGAATAATCTCTTTGTATTGATTTTCATGGAGAAGAAAATCCAATCTCCTTTTACAAAAAAGATTTGCTCAAAGTTTACACTATTTATAACCTATATTATCAGGGTTTAACTTGTATTTATAATCAAAATCAGTTGGTTATGGCACATAACGACTTTTTTCCATTTTATAGTGTTTTAACAACATCAACAAAAAATTACAGCTTGAAAGGGTGTAAAAGTGTGTTGAGCACTTGACACTACTTGAAGAAGAGTTTTGGTATTTTTACACTTCTTGCAAAGGTATATAATCAATTTACAGAACTTAAATAATTATGTTTTAAAAATTACAAGAGACATAATTTGTATAAGTAAAAGAATACATTTGCAAGGGGAAATACAATGTGGTAATGAAAAGCTAGTTACAAAAAGAAGTGCAAGAAGAAATCTTCTAGAATGTTGAGAACTTAATTTTTTTTTGCGTCATTCATAAATCCTCTTTTATAAAGTCATCAAATATATGTAAAAACACATTTATCAAATCTTCATCAATACTATCTATATACCTATACGAAATATCCACTGAGTAGTTCAACTTTCTTATTTCCTAAAACTTGTTTTGAAGTTTGTTTATCGTCAAGTCAAGATTACCTACATTGTCTTGAGATTTTTCCAATAATGATGTACTTCATGATTAAATGAATACATGGGATTTATAATTTATTGAATGTGATTTTTGAATTCTTCAACCACGGCTTCTACTATAACATGATTTCCATTTTGATCTCTATCATTGATAAAATGATATTTTAAATTTTTGGATTCTACATAAATTTATATCATTATGTCACTTTGAAGTGACCTTGAATTTTTGAAATTCTTAACACATTATTGAAGTGATTGGATTATATTTTCTTAGCCCAGATGATTTCAATCTGATAAATAACTTCCTCTTTTTTGATGAGTACTTCGTCAATAAGATCATAAGAGGTAAAGTTTGAGAATTCAATTAGTTTGGGGATGACCTCTTTCTAATTATTTATTTCCTATATATACTTGATTTCCTTTTTTATTACCTATTCATAATCTGACTAGACTTGAAAAAATCACTATCACAGCAACAAAAATTGTTGAAACTCCTTGATTAATGATATTTTTAATCCAATCTTTTACTGAATTACACATTTGAACAATTTCTTTTACTTCCTCAAATGGTTGAACATGAAGATTTGATGAAATAATTGTGGGTTGAACTGGTCTAATCAACCTCTATATTACTGAATTCAACTATTTCAATTCATCTTTCATTATTTTATTTTTGTTTATTTTCTTAGAAATAGAACCAATTTTAGTTACATATCTTCCTTCATCCCTTCTTCGATATATTTTCCCAAGTGAACTCTTGATACCTTATAGTACTTAACTTTGATTTCTTATTTATCTTTCTCAACTATAAGAATAACCACCTCTATATATTTTCTCCTCTTTCATCTATTACCATTCATGAGATGGTTCTTACATTTCTTGATCTTTTTGAAAAAGGAATTAGAATTATCAGAGTTTCAAAATCAATCTCTTCAAGTTCAACATTTTTTCTTCTTTTCTATACCACCATGGATAACCAATATGACATTATTGTGCTTGAAGAAGGAGGTGGGACAAAAGTTGAGATTTGTGGGGTGAATATTGTTAGGGTGGAAGAAGGTGTTATTTCAATTGTGACACCTTAAAAAGATGCTTATTCTTGTTTTTATTTTCTAGCTGTACCAATTGGAGTTCTTGGAGAGGAAATAAAATGAATTTCACGATTTGAGGGAGAAGGAAAAACAAGAGTGATTTCTTATAGTGGGGAAATAGGTGATATTGGGATAAACATGCCAATAGAATCAAAGAATTGTTAGTTATATTTTCTACAAACTTTTGGGACTGTAGAAAACTATCAACAAGAACTTCTTAGAAAATTGAGGAATTACGAGAAAAAAGATATAATTTTAGTTAACCTTCTTATCTTGAGCTTTAGAACCCTTCACAATGGAATATCCTTTCGGATAGGTTCTAGTTCTTATGATTTTCTATCACCAATAGTGCTCTACTTTAACTTGCTTAAGTTGACTTCTATATTTCAACATGTTGTTTATAGAAACTACCAAATTCATCTTCCCCAAGAGGTGTAGAGAAATAAACTTTCCCAATGTCAATACGTTTACTCCTTAATCACTTGAGAATCATTTTAAAAAATACCCTTTTAAGGGAAATACATTCTTTCTTATCATAATAAACTATGGGTAGTGGTTTGCTGGCCGAAGCATACGTTAACAAGAAATACTACGCTATGCAGGAATGTGTGAAGGACAACGAGGAAAAGAAAAATGGCAGTAAATTGAAGTGGGAAAAGCTGAAAGAGATAAAGAAGCAGCTTCAGGAACGGTGTAAGGTGGCTCCTCGGAATTCCCATGAAGTCGTTACAGAGAAATCGACGACGTTTTAGCAGATATTTGACCATGACTATTTTCATTTTGTGCTGCTGCTTGCTGATGTTAATCATGTAGCTGTAATTTTCATAGAAGCTTAAGTTGCTAGTACGTTCCGAATTGGGGTATAGTCGATTCAAATATGCTGGTGAATGACAACTTTTTTTTTCGTATACATACTCCGATATACATCTCGATATTCATGTATTCCTTCTGTTACATTTGTAAATATGACTATCGGTTTAGTTAAATCATTTTAACCTCTTTTGATTTGATTTTATGTGAAATAACAACGTGACCTTTTTGTATTTTATTTTATTGTTTACCACTTCGATATTGTGATTGTAAATGTAAGGGGGAATTTGAGAAGTTGGTGGTAGGTGAGGGCTATTTTCAATAAATACCCCCTTTGTAAGCTTATTGTGGTAATTAATTTATGCATTTTCATTTGTGTTTCACATAAATATTATACTATAGATAAGAATGTAATTTATTATGATCTAGTTCGATCTTTAGATTACTATTTCTTTAATTAGGATTTAGAAATCTATTAGGTTATCTTAATCATATTTTACAAACTATATAATGGTTCAATCATGATTATCAAGTAATCTATTTTTTTTATCAATTATTGTTGTGCATTTAATTATTTTTCTCTTATTTCAATGATATATTATTTCATTATTATGAAACATTTATGTAATTTCGTTAAAATCATTATCAAAGAATTCATTTGGGAAGATTACGTGGCATTCATTTTCAAATCTAGTGTTATATAAATTGTTGTGCATCTAATTATTTTTCTCTTATTTCAATGATATATTATTTCATTATTATGAAACATCTATATAATTTCATTAAAATCATTATCAAGGATTTAATTAAGGAAGATTACGTGGCATTAATTTTCAGATTTAATGTTGTAAAAATTAGGAGAACTGAATGATCTAAAAAGGTAATATGAAATCTATGAATAATTTAATCTTTTCGACCCTACAATATTATTCAAATTATTTTTTCAAAAAAAAATCTAAATTTTTTCATGAATAATTAAGCTCTTGTATAGTTTGGTTCATCTGTTCTTCTTCTTCTTGAACTTCTTCATCATGATTTGTGTCTTCCTCATCACCACCTTGTTTTCTTCTTTGATTGGTGATAAACCTTGTTAATTCTTGAACTTGCCTCTAAAGCTCTTGCATAGTTCGGTTCATCTATGCCATACCTCCTTGTCCTCTCATCATTCTTTACTCCTCCAAGATTCAAACTTATTCTGATACTAGATAATGAACTTGAAAACTAACAAGAACAAGAAAATTACTAATAGGCCAAGATCTTGAAACAATACTCATAATTGATTCATATTGATTGTTTGAAATAATTACAAAACCAAACTATGCTTAAATAAGCCTCAACTTGGATTTAGAGTTGACATGCAAAAATTCTAAAATAACTAATGTTTAAAACTTCTATTTTTAGCAGTTGCTATTTTTGGTAAGTCACACATGCAAGCACATATAACTCTAAAAATATCCCAAAATATTTTAAACATTAAAATTAGCTTATGGAATGAAATTCAACTGATGTTGACTTTCAGTTCTAAAAATATAAAATTTCTAAAAATGAAAAAATCTTGAAATTTTTTTTATTAAACTAAATTTTTGGACCCTATTTTGTATGCATCATTATGAGATTGGTATTCACCATAATTACTATGATAAAATTTATTGAAAAAATAATTTGATATTAAAAAATATTGTTTAATGCCAGAAACAAATTTCTTCCATAATCTAAATAATAAATTCAAATGAATTGTGAGATTGATGTAAGAAAAAGTTTTAATAATTTAAGAGATTGATGTTTAAAATTATTATCTAATAAAATTTTTAAATATCCTCCATAATCTATATAATAAATCCAAATGAATTAGTAGACTGGTGTTTAAATACCTCTTAACGAATCAAGACATTTCTATTTAAAAATACTAGTTAATGTGAAATTCAAAAAAATCTCCATAATATTTACAATAAAATCAGATGAATTGAGATATTGGTATTAAAAACTATATTGGTAAATTGAGAGATTGGTATTTAAAACTATTACCTAATGTGAAATTCAAATTTCCTCCATAATCTCTAGAATGAAGTTAAAAGGAAAATAATGATTGGCATTAAAAATCCTCTTAATGAATTATGAGATTGGCATTTAAAAATATCAGCGAATATCAATGTCAAATCTATTCTATAATATTTAGAATAATGCCAAATGAATTAAGAGAATTTGCATTAAAATCTCTCTTAACTAATTTAGATTGGCATTAAAGGCTCTTAACTAATTAAAAGATTGGATATCATCTTGCTAATCAGGGGGTAGCTTGGGGATGAAGGTTCCTCACTTTGGTCGAATTTAAAAGGGGAAAATCACATAGGAATCTTATAAACTTTATCATATTATAAGGGAGGTGCCGAAGGGGAAGATTACATAAGGAATCTTAAAAACCTCATCCTATTATAAAAGAAAGGCTTATGTACGATTTGAATTTTTTACTTTATATTATTTGATTTCAAATATTGATTCCAAATCTCATGCTTATATTTGGAGGAGAAATATATCTAACATCTAAATGGTGGTTATATCTAAAATCTCATTTATAAGATTTAAAAATATACAATACATTATATAATTTTTTACATACCATGATACTCTCATTATTGCAACATTTGATCATCATTATTAATTATATATACATGTAATGTTTCCTTTAAAATTTAATGGAATACATCACAAATTGTCACTTGCAAAGTGATTTAAATTAACAAAATATTTTAAAAAAATTATAACCTTACATGTGTGAGAAGGGGGCTATCACTAAACAACATTATTACATTGATTTCATTGATCACAACCTTTCATGCATATCTTTTGCTTGGAGATTAGCATTGGTTATATTGATCACTAGCTTACATTCATATCTCATTCTTGGAAATTGAAAACTGTGAAAAGTATTAACAATAAGAAATGACAACTCATAAATTCATATTATATACTTGGCTTATTTTTAAAAAAGATGCATAATTTTATTGAGGGTAAATACATGGATATATTTAGTCATTATAAAGAATGTTGAATCATATGTTTTGTTTGAAAATTATGTTATGTTTAGTTTTATTTTCCATGATCCACCATTTCGTTAAGGATATTAATGTGTATTAATACAAAAGTCATCCCAACATGGTACTTGAGATTTATCTATGTGTATTCATTCAAAAATTTATTATAATAGATCATGAACATTTTATCTTTCAGTTAATTGTTATCCTCTTTTCTTCTTTTTTTGCACAGGGGCAAGTGTAGGATGGCAATGGTTATGTAGTGAATATTCTTACCTTTTGGCTAATTGGTAGGCAACATTATTCATATTTTACATTTTATATATCATTGATCATTTTATTGGAGTTTGGGAGGGTTTGTAATGGGATAAAGTCTCTAGTAAAAAAACCATGTTTGTGAAGATTATTTTTGAGAATGTTTATGATATGATTGAGTGGCCATTCATCACTGCTTTTTCCCTTGGTTTGTTCATATGGTTGATATGTTGCTTTAAGATGTTGAATCTTTCATCAACATTAATAGAGTGCAATCACAAAAATTTGGGTTGTTTAGGTTTTTTAGGAAAGGTTGTCCCTTGCCCCTCTCTCTCTCTATGTGCTTGCTATAGAAGGATTCAATTACCTTTTGGCCAACTACTCATCAAGAGGCTTGGTGAAAGGTATCTCTCTAACCCATCATGATCAATAGTTCATCAATGGAATTTTCTTGGATGTCTCTTTCCATACCTTTTTGGAGGGAAAATATTCAGTCAAGAATTTCATGGAGTTCTTTGACATTTTTGGTCTTACATTAGGATCCCTTATTAAGTGAAGAAAGACTCAATGTTATAAGTAGTCTCTCTCTCCCAAATTTCGTTGGTTGGAAGGATAACAATTACAATGGATCCTACCAAGTGTAAAATTTAGGTTTTTGAAAATTCCCTTTGCTTTCCAGGCCTCACTTATGAGTTTTGGTCATAACATTTTCAAAGGGTTGGAAAAAATATTGTTTTTTAGATGACCAAATCTCTTTATCTAGTAGGGAAATTCCACGTTTTCTCTAAAGTGATGGATTTTAGCCATGTGACTTATTATTCTTGTTGGGATACTTTTTTAACTACCTATGATATGTTGGAGAAGTTATAGAGGTAATTTAAATTTCTTCTAATTCAAAAATCCATAGTGGTTTTCATAGGGTGTTTTAGGATATTTATTTTAGGCCTAAAGAGGTTAGGGGACTTGGGCTAATTAACATTAAATTACAAGGCTATGATCTAAGCATTAAATGGATCATCAGATGTCTAAAAAGTAATGAAGCTTGGAATGTTCTATTTAAGAATTGCATTACCTAATATACCCCTCTTGGATGGAATGCAAAAAAGGGTCTTTCTTTACAAAAT
>JARHVA010003261.1:302500-402500 GCA_037957365.1 Torreya grandis | reverse complement strand
CAGGCATAATGGTGGAAACAATCAAAAACCCAAGTTACAGTGAGAAGATGATTAAGAATGTGTTATAATGATAGAGTGATGAAACCAAGTTCATGGATATGTTTTTGGGAATTTTATGTCATATTAAATCTTGGTATAAATATTTGAGTCTAGGTATAGTGGTGAAAATGAATAAGCCAAAATGGCTTGTCTAACTTAGTGAAATCTGTGTGTAGTGAGTTCAACAAACTGGTATGTAAGACTAATAGTTTACACTAGACCATATGATGTTTATAATTTAAGATGGTATTTATATGTCATAGGTTAATATACATGCATAATAATTCATTTAAAATATTTATACATATGTTGAAGGTCTGAGTCATCATGACTGGTATTTGAAGAAAACTTGTAGTTTTGAGTGAGCAAGTTGCAGTAGTGTTTTTGAGTATTTTTGCCCTATGTTATGAATTATGATACATATAATGAAGTTTTAAAGTTAACTTAAGTTATATTTATGTGATTTACTATCATGTTTATGTGAATAAATATTATGTTAGCTTTAATTGTTCAAGACAAACCTTTCTCTGTGTGAAGGCCTAATGTGAACAGTACTAATGGTGTGCTTCAAGTGGTGGTTGGAGATAGAAAGTGTCATGAACATAATATGAGATTAGTGAGGGTATATTTTATTTTTATATTAATCATTAATTATATTTTTGGATTTTGAAATTATTTCAAGGAGATCAAATGGTAACATGTAATATTGAAGGCCTACTTGAATTATGTTTCCTTAGGGCCTAAAAGAAGTTTTGGTCTTTTAAGTTAAGGATGACCTATTAAAATGATTGATTATTGAATTAAATGAGTTAAAAAAAATATTTAAAATAAAATATAAGTATGAAAGTGTGTATGTCTGATCAAGAGGTGTGTGAGCTAGAGGATTGTATAAGAACAATGCCTAATAGGCCTAATTGACTAGTTAGAGAAGAAGTAAGTGAAAGTGAAGGAAATAACACTTTTAAGATATGGAGTTATTTTATAATATAATATTAATTTAAGGAAACTATAATGAAGATCTAATATGGGTACATTAGATGAATATCAAGGTCATTTGACCTAATCTGTCTTTAAGAGACCTAGTTGAGCAAAGAGGCTAGAATTTAGTTTAGGAGGTTAGAAGAATGAGAAGAGATAAAGAAGGTGATAATCATATATTATGTGATAACAATGGATTTTTGAAGGTGATAAAAAATTTTAATACATTGATTTGGTGCTATCCATATAAGGGGTTGATGCCTCTTTGTATGTTGGTGCTTGCTAAAGCCTAGATGAGTAGGTTCTTGACTAGCTGGGGTTGGTGCTCTATGTGGATTTGGTGCTTCACTAAAGATTGGTTTTTGTCTTATAGGAATGTATTAAATTTCTATCTATCAATGGGTTTTCTTTCCCTTCAGTTTTTCCCTCATATTTAATGTGTTTCATGATCTTATATGGTTGCATATGCTTGATGTTCATGTTTGAATGAGAGGCTCATTTATGCTTAAGTGGAATTGAAAAAATGTTTTGAAAGCACTGAGTCACCCCCCAATGATTTTACTTACAATAGTGATACATATAATATTATCTTAGTAATATGAAAACCCTTCATGTGGAAATGTTTATTATCATGAAAACATAACTATTACCTTAATATTCATAAAAACCAATCTTTAGTGAACCACCAACTCCACATAGAGCACCAACCCCAACTAGTCAAGAACCTACTCAACTAGGCTTTAGCAAGCACTAACTTATAAAGAGGCATCAACCCCCTAGATGACTCAACACCAACTCAATCTCTTAAAAAAATTTATCACCTTCAAAAAAAAAAAATTCTCACACAATATTTTATGATCACCTTCTTTATCTCTTCTCATTCTTCTATCCCTCTTAAACTAAATTCTATCCTCTTTGCTCAACTAGGTCTCTTAAAGATAGATTAGGTCATATGACATTGATATTCATATAAAGTTACCATATTAGATATTTATTATAGTTTATTTAAATACATATTATATTCCATAATAACTCTTTCATCTCTTAAAAGTGTTATTCCTTCACTTGTACTTACTTCTTCTCTAACTTGTCAATTAGGCCTTGTTCTTATACAATCCTCTATCTCACACACCTCTTGGTCAAACATGCACACTTTCATACCTATAATATCTTTAAAATAGGTTTTATAACAAATTTCATGCATGAATAAATCATTTTAATAGGTCATCCTCAACCTAAAATACCAAAACTTCCTTTAGGCCTTAAGGAAACATAATTCAATTATGCCTTCATTAGTACATGTTACCATCTGATCTCCTTGAAATAATTTTAAAATACATAAATAGAGTTAATGATTAATATACCACTAAAATATACCCTAACTAATCTCATATTAGTTTCATGACACTTTCTATCTCCAACCACCACTTGAAGCACACCATTAGTATTGTTCACATTAGGCCTTCACACATAGAGAAAGGTTTATCTTGAACAATTGAAGATAAAATATTATTTATTCACACAACCATGATAATAAATAAAATAAATATAACTTAAATTAACTTAAAAACTTCATTATGCGTATTATACTTCATAACATAGGATAAAAAAACTCAAAAACACTCCTACAACTTGCTCACTCAGAACTGCCAGTTTTCTTCAAAGACTAGTCATGATGACTCAGACCTCCAACATATGTATATAAATTTTAAATAACTTATTATGAATGTATATTAACCTATTACATTTAAATACCATCTTCAACTATAAACATTATATGTTCTATTTTAAACTATTGATCTTACATACCAATTTGTTGACCTCACTACACATAGATCTCACTAAGTTAGACAAGCCATTTTGGCTTATTCATTTTCACCACTATACCCAAACTCAAATATTTATACGAATATTTAATAATACATACCATTCACAAAAAATATATCCATGAACTTGGTTTCATCACTCTATCATTATAACATATTCTTAATCATCTTCTCACTACTACCTGGGTTTTTCACTATTTCCACCATTTGGCCTATTAATGATTAACTAACTTGGATTACTAGTTTAACACACTTGAGGGATATAACATGTCAATAAACCTTCATGGACATGAAAAATATTCTCAATATTCATCCTCCATCCATTTTCATACTCTGACTTAGTCAACTCTAAATGCTACAATAAATCTCTAAGAAATTAGCACTTCCCTGTAGGGTCTACTCACACCCCTGACAACTCAATCAAACCTAGATATGATTGGGAGAGTTTAATGCATCATATAATATCTTATATAATCATACCAATCCATTCTAATCATTTTTTATCAAAATCTTCAACATTGGATACTTTGTAGGGTTCTAAGAAGGTTTAAACATGTTTCCATTCTTAACAATAGTTTATAAAGCATATCCCCTCAATCTAAAAACAAATGCCTAGAATTTTGATATAGGACCCTTACCCATATACCATGAATATTCTAGGTTCCCGTGAAAATTTTTGATAAGATAATGAACACAATAAAATCCTTCTCGAGTTGAGAACCCTTCATTATGAGCACACAAGAGACCTCAAAAAAAACTTTTCATGCCTTGTCCTTCAAAACTACATCAACAAACTTGAAACAATTTCCTAAGTCTTAATCATCTCTTTTAATGAAAAATGTTATCCAAAACACTCTAAAGTGTTCCACATTATCAGGTTTACCTTTCCATAATTCATAAAGATTTGTGTTTCCATAAGTCTTTATTTTTCCTCTATTTAACATGTAGACTATAGTGTTTACTACCTCCCTCCAACATCCATCAGATAATATAGACTCATTTAGTATAGTTATAGTTATCTCTTGAACATACTATTCTTTATTTTAACTACCCCATACGATTGAGGTGTCTTAGCTACTAAGAACTATCTCTTTATTCCATGAACCTCACAAAATTCATCAAAATCATTAAACCAAAACTCTCCTCCTCTTTCAAATATTAGAAACTTAATCTTCCCATTATTCTCATTTTCAACAAGATCCTTGAATGCCTTGAACTTGTCATGAGCTTCTGACTTTTATTTTAAGAAAGTTACCCAAGTAATTCTTATGTAGTCATCTATGAGTAACATGAAGTAGCTATCTTCTTGAATCAAAGAAAATTTTAGTGGAAAAACTTCATTAATTCATGAATATTGTAGTCCTATAAATGTGCATTTGGTGAATTTTTTTGGTATTGAAGATCCGATAATCACCTAGATGTTTTGGGTGCAAGTTAATTTTAGGGCCAAATGGCCTACTATTTAAAATAATTTCATTCATATAAATGTTCTTCATTGATACCTAAAATGGAAATCTAGGTATATTCTCCTCATATCACATATGTATATGATAATATAAATATGTCATTGACCATATGCATATATAAATTAGTGACCATTTTCATATCTACATATGTCGATAGTCATATTCATATCTACTTATGCTAATGACCATTTACATATGCCAACAATCATCTACATTTCTAAATGATCAAATGTATATTGATGTCACTCATATACAAAATAAAATGACATAAAAATAATAAAAACATAAATATTATTACATAATTTTATTCCTCTTGAAAATCTATGCAATTTCAAAAATCAAATCATCGTAATCTAAGGTTGTATTAAAAGTTACAACCTCTGGAAGTTGACTAGTGGATAGTGCACTTGTCAACAGACATCCACATGATTTTGATGATCATTAACATGATTCCAATTTATGTTGACACTTAATTAATTCCATATTCATGGTTCCAATTTATTTCTACACCATGTGGATAGCCTTGGGCATCATGCGGATGTCCATCGGTAAGTGAACTATCAACTAGTCAATTTTTGATGGTCTTAACTTTTGCATACTCACTTGGATTTTGCTGATTTTTTTTTTGAAATTTCATAATTTTTTTATAATAATACAAATATTTAATAATTTTTACATTTAGATAAGTTTTTTATTCAAAAAAAAATTATTCTCCTACTTTATCACTTGATTCACCTGCATAATTAATCACCCTCCAAACTGATTCACCACCATTATGAATCAAATTTTCCTGGGAACATACAAGGTTTTTTTAATATATCCCCAAAAAATTAATCATTCCTTGAATGAATTAAATTATTTTAGGCCCATAGAGATCAGTGTATATTAACTCCAAGGTTCTTGTAGTCGATTACACCTTGGACTTGAACCTTTTTCTAGTTTGATTACCATGTTGACATGCCTTGAAAAGTATGTTTAGTGATCTTAGAAATGTTTTTTACATTAATATCACTAATTATATTGAACAAACTATAAAATTTTAGGTAACCTAACCTTATGTTTCATAGCCAAATTTCATCCATCTTGCTCATAAAGCATCTCTCCTTCTGTATCTCATTCAAGACATATATATTATTATCAATCCTCTTAGCATTGGAAAATATCCTTCTTGATTTGGATCTATTTTTCTCACACCCTTTATCATGAAAGGTTAGTGTGTGTCCTTGATTTCACATTTGACTTACACTAAGTAGGTTATGTTTCAAACCTTCTACATACAACACATTTTTTGTCTTGGTCTTCCCATTTTCTAAACTCAAGATACCCTTGTCTCCAAATCTCATTGTTCCTAAAGGATTCTTCTTCAGTGAGATGATATTATTTTATCTCCTATCATGTGTATTTATAAACCACTATATATATACCATTTCATGCCTTCATGTTGAATGTGAAAGGCAGACTGAGCTAGCATAGAATCCACTTTAGTCTTGTATTCCTCCTTAACAAATAGTCCATCTTGACTCTTGAGCTCAATATGATCAATCAAAACTTGTTTTAACATCCATATTAATGATTGACCCTTCTCATGTACTCTAAGAGATTCATATATATATTTGAATATTGAAGGCCTTCTAAATATATTAAAACAAAATCTTGCAATGTGTCCCATATTATGATAATTGTAGCAAACAACATTTTTATACTTACCTCTTAACTGATCACTCTTTTCCTCATGGTCCCATGATAACATATCCTTTATTGCATTGGGATGCTTTATTGGTCATTTCATTTTATTTATTTTTTTCTAACTTGTCACACTCTTTCTCAAACTTGCTAATCTTGTCTATGAGATGTTCATGCTCAACCTTCAAGGAATCTATCTTTGCCTTCAACTGGTCATACTCAACTTTTTTTGATCTAAACCTTGTATCGGTACCTTCTAAATGATTTTATAGATCCTTGATAGGCTTATTTTTATGCTTAAAATAATCAAGAGCACTTATGAGCTTAGCTTCAAGGTCTACTTTAGCTTCTCCTTCTTCACTATCATAGTAGACTTCTTCATCATACATATTGTCTTCCTCTTTTTGATCAGTTGACATATTATGTTTCTTAGGATAACCTTCAAGATATTATACTTTATTAAAAGGACCAGGATATGATACTAATTTTTGGAAGCATAATCACTAAGAGGGGTAGTTTAATTAGTGTCTTTAAAACATTAATTCAATTCTACTTAAGCATAAATGAACCATTCATACAAACTTGAACATCTAACATATGCAACCATACAAGATCATGAAACACATTACATATGTGGCAAACCCTCAAAGGGAATAAAACCCAATAATATACAAAAATGGAATAGATTCCTATAATAAAATAAATAAATCTTTAGTGAATCACCAACTCCACATGGATCACCAAACCTAACTAGTCAATCACCTACTCAATAGGCTTTAACAAACACCAACTTACAAGGGGGCATCAACCCCCTAGATGACTCAGCACCATCTCATCCAATTAAAAAATGATATCACCTTAAAAAAACCTTTTTTCTCACACAACATATGATGATCACCTTCTTTATCTCTTCTCACTCTTCTATCCCTCTCAAACTGCCTTTTGGGCTTCTTCGCTCAACTAAGTCTCTTCAAGATAGATTAGGACATATGACCTTGATATTCATCTACAGTACCCATATTATATCTTCATTGTATTTTATCAACACCCCTATGATTTTTTACAAGACTTAGTTTATCTTTTGAAAGTTTTATTTCCATTTCTTACACTCACTTCTTTTCTAACTGGTCAATTAGGCCTTGTTCTTATACAATCCTCTAGATGACACAACTATTGATCAGTGATACACAATTTAAAAATTTTATTACCCTTAAAATAATTCCTATAACACATTTAATGCATGAATAAATCATTACAATAGGTCATACTCAACTTAAAATACCATAACCTCTTTTAGGCCTTAAGGAGACCTAATTCAATTAGGCCTTCATTAGTACACATTAACCTTTGATCTCTTTGGAACACTTCAAAACTAAACACATGGAATTAACACTTGATATACCACTCAAATATACCCCAAAAAATATCATATTAGGTCCATGCCACTTTATATCTCCAACCACCACTTGAAGCACCCCATTATTACTACTCACATTAGGGCTTCACACACACAAAAAGGTCTGTCTTGAATAACTAAAGATAAAATATTATTTATTAACATAATTATGACAATAAACTACATAATTATAACCTAAAATACCTTAATAACTTTAATAAATTCATTGTAATTCATCACATATGGAAAAAAGACTCAAAAACACTCTTGCAACTTGCTCACTCAAAACTACCAGTTTTCTTCCAAGACCAATCATGGTGATTTAGACCTCTAACAACTATATGGAAATTTTAAATTAATTATTATTAATCTATATGAAATTCTAACATATTTTTACCATCTTAAAATATAAACATCATATGGTTTAGTGGCAACTATTGGTCTTATAGACCAATTTGTTGACCTCACTAGATACAGATCACACTAAGTCAAACAAGCCATTTTGGTTTCTTCATTTTCACCACTACACTTAACTTCCAAGATTTATACGAAGAATTAATAGTACATACCAGTCCCAAAAAACACATCCATTCACTTGGTTCATCACTCTATCATGATAACACATTTTTAATCATCTTCTCACTGTTGCCTAGGTTTTGAATTGTTTCCACCATTAGGCATGTTAATGATTGGATAACTTGGATGAATATTTTATCACACTTTAAGGATGTAACATATCCATAAACCTTAATTGACATAAAAAATGAGTCTCAAGATTTATTCTCCATCTATTTTCATACTTAGACTTTGTCAACTTTGACTACTACAACAAATCTCTAAGAACTTAGCGCTTTCTTGTAGGGTCTAATCACACACCTGACAACTCAATAAAACATGGAGGTAATTGGGAGAGATTAATACAATATAAAATAGCTTAATTGAGCATTCAAATCCATTTTATTCACTTTTTCTAAACATATTCAACATCATATCCTTATTAGGGTTCTAAGAGGTTTTAAACCTATTTCCATCCTTAAAAATCATTCATAAAGCATAGCCCCTCAATCCAAAAAAATTCCTAAAATTTTGAGATAAAAACATTTTCCATCTACCATTAATATATTAAGTTCTGATGCAAAGGTTTGATGAGATAATGAGCACAATAAAATCCCTCTCAGTTTGAGAACCCTTCATTCTGAATACTCAAGAGACCTCAAAACAAATTTTGATTACTTATCCTTCAAAATATGACCTAAAATTGAATTAAAAAACTTGAAACAACATAACTAACATTTTAAAATGCTTACATGAGCTCAAACATCTTTAAATCTGATCATTACCCCTCATTAGTCCACACTCTCTCTCTTTACTTTCTAGACCTTGAGCTACAAATCACATTAGGCCTTAAAAATGACCTTCATTCCTCTTTCTATGCACTCTCCACCTTAATCACATACAAAATAAACATATCTCATACTTAATAAATGTCATACATCCTTCACATACTTTTACAATAGATCATGAGACCTCATTAGACCAGACAGGGTCTAGAAGTGGTCTAGGTGCAGACTTGGTCTGAAGGTCCAACCTCTATAAGATCACCCTGAGACTCTCATGAGTGTTCCAATTCCTCTCATACATACTTAATCAACCTCATAAAACCACTCATGCCTATGTGCACTCATAATACCAAGACACCATGCTCATACCTTCTTACAAGGTCTTTTCATGTTATGACTAGGCTTAAGCTACTCAAAGACATGTACCTTCATTCCTTCAAATTATCTCTTTTTCCTTAAAATTATATTTGATGAAAACATCCTTTAGTGAAAACACTCCATCAATGCCCTTTCCCACATTAACACACTATCAACTAGGAACACTCTCTTATTGATATCAACCTTATGCAAGATGTACCATTAACATCGATGATAATACTCAATAATCACCATTGATTAAATTAGTAAAAATAGAATAAATTCAATTAAAAATATAAATCTACCTTCTCGTAGATGTGATACCATAAATACTCATTAGATCTTACTCACTTATCACGTGGTTGATAATTATCCTATAGAAATAACACTATAAATGATAATATGAATAAAATGACAATAGTAATTCATTAATATTACTTTTATATGAATAGAATTAAAAACACAACATTTATTTTGTTTTCAACGACCATGATTTTTAATCTTTTTCATGATGAAAACTATCAAATTTAACAAGTCCTTGCATAGCTTCAAGCTCAAGCTAACACATCACAATATGTTATCTAAGCATTTTAATATGTTTTAAAGCATAAACTATAAACAATAATGTATCTATTTTTATATTAACAATCATTTATGTTTCAAATATTAAACTATTTGATAGGGTAACAGCCTTTTTTTTTTCTTTTTTTCTTTTTTACTTAGACTGGGGGGAACTCAGCCTGCCACCTTATGTGTACAGAGCCTACAAACCCCCGAGGTGCCCACCCGGTAAACTTTTTAATGTGACCGGCGATGCGGGCAAGTCAACACACCCTCCGGTACCACGGGGCGGGGAGGGACTTGAACACTTGAACTGCAGAGCACGACGCAATCGCCCTCAATCCATGAAACCAATTGATCTAACCCACCTGCCCAATAGGGTAACAACCTTGTTGTATATTCATTAGTTGATTAATTCATAATATAGTTAAATGGAAAAACTACTAAAAATAGACTCCCAATAACCTTAACTTTATTTTCATGTTTATTATATATTAAAAAAAGTTAGTAATTTACACCACAATATATAAATAGAGACTAAATATAATATTTATCTATTTTCTTCACATACCAAGAATTATTTGAACTAAATCAAACAAGTACAACATATTTGCAAGGATACATCATTAATTTCCCAATGAATCAAAAACTTGATACAATAGTAAAATATTTCTAAAATACCAAATATGATGAGATTAATTATCAATCCCATTCCTTTCTAAACTCATTATTCGTATAAATTTAAGTGAAAACCATTTAAACAAAAAGCATCTAGCCATATGAGTAACATAAACTTTAAATGATAGTATCCTTGATATAAACCCTACCTATTTTTAATTTAAACACTAGCCATCATTAATAAAGTGAAATTGTGTTAATAACCATTTAATAAAGAAGAAAAAAAATATTCATATTCCATAAATATAGTAGCTAAATTTTAATAATTTAACTTTCCACAAAATCAATACACATTAATCAAATAATCAAGCCACTACTTTAGCTTAGATATCCCACTCACATTTATTATTTATTATACTTGATATTCAGAGTTTTAAGAAGCCAATTTAACATCTATTAAGAACAATAAAATACTTATCAACCAGCCTAAATTTGAATAAATAAGGTATATTATGTTTAAAATTTTAACCATGCAACATTATAATTAGATATGGCCACATCAACACTGCAACTATGCTCATATAAAATTAAACTCAAAGTGAAATGAATCACTAACATGACGTAGAATAGATTTCTACCAAATAAAGTCGATGAAAAAAATAACAAACCTCAATAATAAGGGAACAATCCCACCCTTACTTCCTAATGACACCATCCATCGGTGGCCCTAACTGCCCAATCCATTAGTTGGATGATGGATCTATGTAGGTGGAATGATTTAGGAAGATGTAAGGAGTGATAATGAGATTTTGAGATAACAAAATAAATTCCAAAAGACTAGGGAATATCAATCAATAATCAATGATAAGGAAATAATATATTCTAAATGAAATCAATACTTGTTTATTTCAAATACAAAAACAATACAAATATATTGAAAGGACATGTACCCATGCATAGTTTGATATGATAGTATCAAGACTATAAGATTTTAAATTTGAACTTCATGGATTAATGAAAAGTATTATCATTAAATCCATCAAAGTGAACTTCATAATACTTGAAATAAATTTATATCAGTATCATGTTTATTTAATAATCATCTTAAGTGACTCATACTTATCATGTCATTAAACTAACCAACTAGGACTAAACCAATCAAAGAAACCAAAAAGTGTTCTGAAATAGAATAACAACATATTCATAACATATTTCACTACCTAAAATATCAATCAATATTTAAATAAGTACAACCTTCAAACTAATAATAATATTTGACTAAATAATGATTCAACTATCAAAACCATAGTTAAATGAAAGTGAACCAAACATCCAAATAAACCTTTATTTACTATAACTAGCTGACCCAAAATCAAGTCTAACAAACTTGAGATTATAACTGAGTCAAAATAATGAATATAAGTTGTTATAAAAAAATAAAATTAGATACCACAAAATTACCTAAAATTTTGAAGTCGTTCCACACCATTCAATCATTCAAAAACTCTGATAATGATTTTACAAATACTCACTCAGAAACAAATCAAAAATAATCATTTATGCCTTTTGTTAGAGAGAAAATGTACGGTGCCATCACCATTGGAAGAAGGTATAAAGTGAAATAAAAAAGAAGTGAAACTAATTAAATTTATTTTGGTTGCCAATAGCAATCTATACAAAGCCAAAGAGAGAGGTGGTTTTTTTTTTCATTTTTTCTACCTCAAAGGAGAAGACGTATAGTCATACGTTCAAGGAGAAAAGTGCAAATTATAATAAAAATGAGGACTAATTTAATTTTTGTATGTTTCATACCAAAAATGAGCTATATAGTGACGCATCAACTAGAGGGAGGTAAATAGTAAAGAAGATAACAAAACCTTGCTTTTGTCTGCATAAAGTAAGTCGTACGGCCCAAGGAGAGGTTTAAAAATTTATAAAACAAACCGGATCAAATTTAATTTATTTTTTGCCTTCACAAGTAAATTGTTTGGCATAAAGCAAGAGGAGGAAGATAAAAGAAATGCGAGATCAGTAAATCTAAATTATTTTTATTTATAGAAATGAGTCATATGGTTGTACATTCATATAACAATGATAGAAGAATACATATCATCAAAAAGGGGAATAAATAAAAACATTTTTGTTTTAACTTAAACAATAGGTTGTACATTGGCGTAGTAGCTGAGAGGTAAAGGTGAAATCAAAATACACATTTTTAATTTGTTTTTAATACCAAAATGAGGTTGTATGCCCCAAGGGAGCGGAGTGATTAAAAATTTTTAAAAAGGAATCTGCATAAATTCCTTTTTTTTGTTTTCATTCACCAAAAGAGGTCACACAACTATGTCATGCGGTAAAAAAGATAGATAATACAGAAAAAGAGAAATTAAATTATATTTTATTTGCATGTTGAAACTATATAATTATATGATAGACAATAAAGGTGATGTAAAAAGCTTCATTTAAATTCTTCTTTTTCATCTTGCCATGTGGAAGAAAGGTGACTAAACATGGTAGTGAAATTCATTGGATGAGATTGAAAAAGCACTATAGCAAGTTTGTATGGGCAAAGCTGCTAGTATAATTTTTAGGTGTAGTTAAATAACTTAATTTTTTTATAGTTATTTGGTTTTGTCAAATTTGTAAATAAATTATCATTATGTGAATACCTCTCAATTGTAAATTTTCTTAAAAAATTAATTTCGTCATCCTCTACTTTGGAAAAGCCAATTACAAACAATGATAAAACAAGTAGGAAGTACTAGTTTTATAGAGTAATGCCTCTCTTACCTTTAGAATTTAATATGGAGAACATTTTAGATACCGATCTAGGTCATATTCTTAGATGAATTTTGGAAGAGAATGAATGCATTACTTAAAAATAACTTTGGTCAAATTACTTTTGATAGTGGATTGACACAAGATGCAGCCTTTTCAATTTCAATATAATCTCCTAAATTGGTTCTGGTCATGGAGGAACATAATAATTCAGAATCAAGGGAAGTGAGAGATCCATAGATTGAATTGGTTGCAAGATTAGTTCTAAATCACATAGGCAATATGTTGCATCTTCCAAAATGAGAGTCTTTTATGCACTTAACACTTGATTCCTCTCAATTTTTCTAGGATGATAACATCTCATGTGCTATCCCAAGTTAATCATGGATGGTTAATCAAACTAAGGCAGTTTTCTACATGACTCCTAAATAATATTGTAAGATCTAACTTCAAGAATGAAATAAATGATATAATAACATGATTACACAAAATAATGGGAAATCCAATAGTTAAATTTTTTTATACATGGATGTATAGGTTCATTTCACTCATTCATAAGAACATACAATATCTCAATTAGGGATAACTAATTAGTGCTACAATCCATAAACAACTAATGAAAGTAAGGTGCAAATCAAAATTTTATATAACTTCTTATTTTGTCTATGTTGTCGTTATTTGAATATATTTTGATAGATTACATATCGTGGGTGACTTCAAAAAAATAAAAGTAAACGATTTTTATCCCTAACTTGCCTTAAAAGAAAGCACTCGACACTTTAAGAGGGTGAATGATTGTTTCCTTCATTTGTTCATTTAGTTTTTTGAGAAAGAAAGTTTTAACATAAGAATATAAGTGGTGGTTATCATAAAACAAAATGCGAAACTTGGTTCATACAATTCTTAACTTTTAGCTATTTGAGGATTAGTGGTTGTGAAATTTTTCCATACATTCTCCGATGTTTTGTCATAATAAGTGGGCATTAATGGAACTAGTGAGACATGTTGAAATAAACAAGTTTTTTATAAGTAGACACAGAACATAGATCAAATTTCCAATTTTTATTGGAGTGTACACGTATCCATCAATAATGAAAGATAAAATAGTAGAATAATAGATCCCATTGTAATCTCAAAACTTTTGAAAACAAATTTGCATTTGATATAAGGGGTTTAATTGATGACAATGTTGGGCCTTCATTTCAACATCTTTCACACTTTGAAGATTACTGAATGGACTATGATGATTTAAAAATGGTCAAAATTATAGACTATTCATGACTTACCATGAAACATATAGTCAAATTTGATATAATAAAAATGCCAAAGCAATTTGTAGGTGATGAAGTCACATTAGATCTTTTTTATTAGCTGTTACAACACTCGTAAAGCTTATGGAAAAAGAAAGCAGTTTAGGGGTTTTATAAAGTTAAACTGCTAAGAAAGCAATTGATTCTGTGATTAAAAGAATGGGCATTGCATGTTCAACAAGCAACCAAATGGACTCCACGCTCGAAAAATATTGTGCATAATCGTTTTCAGATAAGAACAACGGATTAAATCTATTGTGAGTTTTTGTTTTCTCTCTTTTACTTTTGTCTTGATTGCGTGGTTATAAACAAAATTATTTTGGAATACTTGCGATCCATTTCATATGCAATGATGACGAGAATTTTAGTTTCGAACGTTACTTGAGTATTTTGAGCAAAAAAATTATATATTTGTGTTTTTTGTGTTGAACAAAATATTGAGATTTTAAAAAAGTAGATTGCTTTTGGAGGAATCGACTAGCGAGTCATTCTACTCCATTCCTCTCGGCATTCAGGAAATCAGTACTTGTCTTCCTCTTGATAAAAGAAATATTAAAAAATTGTAAATATAAAATATTAATGATGTAATGCTTTTAAAGCTAAATAAAAGTTTTTGACGGAGATGGAGACAAAGTACAAAGAATTGAATTGTCACAAATAAATAAAAAAGAACAATAATTTATACTGATGTTCGAAAACATACATTAAAATCTGGCATGGAGCGCTTATGATTTGAAAAAAAAAAGAAAAAATTCCCATCGTGCTCTCGGCCACCCCTCCTAACCAACCAACCAAAAAAAAAAAAAACCGGCCCCTCCACCTGCATTCTCCTTATGTTGATTATTTTAGTTAGAGCTCTTAAGGGCTTTTTCAATTTTTTTATTCTTTAACTAGTTTCAAATTTTGTAGGTTAAATTCTTATTTTTGGCAAATAAAAGCTATAACATGTATGCCCTCCCTCTATCCCCTTTAAGGAACTTAGGTGATCAAAAACACTTGGTTTATTATTTTGTTGTTTAGTCTTGTCAGAAATAATGTCATGTATGCTCTCCTTAAGTTCTGAGTGACTTGGATAACTTAGAAACAACCTTTAAAATATTTTTATTTTTTTCATTTATTTATTTTCTTGCATTTAGATTTTAGATGAGAATTCATCACCTCCTCACAAATTATTTAGGGATGCATTGACCTAGGGTTCCATCTTCTAACATCATACCAACCCAGCTCCATGGTGGGCTATATAAATCACGGCATATGATACTATGATTATTAAGAGGCTAAGTGGCTAGCCTCTTTGTATTAAGTTGTGGAACTAAAAGCTTCACTATTATGCAAATGTGGAGGTTGTTGGGCTTAACCAGTAACTGACATCGGCAGTATCACCGACATCGGTCAAGCGTGGAACAGAACCGACCGACATCGGTCAGCGAGCGGCCGATGTTGGTCATATGTAGACCGACAGCGATCGACGTCGGTCACCTGTGTGTGTGTGTGTGTTTGCATGCATTTCCAGAATCAGATTTGTTCTAATTTTAGGAGGACAAAGTGTTTGCATGTAAAGATTAATTTTAGTCTTGAGTCTGTGTTTCTAATTATTGTATGCCGTAGATCCTATTTAAGAGACCCATGGGGCATGTATTTTAATTAAGTTGTAAGTAAGATCAATTAGATCTGCAGGGTGCAATATCAAGAAGATCTGCTGAAGAGAAGGGAATAACAACTCGGTTATTGAGTTGATTGTAATTGATTGAGAGAGAGAACTCTTGATAGAGAAATACTGTACACCCAAGAGGTGTGGGAAGAGTGATATTTCTTCATTGTATTCTATAAGAGTTTAATAGAGATTGGTTGTTTCTCATATCTCCTCTTATTTGCTATTTTGTATTTCTAGTTACTTGTTACTTCTAGTTTAATTTCGTGTTTACTTGCTTATACAAAAGTAATCAATTGTACTCGGTGTATCCTAACAAGTGGTATCAGAGCGGCTTAGTGTTTGTTGATTACAGGTTCACTCACAGGGGTTTCTGTTTGAGTGGGAGTAAAACAATGGCAAAAGAAAGTAAGCTAAGAATGGAGAAATTCAAGGGCAAGAATTATCAATTATCGAGGATGCAGATAGAAGATTATCTGTATCAAAAAAATTTATTTTTACCATTGGGTGGGGTTTCAAGTAAGCCCACAGATATGTAAGATGAAGAATGGAATGTTCTTGATAGAAAGGCTCTTGAATCTATAAGGTTGAGCCTGGCATCTTCTATGATTTCTAACTTATCATAGGCAAAGACAACAGTAGAGTTAATGGATACTCTGGCAAACTTATATGAAAAACTCCCAGCTTTAAATAAAGTATATCTTATGAAGCAATTATTTAGTTTGCAAATGCATGAAGGTGGATCTGTATATAGTCATCTTAATGATTTCCATGAAATTGTAAATCAGTTAAATTCAGTCAAAATAGTTTTTGATGATGAAATTAACGCTCTCTTAATTTTATGCTCTTTTCCTGAAAGCTGGCCTAGCTTGGTAATGGCAGTTAGCAATACTGCATCTGCTTCAAATATCTTAAAAGTTGATGATGTTATTAGTGTAATTTTGAATGAAGAAATTTGCAGAAAAAACACATGAGAAATATCAGGTAATGCTTTAAGTATTGAAAGTAGGGGAAGACAAAGAGAGAAGGGCAAGCAAAGGAAATCAAGGTCAAAGATGGAAAGGAGATCCAAATCTAGAAATGGAGGTATAACCTACTGAAATTATGAAAAGAAAGGGCATGCAAAGAAAGACTGTTGGTTGAAGGATAACAAAAAAATCAGCAAGAAGGTAATAAGGAAGCAAATGTTGCAGGTATTGTTGCACAAGATGCTCTTATATTTTCTTTGGATAGTCAAGTAGAATCTTAGGTTTTAGATTCTGGTGCTTCTTTCCATGCAATCCCAAATAGAAAATTTTTCAATGATTATGTCCATGGAGATTTTGGAAAAGTCTATTTAGGGGATGATGAGTCTTATCAAATTGTTGGCAAAGGAAAAGTGCAGCTGAAATTGCAGAATGGCAACACATGGGTGTTGAAGGATGTCGTGCATGTACCCATCCTGAAGAGAAATCTAATTTTTACAAGAAATTTGGGTGATGAGGGTTGTACAGTAACTCTCACAGTTGAATCTTGAAAAGTTTTCAAGGGTGCACTTGTATTAGCAAGAGGTAAGAGAGTAGGTACACTTTATCTATCTACTTGTGTTACTGATTATTCTCCTTCTATTTTATCTACTTCAGATGTAGATGCAAAGTTGTGGCACTATAGGCTTGATCACATGAGTGAGAAGTGAATAAATGTTCTTAAGTCAAAAGGTAATCTTTTAGATTTGAAAAGCATAGATCTAGATTTTTGTGAGCATTATATTTTTAAAAAATAGAAAAAAAAGGTTTCTCAAAACTAGGTCAACAAAGAAGGAGCACAAGTTGGAGCTTGTTCACATAGATGTGTGGGGACTAGCTCAGGTAGCTTCTATTAGAAGATCATAGTATTATGTTTCTTTCATTGATGATGCTACAAGAAAGGTATGGGTTTATTGCATAAAGAAGAAATTTGATGTTTTTGACACATTTAAGAAATATAAAGCTTTGGTTGAGAATGAAATATGTTTGAGATTGAAGTGCCTTAGATCTGACAATGGTGGTGAGTACTGCAGCACTAAATTCAATAGTTACTATTCTATGAGTGGAATACATAGGGAAAGGATGGTTCCAAGGATACCTCAGCAAAATGGAGTTGCTGAAAGGATGAATAGAATAATAATGGAGCGTGCATAGAGTATGAGGTTGCATGCTAGTTTGCCCTTAAAGTTTTGGGCAGAAGTTGTAGATACTACAGTTTACCTAATTAACAAAGGACCTTCTACTGCACTGAATGATGGAATTCCAGAAGAGGCATGGATAGGTAAAAAGGTAGATCTTTCATTTCTCAGAGTTTTTAGTTTTAAAGCTTTTGTGCACATTGATAAAGAAAATAAAAATAAGCTAGATGTTAAATCTATGCGGTGCACTTTCATTGGTCATGGCTTTGGAGATTTCAGATTTTAGTTGTGGAATTTAGAAACTAACAAAATTATTAAAAGCCATGATGTAGTTTTCAATGAGAAGGTGATGTATAGTGATCAGCTCAAGACGCTGAGTAATACTGAGTAGGGCAATCTTGATTTAGATGAGATTATGATCTAAAATGAGCTCGCATGTAAAAATTATCACTCACAAAAAAAATAGAGACTGACGTCGGTCAGGTAATCGATGTTAGTGGTCAGACAGAAACTGACGTTGGTCAGGTAAAATTGACATCGATTGAGTGCAGACCCAGAGATGAGCGAGATCGATCACTGATAGAGAATTTGGGCAGACAACAAGATGTGAATGAGTCTCAAATGCCTATAAGGAGGACTGTAAGGGTAAGTAAAACCTCCAATTCATTATCCCCCTTATTTATACTACATGTTGCTCACTGATGGTTGAAAACCAGAAAGTTTTAATGAGGCAATACAGGTAGAATCTAGGAAACAGTGGGAGCATGGAATGAATGAGAAAATTGATTCCTTGGAAGAGAACCAAACGTGGGATTTGGTTGAGTTGCTAGCTGAAAAGAAAGCACTGAAAAACAAATGGGTATACAGGTTAAAGGAAGGAGAGAATGGACAAATGAGACATAAGGCCAGGTTGGTAGTAAAGGGATTTGCACATAAATTAGGTATTGATTTTGGTAAAAAAATTTCTCCTGTAGTAAAAATGACTTCTATTCAAACTATATTATCTTTAGTTGCTATTGAGGATTTGCATCTTGAGCAACTTGATGTTAAAAAAGCATTTCTTCATAGAGGTTTAGATGAAGAGATATATATGGAATAGCTGGAAGGTTTTGAGGTCAAAGGTAAGGAGAAACTTGTGTGCAGGTTGAAGAAAAGCTTATATGTCTTAAGCAAGCTCTAAGACAATGGTATTTAAGGTTTGATAGGTTTATGATAGAGCATGGCTTTAGTATATGTCAATCTGACAATTGTATTTATTTTACCACATTGGATAATGATAGTTATATTATCTTGTTATTGTATGTAGATGATATGCTTGTTGCAAGTTCACACATGCAGGAAATTACTGAGCTAAAGGTAAAATTAGCTCACACATTTGCCATAAAAGATTTAGGAGAAGCAAAGAAAATCCTTGGCATGAGTATTAAGAGAGACATGAAAAATTATAGTTTAATTTTGTCTCAAGAGGATTATGTGAATAAGGTGTTGGAGAGGTTCTATATGCAGGATGCAAAACTGGTAAGCACACCTATGGCTGGACACTTCAAGTTGAGCAAAGAATAGTGTCTTAAATCACATGATGAGGTTGAGTACATGAGAAAAGTTCTATATGCTTTAGTAGTTGGGAGCTTGATGTATGTAATAGTATGTACTAGACCTGATATTGCCCAAGTAGTGGGAGTTGTCAGCAAGTTTATTGCCAATCCAGGAAAGGAGTACTGAAAAGTAGTTTAGTGGATTTTCAGATATCTAAGGGGGACCAGCAGTAGGCATTTATGCTATGTAGGATCAAACACTTCTCTACATGGGTATGTAGATTCGGATATGGCAAGTGACTTAGATGGCAGGAGAAGCACCACAAGATATGTATTCACTGTTGGTGGAATGGCGGTTAGCTAGATTTCAAAGTTGTAGAAGGTTGTTTCCCTATCTACTACAGAGGCAGAATACATTGCAGTCATAGAGGCTAGCAAGGAAATGATATGGACGACTCGGTTCATGGAAGAGTTGGGAAAGGAGCAAGAGAGTTGTAGACTGTACAGTGATAGTCAAAGTGCAATTCATTTGGCAAAGAATTCAGCCTTTCATTCAAGAACCAAACATATACAGCTTAGGTACCACTTCATTAGACAGGTATTGAAGGATAGACAGTTGAAGCTGGAAAAGATCCATATGGATAAGAACCCTGTAGATATGTTAACAAAGCTGATAACAAAGGAGAAGTTGAATCTTCATTCAACTTTTGTTGGTCTTCAAGATTGAACTTGAAGAGGGAGAAACAAGCCAGAGAAACAAGATAGAGGATGTTGATGTACAGGTATAGGTGTAGTTGTTTATCTCCAAGTGGGTGATTATTAAATTGTGAAGCTAAAAGCTTCACTGTTATGCAAATGTGGAGGTCGCTGGGATTAACTAGTAATTGGCATCGACAGTATCACCGACATCGATCAGGCATGGATCAGAACTGACTGACAATGATCAGGGATCAGCCGATGTCGGTCATATGCAGACCGACAGTGATCGGCATCGGTCACCTGTGTGTGTACATTTGCATGCATTTTTAGAATTATATTTGTTCTAATTTTAGGAGGATAGAGTGTTTGCATGTAAAGACTAATTTTAGTCTTGAGTCTGTGTTTCTAATTATTATATGCCTTAGATCCTATTTAAGAGACCCATGGGGCATGTACTGTAATTAAGTTGTAAGTAAGATCAATTAGATCTGCAAGGTGCAAGATCAAGAAGATATGTTGAAGACAAGGGAATAACAACTCAGTTATTGTGTTGATTGTAATTGATTGAGAGAGAGAACTCTTGAGAGAGAAATACTGTACACCCAAGAGGTGTGGGAAGAGTGAGATTTCTTCATTGTATTTTGGAAGAGTTTAATAGAGATTGGTTATTTCTCATATCTCCTCTTATTTGCTATTTCATATTTTTAGTTACTTATTACTTCTGGTTTAATTTCATGTTTAGTTGCTTATACAAAGGTAATCGATTGTACTCAGTGTATCTTAACACTTTGATCCTAATGAAAACTCAAGTCAAGTCTTGATAAACATCAGACTCTAATAAGTACATGGCTAGAGTTATTATGTAGAGTAATAGATATTTACATAGTAAGTTAGCAGGGATAAAGCTAATTGACGTGATTACACCCTTATGTTATCCACTCTTGGGACCATCTAGTGTGTTTTGAAACTTATATTTATTTTTAGTCAACCTTACTTATCATGGAATTTAATGCCAAATGCTAAGTGATCCTCACTCTAAGTTTGTGCAATGTACCAATGCTTGAGAGATAGAGGGGGAATAAAAAATCTACCTATACATGTTATTTAATGTTTAGATTAACACTTATTGCCTCACAAGCTTTAGTATATCAGTGGAAAATTTGGCAGAAGTTATGCACACCCATGTCAATTTTAGGGATTAATCCCAGCCATTTGTGCTATTTATATTTTCTTATATTTACATGCGTGTTTTGAGACTAAATTTGTTTGTTTGTCAAAATTCAAAATGATTCATAAACCATCATGTGTTTTCATCACACTTTAGACTAAGAGGTGTTATTCTGCCCATTTTATGTCACGCTTTTGACTAAGACTTTTTATCCCAAAATTTAAATGGGGCATTGTTACGCTACCTATTTCATCGTAATAATTTAACTTAGATTTTTTAATCCAAAACCATTATCATACTATTTGATTGAATGGGCATCATTATGCTTCTCATGTTATTCCAAAAATGTTACCTTATTTAAAACCAAGTTCAAAATCATGTGTATCTTTGGTCTAAAAATGATGTTGTTATGATATCCATTTGGCTCTAAGATGTTTTCCATTTGAAAAATACAATTCCTAATCAACGAAAATGCAGTAACTTAAAAATGGTCCTTCAATATTTATTATTTAATTTATATTTATGTTGTGCTTTTATATATATAATTAATTTGGTTTAGATTGAGCAAGATTGGAGCTGTTCTTACCTTGTTGAAACTTTAGATTTCCTATATTTATTTCTCAATAGACATGTGATCCTTTTTAGTAGGGGCCAAGTAGTTGTTGAATTGTAAAGTTATGCATAGCCACATTGTAAAGGAGTGTATGGTCTTTGTAGCTCTCTTGAATCTAGTACAAATTTGTAGGTTACAATCATCTTAATTTTAGTTACATATTTTTAAATTCAATTTTTTACTATTTAATTTTTATATATGTAGTTTATATATTTGAAATTTTTATTTATAATCCATAATAATATTTTTATTAGTGTACATTTTTTTATATTATTATATTTTTCTTATATATATATTGTTTAATTTGTTTAGGTATTATATTAAGTCATTAGGAAAAATATGGCTTAACTCTATTTTATAAAAATGAGTTGTGTATTGATTTTCTATAAATGTATGTTTCTTAAAGTTATTTTGGCTAATAATTTTAATGCTCGTAATACAATCCTTGATTATCGAATATAATCTTCTTTCTGTTCATGTTTGTTCACTTTTACAACATGATATGTATTCTTGTATTTGTGTTTATCTAGTCCCAATCCTTTATTGTGGCCCACTCCAACATGGTGTGAAAGCCGATTATGGTAGCCAAATGCCATAGTCTCTATTGTGAAATCTTGAGTTTTTATCTTCCATATCACAGATTTGATATTCTTTGACCTTACATATTGTAGATGCATAATTTTATCATATTTTACTCTTCTTCTAGGTTGCTTTTTTTATTAAGATTCATAAAAATAATAAAGGAAAAGGCATTTTTGTAGGAAATCTTTTATACATATTTCACTAGAAATGGTTGGTACCATTGAACTTAGAAGGTGCCAAGACCATAGGAATAAATGTAAATATGACCTAGCTTCATTTTAGTTTATTTCAACCTTCTTGGAGGGTTTGGAGGTGTTTTATTTGATTATGTGCAAATCCTTATAATGATAGACTAGAAGGGAAAAAACATTTATAGGTTTATTTGGGTTTCTTGATAAACTATTTGTGTCCTTTGTAATTTTTTAGAGCAATATTGGATCTAAAGGTTCTTAACAATAAGAATTATGACTACTACATGCATCCTACTAGAGTTATCTTCCATCTTGACACTTGTTAGCCTCACTCATGGTTCTACCTATAGGAGTTGGCGACCATCTTGTCACCTACCATAACTAGCCATGATCCTAGCACCTATTGGAAATGTGTAACATCCTGACACCTACTAGAAACACCTAGAATCTTGACACCTTTAGATGTATCTTATAACCTTGATGCATGATTTTGGCTTAGTTGAATTTTCCCTAACTACTTCCACCTTGGGTGATCCCAATGAGATGTGTTATGATGAGCTAATTATGATGTAACTATCCCATATGCCATTGATCTTGTAGTGATGTATTATAACAAGCTATTTTTGATGTAGTTACTTACAACACCCTTGATCCCACTGGTCTACATCCTAATGACCTAATTTATGGTCACTTGATGCTGAATCATCCACACATTCTAATGTGATCTGTGTGTATACATCAAATTTAGTCAAATTCTATCACAACATTTATGCAAGGTTCATTAGTCACACTGTAAAGGCTAAATAGATATTATTATTTTTTTTTAAAGATGTGATATAACAAAATTTTACATTTTACATATAAAAACCCTATGAAAAATCTAGGGGTGAATTTAAGTTGATAGGTAATGGCTACACACTTATTTTTTAGATAGCTTCCTTTTGTAATTCTAAGGATCACCTATATATTATTTACATTTGTATGGATTTGTGTGGGTCCTTTATCATAATATACTTTTTTATCCAATGGATATCCTTATAATTGGAGTTGAAGTAGAGAATTATGCAAGTAATGGATAACACTAGGTTACAGGGTATATGGGTTGAATAGGTAAATCCTTTAAAACTAAATAAAAAAGGGCTTGTCTGAATGAACTAACATGATTTACTAGGTTCTATATAGCATAGGCTAAAATGAGTATATTTTTTAGGATAATATATTATTCATTAAATTGGTGGTCAAAATAGATAGTGGTATTTTTAGGGGTTTAATAATGCTATGAGCTACAAGTGAAGAGTTGAGTGTTCACATAAAATATAAGACATAGTGATCAAATTGATGTGGAGGCAACTTTGAAATATAAATATCCAACACTTATAAAAAAATATGGGCCTATTAGAAATGATATAATTCAAAATTGAAGATCCGCAAACAAAGAGAAGCAAGTAAAACCCTCATAGCACAAAAAATGGGTAGTAAATATGAGAATCACCAAGCTATTTGATTTCTTGAAACCAATCAGTTGATTTATATTTGAGGATACTTAATCATCTAAATAATTACATTGAGAGCATTCTATTTGTATGTCTATTGATGGATTCATCATACTGGAGAGTGGAAAATAATTTGCAAATGATTAGAATAAGTAGTCCAAGATTGGAAAGTGGTGATCAATTCATAACTTCAATAATCAATCCAATGAAGAGTGTCACACTATGAGATCTCTAGTTTCATAGCTCGAGGAAGTAGGTATAAGTTATGTAGTATTATAAAAATGTAAGTAGATAATACATTATGCACCCAATGATATGGTCAGTACTAAAAATATCTTCACATCTCCCAACAAGAAATTATATGAATTAAAAATATTGATTCCTTAAAAAAAGTAGATGAATGGTTAACCAATACACTTCATCATTTCCACTAGAAGTCCAAAGAATTTAATTTCTCCTAAACCACATTTTAAAAAATTAAACTTGAAATTGGTGCATATTCCATAGCCAAAAGTTGGATTTGGATAATTAGAGACCTGTATGTCCTTAACTCCCATCAAATCTAGCAAATTGATTTCCTTCATGTATGTATTGATTTGATATCACTAATGTAAATCAAAAGATACTAAGCATGATTTCATATGCATAGATATAATAATAATCAAACTACTATATTTCATTCAACATGTAATGAAAATAATACGTTGGCTAATATATAGCCATGGAGATATCAAAATAACCTCCTAGTAGATAGGATCAAATAACATGGAATAGTCATGGGTAGTAATAATTACATGAGAATAAAATTACCAATAATAATAAATAATATTATTATAACTATATAAAAATATATCACCAAAGGTAATTAGTAAAATGTTAATTACTACAATAATTTACCCACGTGAACATTACTCAATCCTATCAAACCACACACTAGTATATGGTCTAGTGTAGGCCTTGAGAAATGGAATTCCTAGTAGTATCACTTGGTGTATGAAATTAAACCTTTGAAATATGCAATCTTTTGAGACATCTCACCATTAGACGTATTTGATTTTTTAAATGTGGTCAACCATATATTTACCATTGACATGTATTCTATGAAGTAAATCCTTGAAATGTTGTAATAGATTGTCATGATCTAAAATACCATATATCATAGTTAGTTGATATGATTTTAGTCTTTAGTTTTAGGAAGTGTAGGAATATTGTCATTTATTGTAATAAGTATACTATTAATGGTATAAATTATATGTATGAATATCCTTATGGCACCATTTCATAGTATGGTTTGTCCAACAATAACAAAGACAAAATAATTGAACCATAAACTAGAGGAAAATAAGGATATATTTTAGTCAAATAATTAAGTTCCTACATAATATAAACTAAAAAATACTATTTATTTTATCCTTTGACTACCACTACTTCAATCCCCTTTATGTAAAATACCATTTCTAGAGAATGAATAGATCAAGAGGTCAATCTATAAAATAATGGATAACGAACACATCATTCCCAAATCATTATCTTGTAGAATCCCAATTGTGCTTTTGCCAAATAAGGATGGGACATGAGGTTATGAATAAATTAAAAAAAATACATAATATTAAATTGAAGAACTATTATCATCATCTAAATATTAAGCTATTTTTATATGATATACATGGTGTAGAAGTATTTTCCAAAATTTATCTTAAGTTTGGGTATCATCATATTCATGTTGAACCTTAAGACATTTGTAATGTAGTATTGAAAACAAAGGAAGAATTCTTTAAGTGGTTGGTTATGCCTTTTAGTTTAACTCATGTAGTTAATTTACTCATTGAAATGATTAACGAAATAATAAGGACCTTTGACTATGGCATTTTTTAATATACTTTGATGATATCCTAATATTTAGAAAATATGGGATGAAAATCTACACCATGTTGAACTAGTGTTTCACATTTTGAAGAAACACATTATTATTATAACATGAATAAATGTTAATTTTCTTGAAAGAGATAAAATCATTGAGATACATTACACACAAAAAGAGTGCATATGTGAATCTGACCAAGATTCAAGTCATACAAGAATGGGAAATAGTAAATAACTTTGTATAGATTCAAAACTTCTCAAAATTAAAAAATTACAAAAGAGATTTGTGTTTAATTTTTATCCTTTAAACCAATATGCCAAAGATGGAACCAAATAAAGTTTCATCTAGTTAGCTACATAATAAAGATAATTCGATGAAGTAAAATTTAGACTCTATTTTTTGCTAGTACTCATGTTTTTTGACTATAAATTTGGAAGATCATCCAATTCATTAGGTAATAAAATTGACTATCATGAATGTGTATTGACAACACACCAAGTCATATAAAAAGGGTAATTTCTATTATAATGGGTTAAACAACATGTAATTAGAATCAAATAAACCTTTGGAGTAGTACTTACATCAGATGATGAGGGAGTGATTAGGTATGATGAGCGATGGTGATGGTTAATGAAGGAGTCATTAGGATGATAAAGGAGTTATTAGAGATGATGAGGGATAATAAAGGTCAATGAAGGATGGATTAGGGATGAGAAATGATGATGAGGGAGTGATAAGGGATGATCATGAATGAGGATGAAGGTATTAAGTATGGTGAGGAATGAGGAAAGAGTGATTAAGGATTATGAGGGATGAGGATAGAGTGATTAGGAATGATGAGGGATAATAACGGTGAATGGATGAATGATTATGAATGATATGGGAGTGATTCAAGATGACTATGTATAGTGAGGGTTGATGATGGAGTGATTAAAGACAATGAGAAATGATAAGGGAGTGACTAGGGGTAATGAGGGATGAGTAGGAAGTGATAAGGGATGAGGGAGGGATAATGAATAAGTAAAATTAACACAAAATAGTCATTTAGTGTGTGAACATCATAAATTTGACCTATCTTTCCCCAATCACTATACTTTGGATTAAGTATAGAGTTAGTGGTTTATATACTTCAATTTTAAGAAACCTAGGACCCTTATAAATGACAAGAATCAATCCAAAAGCTATAAAAACATAAAAATTACTATATGCTTACCAAAATTGGGCATCAATTATAAATGTTATGCCCTAAAATCCATAGGTTCAATAATTATACCCTAAAAATGTATAAGTACTGACCCTATTGGATTTTGGTTAAAAAATCCACATCATAAGGCATGCAACTATGAGACCAACTCTATCAGATGAAAAAGCGACCCTAATTTATTATATTTACTAAAATAAATTTAAAGTATAAAGAATATAAATTTTTATAATTAAATTTAAACATTTATATTCCTTATACTTTAAATTTATTTTAGTAAATATCAGATTCAACTAAATATTACCTTCATGTACATGTTCTAGTGTTTTTCTGTAAAAAATAATTGGAATGCATACATGTTCCTCATAAATATTATGCTTTCTTAATAATTTGTACATGTTCCTAGTAACTCATATGCATTATAGTGCATATGCATTATTGAAATTTGAATTAAAAAAATAAATCCTTTGGCTAAGAAATGGCTTTGATTCACAAGACAAAGGCTTGAACCTTTCAATCTATAACCAAGTCTAAGAGTTTTGATAGAAAATTAAATATTTAAACTTCCATCACAAAATAAAATATGCATTTCAGCAAAAAAATTTAAAAAAATATTACCATGAAAATGAGCATGCTTTGCTCTTTCCAAATATAAGATTAATATAATTCTTCGACTACTTTAAGGGTTCAAACTATGTTGATTTCTAGTTATACCTAGTTTAGGCCATTACATGTCACAAATAAACATGCCTATTCATGTTTATGTAACTTTTATTTCATTTATCCAAGTTTAAAATGAATTATATATTCAAAAACTAGGTCTAATTCTACACACATTCAAAAAAAAACATCAAATTTCATTTTTTAGGTACTTAGGGTGGGTACATGACCAACTATACATTTTTGTCATTTTTAAAGATCTATTTACTTTCAAAATTAATTTAAAAAATATTGATTAAAAAATATAGGTCACAAACTAGAAAATCTTATATAAATATTCAGTGAAGGGTTTAAAACAATATTAAATAATGCTAAAAAATGGTGGGCCACATAGCCATCTATCTACTCTATTTTCTTAAAAAATAAGAGTTCCTCTTCAAAACTTAGATGTTTGACCTAGTTATACTTAACCATTAGAAAAAACCATATTGTTTTGGAAAATGGACTCAAAATGATACAATTCATATTGTTACACCATATTCAAATCTTATGTGTAGAAATCTCAAATTATCTATAGAAATTTAGATTTATGAAAATTTAGGAAAATCAAGTCCATGGGTATGCCCCATTTTGTCCTCCAACTTTGTGCACTTAACCTAAGGAAAAAAAAAACATATTTGATGTAGATGGATCTATAAACAAATTTTATTTTTTTCTTAGTTACCTACAATTGACTATAGCAAGACCTTTTCCCTAGTTCCCAAAATAAAATCAATCTAACTCACTCTTGCCATTACCACATAGCATCATTTGGATGTTCATTAGATGGATGTGAAGAGTGATTTTCTTCATGGTGATGTCAATAAGGAGATATAAATGGAGCAACCATAATGTTTTGTGAAATATTCTTCCTTAGTTTTCAAACTTTAGAAATCTATTTATGCCTTCGAACAAGATGTTCATGCTTGGTATGTAAGTAAAACTACCATAACAACAAAAATGGGTAGTAAATATGAGGATAACCAACTTATGTGATTTTTTGAAACTAATCAATTACTTTCTATATGAGGATATTTTATGATCCAAATAATTACATTGAAGGCCTTATGTTTGTATATATATTGATTGAGTCATCATGCCAAAGAGTGGAAAGTAATTTTCAAATTATTACAACAAGTAGTCCAATATTAGAAAGTGGTGCTCAATTCATAACTTTAATATTAAATATAATAAAGAGTGTCACACTATGAGATTTATACTTGCACAGTTGAAGGAAGCAGGTATAATTTATCTAACACTATAAAAATTTAAGTGGATAATGTATTATGAACCCAATCATATGGTTGGTACTAAAAATACCTCTACTTCCTCCAACAATAAATTATATGAATTAAAAATATTATTTCATTAAGAAATGTAAATCAATGGTTAACCAATACATTTTATAACATCCAATGGAAGTCAAAAGAATTTAATTTTTCCTAAATTATTTTTCAAAAATTCAACTTGAAATTATTGTATCATCCATAACCAAAATTTGGATTTGGATAATTAAAGACTTGTCTATATTCAACTACCATCATATTTAGTGAATTGATTTCTTTCATGTACACATTGCTCTAATACAAGTGATGTAAATTGAAAGAGCCTAAACATAGTTTTATACATGCAAATAATAATAATAATAATAATAATAATATATTGTATTTAAAATTTAATATGAAAAATACATTTAATAATATATATCCATGGAGGTAGCAAAAAAAAATCCTGGTAAATAAGATGAAATAACCTGTAATAGTCACGAGTAACAATAATCATATAGGAATACAATTCCTAATAATAACAAATAATATTGTTATAACTATATCAAAATATAATCACCAAAGAATGTTCATGTTTGTTAACTTCTATAATAGGGATTTTATTTCTGTATTTGTGTTTATCTACTCATAATCCATTATTATGGCCCACTCCATCATGGTGTTAGAGTTGATTATGGTAGTTAAATGCAATAGTATCTATTATGAAATCTTGTGTTTTTAGCTTCCATGTCATAGATCTAGCATTATTTGATATTACATATTATAAATTCATAATTTTACCAAATTTTTGTCTTCTTCTAGGGTGCTTTGATGAATAAGATTCATAAAAATAATAATGAAGAAGGCATTTTTGTAGGTAATCTCTTATATGGTGGTATTTCACTAGAAATAGTTTGCACCATTGAACTTAGAAGGTTCCAAGACCATATAAATGAATGTAAAAATGACATAGATTTTTGATAGTTTATTTTGACCTTCTTAGAGGGTTTGGAGGTATTTTCTCAGATTTTGTGCAAATCCATACAATGGTTAATTAGGAGGAAAAACCATTTATAGGTATTTTGTGTTTATTAATTAACTTTCCGTGTCCTTTATATTTTTTGAGAGAAGTATTGTATCCTTAGGTTTATTAAAAATATGAGTTATAATTTCTACATGCATCCTACCAGAGTTAGCCTCCATCCCTACACCTACTAGCCTCACCCATATTTCTACATGTAGGAGTTGGCAATAATATTTTCACCTACCATAACTAGCCACAATCTTAGAACCTATTTGAAATATGCACCATCCTATCATCCTGATACCTTCAAATTCTCTTGTAACCCTAACACATGCTTCAGGTTTGGTTGAATCCATCTCGACTACTTCTACCTTGGGTGATTTTGATGAGTTATTTTATGATTAGATAATTTCAACATAACTATCCCATATGCCATTGATCTTACATCATTGCATTTTAATTAACTATTTTTGATGTTTTTGCCTCAGACACCCTTGATTCCACTAGTCTACATTATGATGGCCTACTTCTGGGTCACTTGATGCTGAATCATCTACATATTCTAATGAGATGTGCTTGCATACATCAAATTAAGTCAATTTTTATCACAACATTTATGCAAGGTTGGTTAGGCACACTATAAAGGCTAAAAACCTATTTTTCAAAAAAAATGTAATATAATTTTTTTACTTATTGGGTATAAATAACCTACGAAAAATCTTAGGGGTGAATTTAAGTTGATGGATAATTTCTAAATGATTATTTTTTAGATACATACCTTATGTAATTCTGAGGATCACCTATATATTATTTTCATTTTTTTAGATTTGTGTAGTTCCTTTATAATAATATACTTTCTTATCCTATGGATATCCATACAGTTGGATTCGATCAAATAATTATGAAAGAAATGGACAACACTAGGTTAAAGCGTATATGTGTTGAATGGGAAAAAGCTTATAAATGTAAATAAAAAATGGCTTGTCTAAATAAACTAAAATGATGTACTAGGTTCTATATAACATAGGCTAAAATGAATGTAATTTTTAGGACATTACTATATTTTTCATCAAATTGATGGTAAAAAAAGATAGTGGTATTTTGTTGAGGTTTAACAATACTAAGATATACAAGTAGAGACTTGGCTGCTAGCATAAAATATAAGACATAGTGATTAAATTGATGTGGAGGAAAATTTGAAACAAATATATCTAGAACTTATGAAAAATATGGGGCTTTTAGAAATGATGTAATTCACAATTGAAGATCCACCAAAAAAAGAGAAGAAAGTAAAACCATCATAGAAATAAAAATGTGTAGTAAATATGAGGATCACCAAGCTATGTGATTTCCTGAAACTAATCAATTATTTTCCATATGAGGATATTTTATGTTCCAAATAGTTACATTTAAGGCCTCCTATTTGTATGTATATTGATTGAGTGATCATATCAAAGAGTGGAAAATAATTTTCAAATGATTAGAACAAGTAGTCCAAGATTGGCAAGTGGTACTTAATTTATAACTTCAATAGTCAATCCAATGAAGAGTGTCACATTATGAGTTCTCTACTTACATAGCTCGAGGAAGTGGGTACAAGTTATCTAACACTATAAAAATGTAAGTAGATAATATATTATGAACCCAATGATATGGTCGATACTAAAAATATCTCTACTTCTCCCAACAATAAATTATATGAATTAAAAATATTATTGCATTAAGAAATGTAAATCAATGGTTAACCAATACACTTCATAACTTCTTGTGGAAGTCAAAAGAATTTAATTTCTCCTAAAGAATTTTTTTCCAAAATTGAACTTGCATCATTCATAACCAAAATTTTGATTTGGATAATTAAATACTTATATCTATTTAACTCCCATCATATTTAGTGAATTTATTTACTTCGTATACACATTGGTCTAATACCAGTGATGTAAATTGGAAGATTCTGAGCATAGTTTTATAATAATAATAATAATAATAATAATAATAATAATAATAATAATAATAATAATAATAATAATAATAATAATAGTAATAATAATAATAATAATATATTGTATTCAACATGTAATACGAAAAATTCATTATTTATTATATATCTATGGAGGTAGGACAATGAACTCCTAGTAAATAGGATAAAATAACATATAATAGTCATGAGTAATATTAATCATATATGAATACAGTTCCTAATAATAACAAATAATATTTTTATAACTATATAAAAATATAATCACCAAAGTTAATTAGTAAATTTTTAATTACTACAATAATTTGCCCATGTGAACATTACTCAGTCCTATCAAACCAGACACTAGTGTATGGTCTAGTGTATGCATTGATAAATGGATCACCTAGTAATGACACTTGTTGTACAAAATCAAAACATTAAAATATGAAATCCATTTTGACATATCACCATGATGGGTATGTGATGTTTTATATATGGTCAACCATATATTTACCATTGACATGTAGTCTATGAATTAAATCCTTGAAATGTTATGATAGATTGTAATGATCTCAAATACCATATATCTTATTTAGTTCATAATATTTCATTCATTAGTGTGAGGAAGTGAAATAATATTATCAGTATTAGTAACAAGTATACTCTTATTGGTAATAATTAAATGTATGTACATCCTTGTGGTAATATTTCATAGTGTGGTTTGTCCAACAATAACAAAGATAAAATAATTGAACCATAAAGTATATGAATACAATAATATCTTTCAGTCACCTAAATAAGTTCCTACATACTATACACTAAACATTACTATTGATTTTTTATTTAACTACCTCTACATCAAGGCTCTTTATACAATATATCATTTATAGAGAATGAAAATATCAAGTGGTAGATCTGTGAAATCATGGATAATGGACACATAATGCCTATATCATTGCCTTGTAAAAACCCAATTGTGCTTATGCCAAATAAAGATGGGACAGAAGGTTGTGAATTTATTAAAAAATTATCTTTAAGATTAAAGTGAATAACTATTATTAGCATCTAAATATTAAGTAATTTTTCTATGATATCCACAGGGTAGAAGTTTTTCCAAAAATTGATCTTATGTTTGGGTATTATCATATTCATGTTGAACCTCTAGACATTTTGAAGATAGTATTAACAACAAATGAAGGATTGCTTGAGTAGTTGGTTATGACTTTTAGGTTAACTCATGTAGTGAATTCATTCATTGAGATAATGAACAACATCCGTAGGTCCTTTAACTATGTCATTTTTTAATATACCTTGATGACATACTAATCTTTATAAAACAATGGATGAACATCTACACCAGGTTAAACTAGTGTTTCACATTTTGTAGAATCACATTTTTATGATAACATGAATTTAAATGTTCATTTTCCATGCAAGTGATATCATATTTTTGATAAATTACACATATAAGGAGTGAATGTGTGAATCTGGCCAAGATTCAAGTCATACAAGAATAGGAAATAATAATTAACTTTGTATAGTTTAAAATCTTCTCAGAATTAGAAAATTGCACAAGAGATTTGTGTTTAATTTTTATCCTTTAAACCAAGCTACCAAAGGTGAAAATAAATAAATTTTCATCTAATTATATACACAACAAAAATAATGTGATGAATTAAAATTTAGACTCTATTTTATAGTAGTACTTGTGTTACTTGATTATAAATTTGGAAGATCATCCAATTCATTCAATAATAAAATTAACAATAAAAAATGGGTATTGACAACACACCCAGTTATAGAAAAGAGTTAATTTTTATTGTAATGTATTAAACAACATATGACTATAATCAAAGATACCTTTAGAATAATACTTACTTCAAATGATAAGGGAGTGGTTAGGGATGATGAGGGATGGTGATGGTCAATGGAGTGATTAGGGATGATAAAGGTGTGACTAGGGATGATGAGGGACAATGAAGGTCAGTTAGGGAGTGATTAGGGATGAAAAGTGATGAAAAGGGAGTGATTAGGGATGACGAGGGATGAAGAAAGAGTTATTATATATGATAAAAGATGAGGATGGAGTGATTCGGGATGATGAAGGATGAGGAAAGAGTGATTAGATACTATAAGGGATAAGGAGGGATTGATTATGAATGATGGGGGATAGTGAAGGTCAATGACAAAATGATCAAAAATGATATGGGAGTGATTAGGGATGACTAAAGATAGTCAGTGTAAATGAGGAAGTGATTAAGGATAATTAAAAATGATGAGAGGGTGATTAACGGTGATGAGGGATGAGTAGGAAGTGATTAGGGATGATAAATAAGTGAAATTAACACAAAGTAGTTGTTTGATGTGTGAAAGTATAAATATGACCTATGTTAGCCCAATCACACCACTTTCGATCAAGTTTAAAGTGATTGGTTTAAAAAATTTAATTTAGAGAAACCTAGGAATTCTAAAAACGTGAGTCAATCAAGAAGGAACAAAAACCTAAAAAATGACTATATGTTTACCAAAAATAGACATTAATTACAAAAATTATGCCTTGAAATCCATAGGTTCAATATTGAGTCCATAAAAATGCCTCAGTACTAACTAGATTAGATTTTGAAAAATGTTTTTCCACATCCTAAGTCGTGCAGCAATGAGACCAACTCTATTAGAAAAAGAGTGACCCCAATTTACTATATTTACTAAAATAAATTAAAAGTATAAGGAATATAAATTTTTACATTTATAATGTAATGTAAAAATTTATATTCCTTATAATTAACATTTACAGGGATTGTAACTAAATATTACCTTCGTGTACATGTTTTAGGGATTTTCAGTGCAAAATAATAGGAAGATGTATGATTTCCTCATAACCCATACATGTTCCTCATAAAGCATACACATTCCTCATAATATGTATGTGTTCTTAGTAATGGGTACACATTATAATGCATATGCATTAGGGTGAGTAGGTATTATTGAAATTTGAAATCAATTAATTAACCCTTTTGACTCAGAAATGACTTCGATTCCTGAGCCAAAAGCTTAGACCTATCAATCTACAACCTAGTTTAAGAGTTGATAGAAAAAAAAAGTTTAAAATTTACATGCCTCAAATATACATGCCTAAAATATACATGGATATTCATATTTATGTAATTTTTATTTAATTTATCCAAGTGTAAAATAATTTATATGGTCACAAACAAGGCCAAATTATACACACATTAAAAAAAAATCATTTTTTTGAGGTACTTAGAAGAGCACAAGCATCTTATCCATTTTTTATCAGTTTTCAAGATCTACTTACTTCTAAAATTAATTTAAAAATTTTTATTAAAAAATATAGGTCATAAAATATAGCATCTTATCTAGATATTAACCAAAGTGTTTCAAATAATATTAAACAATGCTAAAAAAATGGTGGGCCACACAACCATCCATTTACTCTATTTTCTTAAAAAAATAGGAGTTCCTTTTCAAATTTTAGATGTTTGACCTAGTTGTATTTTACCATTTTTCAAAAAACATAATGTTTTGGAATCTAGACCAAAATGATGCAGTTCATATTCTTACACCATTTTGAAATTTTGAGTGTAGCCATCTCAAATTATCTATAGAAGTTTAGATTTATGAAATTTCAAGAAAATCATGTCCATAGGTAGGCCCCTTTTTATACCACAACATTTTTCACTTACCATAAGAGAATAAAAATAATTTAATATAGATGGATATATCAATGTTTTTATAAGAAATGGGTCGATAGACAAGTTTAAAACATGTTTGGTAGCTAAAGTTTTTTCTTAGGTACCTGGAATTGATAATACCAAGACTTTTTCCCCAGTTGGAAAAATGAACTTAATCTGACTCACTCTTCACATTACCACATAACATCATTTGGATGTTCATTATATAGATACGAAAAGTTATTTTATTCATGGTAACCTCAAGAAGGAGATATACATGGATCAAACACAATGTTTTCTGAAAGATTATTCCTTAGTTTGCAAACTTTAGAAATCTATTTATGCCCTCAAATAAGATGTTCATGCTTTGTACGCCAATATGGACTCTTTTATTATTTTAGTTGGGTTTATTAGATTCCATTATAATACAAATAATTACATTTTATGGTAGGATGAATCACTTTTTATTTAGTTCTCTTTGTGGATGACCTTTCAATCACAAGGAGTTACTCATCCTCAATTGCAGTAAAGAATTTTTTTTTTATCTGGAAGGTTCTCAATGAAAGAATGAGCTGGAGATACACAGGATCCACATGATCAATCTAGGAGAAAGAACCCACAACAAATAACCTACAAATAATATCAGAGAATAAAATAAATTTCTCACACCTAAAAAATAGGTGATAATCCTATAAATTCTTTGTATTCTCTCATTAATCTCTCATTATTTTCTCATAGATTGTAAATTATATATAATACAAATAGTTTGTTTCATCACAACAAACTATTTTTTTGTGATTACAAAATAGAGAAAAGAAACTATTGTTTTCAAATACTATGGACAAATATATTGTTGAGAATCTATCAACAATAAAGCAATTTATCCTAGGTAAATAAAATTAACCCTAGGTAATAAATAAATTACTCTAATAACCCTAGGTAAGCTTAAATATTCATTATTCTAACACCCTCCCTTAAGCAAAACATAGGGAGAATGACAAACAAATATGGGTCCCAACTACTAGGCCTGATAAGGTACCCATGTACAAACCAATCAAAATATATGAAAAATAATGAAAGGAAGGACTTCATGGGAAATCACCCCCAAAGACAACTTCCTTCATCCCAAGCATCACTCACAACTGAAGATAACGAGGAGAAGCCAAAGGTTTAGTGAAGATGTCTGTAATCTGCTTAGCTGTAGGCATAAACTCCAAAGAAAGAACTCCATCCTGAATAAGATGTTGAATGAAGTGCATGTGAATCTCAATGTGTTTTATCCATTGATGCTCAACAAGATTGCATGAAATAGAAATCTCACTTTGGTTGTCACACCAAAGAGTAGTAGGACCCTGTTGTGTAAAGCCAAACGCTCCAAGAAATTGTCAAAGTCAAAGTGTCTCCTTCCTAGCTTTGACAACACCTCGATACTCAACCTCAGTAGAGGACAATGCAATAGCAGTCTACTTTGTGCATGCCCAAGCAACTAGACCTAAACCAAGTGTGAAAGCGAATCTGCAAGTGGACTTGCGAGTGTCAACATCAACAGCCCAATTAGAGTCAGTGTATCCAACAAGCTGTGTAGAACTATGTGGTGTGTAATGTATACCAAAGTGAGTGGTGCCCTGAATGTAACACAAAATATGCTTGGATACTTGCTAATTACTCTCATGAGGCTCATGTGAGAATCGAGAGACAAGGTTCATAGCAAATGTGATGTCAGGACTGGTATGAGTCAGGTATAAAAGACTACCTATAAAGTTGCCTATACAAAGTTGGATCAACAAGAGGAGTCATACAAGTGGTAGACAACACAATACCTGACTGATATGGAGTGGGATAGGCTTGCAATCATCCATGCCAAATCGATGAAGAAGATCTATCGCATACTTCTGTTGTCTAATAGAGATGCCCTCAGAAGACTAAAAAACTTGAAGACCAAGAAAATAATGTAGAAGTCCTAGATCTGTCATATCAAACCTATTTTCCAACTTGTCCTTGATGTCATGTATCAAGGAATCTAAACTTTGTAGTGAGGATGAGATCATCAACATACAAAACCAATATGACAAGCTCCTCACCTTGCTTCAAGATGTATACATTGTGATCTGACTCACAGCGAATAAAACCAGAACACAAAAGAAAACTATCCATCTTCTCATACCAAGCTCTATGAGCTTGTTTGAGGCCATAAAGAGAATGATAGAGTCTACAAACCAATGATGAGTCCTAGACAAATCCTAGAGGTTGATCCATATAGATCTCCTCATGGAGATCACCATGCAAGAAAGCACTCTTCACATCCATCTAAAAAATAGAGCAAGAATGTGAAGCAGCAAGAGAGAGTACAAGCTGAATAGAATCCATCTTAGCTACAGGGGAAAAAGTCTCAGAGTAATCAACCTCTTCAACCTGTGAAAAAACCTTAACTACCAATCTAGCTTTGTACTTATCTATTAATCCATCTATAGCATATTTGGTCCTATAGACCCATTTACATTTTACAAGTTTTCTTCCCTTAAGAAGAGGGACAAGATCCCAAGTATCATTCTTCATCAATGAAGAATACTCATCATACATAGCAACATCCCACTTGAGTATACCAATGGCCTCAAAAAATAACACTGAATCATCTGTATAAGCTTGTCCTAAAAGAGCAACACCAAATGTCTATGAGCAAGTGCGATGAGAATCAAATGGATCACCAATGCAATAACTAGTTGCCTATAGAGTGCACTTTGTCCACTTGGGCAAAGGTGGTAAATAATATGGCTATGGTGGCTGAACAAGTGTAACATCATCATCATCATCAACAACAATAGAAATAAAATCCTCAATATCCTCGATAGAAGGAGGGGGAGAAGAAGAACTAGATGTACACTCCTATGGAGTGGGTAGCTCATCAACTTGAACATCCCATCAAAACAACACATCATGTGTGATAGGATCAAAAATATGGTAGGCTTTTACATCTTCACAATAGTCAAAAAAAAGAGTGGTTGGATTTTCTTCTCCAATGCTTTACATTTGTCATCAGGAACAAACACCGATGCTTGACTCCTAAAGATGTGAAAATCTGAAATATCAGGCTTGATCCCAGACCAAGCTTCTTATGGTGTCATATTTTGTACAAATTTATTAGGCATATAGTTTTGAATTTAGTTTGCATAATTTATAGCTTCAGCCCAATATTGTGCACCCAAATTTTAAGAGTGAATCATACAATTAGCCATCTCTTTCAATGTTCGATTCTTCGTCTCTGCTACACCATTTTGTTGAGGAGTGTGTGGTATAGTGAACTGGTGTTGTATCCCATGATCAATACAAAAATCATAAAAATCATTACTATCATATTCCCCCCCATTGTTAGTGCGTATCTTCTTAAGAGGAAGAGATGATTATTTTTCAACAAAGGTTTTGAAAGCTTTAAAAGTCTCAAAAACTTCACTTTTCAACTTGAGAAAATATACCCAAGTTTTATGAGTGAAATCATCAATGAATGTGAGTGCATATTTAGCCCCTAAAAAAGAATGAGCTGGAAAAGTCATCAAATCAATATGAACCAACCCTAATGGTGCATTTGCACATGTGGCCTTACCAACTAGAAATGGATCCTAGTGTTGTTTACCAACTAGACAACTAGGACACACCCTATCAATACATGAGACCTTAGGAAGGCCTTTTACAAGATGTTTAGTACTCATTTGTTGCATATATCCATAACTCAAATGTCATAATCTTTCATGCCATAATTTGCTGAGATTATTACCATGTGCTATAAGTGAAGAACTAGAAGACATAAAAGACTCAAACTTATCAAAAGTATAGAGTCTTGAAGTATAGTATGTTGTACCTGTAGCGACTATCTCACTGGGATCATTACATTCTCTTATTAAAACATCATGTGAAGTAAACACCATAATTTTACCAGTACCAAAATTACATATGTGATATACAGAGAGAAGACTAGAAGAGATTTGGGGTACAAGCAATACATTGTTAAAACATCCATCTTGTTTATCAACAGTACCAGATCCCAAAACTTTAATCTGTGAGGAGTTATCCATAAAAATATGTGATGTGCTGTAATTTATAAGAGAAGACAATAGATCCTTAAAATGTGTGAGATGGTGAGAAGCACTTGAGTCAAAAATCCACTGATCATGACATGAAGATATAGCCTTGGTTGAAAGTGCTTTCCCTTTTCCAGTAGGAGAAGTAGAAGGAGATGGAGATGGAATGGTAATTTTGTGTTGTCTGACCACTGTCTCTAAGGCTTCCATCTTCTTAAAACATCTACTTTCATCATGATTAGGACCACCAAAAAAATTACATGGACCAAATGTTTTCTTCTTTTTCTTAAAGGACTTTTTGGTCTTAGTAGATTTATAATGATGAGGTGTCTGAAAGGTGGACTCTGAAGGGTTATTATAAAATGCTTGCTTTTGTTTAGACTTAGGTGAAGGTTTTCCTTTAGAAGAATTAGCAACTAGAGCATGACTAGGACTAGGTAGAGCATCTAAGGCCATTAATTTTGTTTGCTCCCTAGTCAATCTTTCACAAAAAAACTTCAAAGGAAGGCCATTTGAATTCATCACCTAATGTATCCATCACAGTATAAAAAGTAGAGGAAAAAACACTATATGGTCCTTTCAAATTTGATAAAATCATGAAAATGCACTCCTGATCACTTTTATCCTTGTCACCAGCTTTCAACTATGACCTTATAAATTTGAATTTTGCCAAAAATTCATCTATTGAATGGAAATCTGATGGGGAGAGAGAGTACTCAATTCTACATCTAATTGAAAAATTTTAAACTCATTAACTTTGCCAAATAGGTTTTTAAATTTGTCCCATACCTCTTTTGGTGTAGTAGCATCTGCAATGTGAAATTGAAGATTATCTGAGACGTTGAGGCAAATCAATCCAAGAGCCTCATTCTGCTTACAACCATATGCATATTTGTCTTTTTCAGTGGTGAATGCCGTAGGTGTTGTTTCAGAAAAAATTCTCCATAAGCCCTTTGATTGAAGGAGTTGTTGTATTTTTGTCTTCCAATCATGTTAATTTGTAGAATTTAGGTGTTCAAACAATCGGGATTCCATTCTTGAGTAAGACGATGATGTTGACAAGAACAACCTAGACATTCATTTTTCCTCAAAACACCCCTCCCGTTACAATTTAATGTCTCCTAACCAAAAAAAAATTAGCCTTAGCTTATACAAAAGTAAAAGAAAATGGCTTTATGCAAAAACAATGTAGGGGGATTCAACCCCAAGACTTCCTCCCTACAAATTTTTAACAAAATACCTCTAGCCGCTTTAGCAAAGTTAAATTTGTACTTTTAAAGCTAGAGACTTGAATTTAAACCACTAAAAATTAAAAAAATTAATGAAAAATAAGCCAAAATTATTCACACATGTGAGATAACTACTGAATAATTTTTTTCTTTATCATAAATAAACTCTTGTTCTAGCAAGGTGTGGTGATCAGGGAAATTTTTGAGGAATTTTGTAAACACTGGCCAAGGAAAACACCTCTCAGCAAATGCAGAATTGGCTCCACAAGATCTGCCCAAAGGATTATACAACCTAGTCCAAATCCATCCTTCTTAGCTGGAAATGAAATCTTTGGAAGTCTTCTAACACATACAATTATCATATTTTGATTTTATGCAATATAAGGTGTTCAAAATGGATAAAACCATATGGCTATGCTATAGACTAAAAATAGTTTTCTTAATTCCTATTTTAACCTTCCAAAACACTATACGGCCTGGTCCAAATTCATCCTAATTTATTTGGAATGAAATATTGAATAGTCATTTTTCACTAACGGGTCTTATATTTTAAAAAAGTTAACCATATGATCTTCCACATCAGAAAACTATATAGGTACTGTAGTCTGCCAAAAGGAAATAGTCAGCTAGTTTTTGAAGGAAAGAGCTGTATGGCCAACATGAAATGAAAATAATCAAATTGAAATGGATTCCTGACTTGATTTTTGATGCCCCTATGAAAAAAATTATGATTTTGGAAATCTGTATGGTCATTAATGAGCATAAAGTACATAAACTTCAAAAAAAACATGTAAACAAGAACCAGAATGTGAGAAAATAACAAATATCTTTAACACATCAATAAATTAATGTTCTTGACTATGTTAATAGATGAAAAATGATGAAAAATTTTTAGGGAAGAGGATCTTCAACTGGAACTCCAAGCTCTGATACCATGAAATAATGAGCAAGAGATACACAAGATCCACAGGATCAATCAAGGAGAAAGAACCCACAACAAATAACCTGTAAATAATATCAGAGAATAACATAAATTTCTCACACTTAAAAAATAGGTGATAATCCTATAAATTCTCTATATTCTCTCATTAATCTCTCATTATTTTCTCATAGATTGTAAAGTATATATAATACAAATAGTTTGTTTCATGACAACAAACTATTTGTTTGTGATTACAAAATAGAGAAAACAAACTATTGTTTTTAAATACTACGGACAAATATATTGTTGAGAATCTCTCAACAATAAAACAAATTATCCTAGGTAAATAAAATTAACCCTAGGTAATAAATAACTTACCCTAATAACCCTAGGTAAGCTTAAATATTCATTATTCTAACACTCAATGATTAACTTTGGCTTAATAGATTACTTCCTTGGGATTTAAATTTATCGATTAGACTTTAGGATTACTATTGTGTAATCCAAGTGTGAAATATATTTTCTTGAGTAATTTAACATGGATGACTATAATTCAACTTGAACTCCCTTTCTCTCTTATGTGAAGCTAGAAACAAATTGTCCTTATCGTTTGGTTTATGATACCTTGTAAATAAAATTTATTTGTAGTCTCATACATATTATTCACACTAGAACCAAAATTTCATATGTAGTGTGCATGTTATATATATTTATGTAGGAACCACATGAGCTTCATTAGAAATTAGCTAAGTGGATTCTTCATTAGATTTAGGGTACTCATAGTTTTGGGATTCAATATGGATCAAAAGTTGATGATGAATTGATTTGGTATATAGATTTATATTGGGTTGGTAATATTCAAAATTTTACGTCTAATTTAGCTTATAGTTTCTCCCTTGTTTTATTAACAATTAGTTGGTCAAGCAGGAAGAAAAATATTATTGCTTTATCTTCTATAGAGGCTTAATACAAAAGAGTTGTTAATGCTGCCAATAAGGCTATTTGGATTCATGTGATTATCACTGAGTTTAGTATCCAATTTCAAAGAACAACATTCTTTTTTTGTGACAATAAAATCACCACCCATATTTTCAAGAATCTAGTCCTCCATCAGTAGACCAATCATATCAATATTCACATGTATTTAATTTGTGAGCTTATTCATGAGCAAGTCATTCATCTCCACTAGTACTAGACTACATATCAAATTGATAATATAGTCATCAATCAATTTAAATTGATGTAAAGTATCTTCTTTTGTAGTCTCTTCTTATGGGTATGGGCTATTTCAATATCATCTTTTGGGAGTATATTTAGTTCCTTTTTTATTTCTCTACTTAGGAAATTTTCTATGTACATGGGTACCTCACTAATTCTTATTTCTAAGAATAAATTATTCTACCAGGTGTTAGTGTATGTTTTTAATACCATTATATGGTTTTTAATACACATGTTTTATGGCATGCTTAGGGTTTATATTAGGTCATTATGGAAAATATGGCTTAACTGTATTTTTTAATTTTTAGTTAGTTTTTGCTACTTTAGAATTTTATCTTTCATAAATCTATTTGGCTAATGATTCTACTGATCATAATAAAATATTTGATTGATGAATAAAACCTTATTTATTCTTGTGTTTTATTTAAATTTTAAAATAGGATTTTTATTTGTGTATTTGTGTCTATGTAAACTTGATACTTGATTGTGGCCCACTCAGACAACCTACCAATAATCACTTGAGATCTACTCATAAATCCAAATAATCATCTCTCAAATTTATATTTACGTCACTTTAATAGATTAAAATTTGATATCAATTTGGGTGTATGGATATCTAAATCAATTCTTTTGGTGGGTAAAATTGCATCATTAACATGGAAATGGATATCAAATGTATTGGGTCAAAAATTCCCATTTTGATTTTGCATTGAAATTTTGATATACATGTACACATAAAAATTTCCATTTTAAATACATTCATTTTTTTAACTTCATTTATTTCTCCACTTGGTGTCAATTTATACATGTTGTTAATCATTTTTACATATGCACCTATATGCTTAAATTTCAATGTCATTTAGTTAAAGTCAAAATTTTGGTGTTAATTGCAATTTTTTTAATTTTTTACCATAGACAAAAAAATACATTTAGTATTATTTTTCATTCTCATTAGAGTTATGTTTTACATATCATATATCCATTACATTTAGTCTAGTATTATTTTACCAATTTTATGGTTTAGGGTTGATTACACTATGCACAAAATTTTAAAACTATGCCACAAGTTAAATCCAATACAATAAAATAAATAATGGTAATCAAACCTACATATTACTAAAACAATACTATTTAAAATAGAACTATTATTATTTATAATAAATATTAATGAAATAAATGGAAACAAGATTGAAATTAACACACTTATAAACTATAGTTTTTAATTGTGAGACTACAAACACAATTTGAAACTAGCATAGTGTATCTCTTGATAACTTGACTACAATATATCCATGTATTGAGTAATAATACCATGGATTATGACCCATTAAAATTATTTATTTGTTAATTTTGACCCTAAGTTATAATTATAGATTCTATCATTTTTAGGTTGTATAATTTTTTTGTGATTCTTCATGAATGGATGATGATTAGGATCATGGCATCACATTAAAATTTTGACAAAAAGAATTATATTAAATATTTTCCATTTTAATCCAACTTAATTATTCATAATATTTTAGGAGGAATATAATGTGAAAATTAGTTTGCCCAAAAAATCTCTTGAGGATTTATGACTTCAAATCCTACATACTTAGAATCATGGATTTGTGTAGTTCTAATACTTGCAAGAAATATTGAACCAAAATAAGAAAAATTATTTCACCTCAAGTTGATAATAAAATGTAACTATATGATTATTTATAAACTTATTTTAGTATCCATTATGATTTTATTAGACTTAGAATGATGGTGATGTAATATAGGTTCAATGTTCAAACTCTTTGGTTGAAGATGCATAAATTTTGATAAGACTTAATAATTGTGAATTATAGACTTGTATTGTAATATATTTGGATGATCTAATATATTTTCCATTTTCAAACCTATACAATCACATAAATGAATATTATTAAAATAAAAAATATGGTAAAACATATTGGTGAACCTGAACCTTTAGTTTTGAGATTCTTATTTATGTTTTCATTTTTCAATTTCTAATTTATTTTTTTCATTGTTTTGATATATATTATGTTCTATCCATTTTAAAACTCATATAAGCTATCATTCTAAGCAATTAGGTCATCATTTTTACATGATTTATGATGTGAGGAGACTACCCCAATACTAAATCCATTAAACAAAACCATTCATAGATTTTAGTTTCCACATATCTCATGGTATAAAAAATTATTAGATTTTATTTTCAGCCATAGGAAGTATTTAGCCATTATTTATAGTGCATCAATAAACAATTACCCAAATAAGTTACACTCAACATCCACTAGAGACGACATAGTGTAGCTATGGGAATTGTGGAATCATTCATAGTTAGTGTCTTCATGTATTGATTCACTATTTATAAATAATAGGATCAATATATTTGAGATCCTGCAAAGTGAACACAACCTTGATTATTTGTGCCCAATTTTCTTTTATTTTTTCACCTTTGATTGCCACTTAATAATGTTGCATCTTCCCTACCTCTACGGCATAGCACTAGATTAAGTGTAACACCTATTAATCATAATCATATTCTTTTGATATCTTATAAAATGGATAACATAGATACTAATGATCAATATAATGATACAACTCTCTAAAATTATATGCACATTAAAAATAATGTTAGTGATAAAAATTATAATCAAGACAATGAAAATATGTATGATAATCAAGATAATATTAAAAAATATAATATAATTAATCCAAATTAACTTAATGGAGTAGATATTATGTAACTAAAATAATTATCTAATTCTATCAAGGGCTTCAACAATGTCCCCAATAAATGGATAAAGTTTTCCAGTTATTCTTAGCATTTAAAACTAAATTCCAAGCCAAGATTACATCATCTAAAATTCATGTTATTTTTATTAATTTTTTAATAATAATTTGCACCACCCAAATTGTACCAAAATATATAATTAGTTTCTTACATTCATTTATGAATCCATCCATAGCTCTCAGTGTAATGGGAATTCTGCCATTATAAGATAAATTATTTTAGAATATGGAATTTAGTTTTAGTTGTAATACAATAAAATAATAAAGATAAAAGGATATATCTAACATATTAATATATTGATATTGTATGTAGTACACCATATTCATATCATGTAAAATTCTTATCATTTCTCTATCAGTGTTACTTTGATTTTGAAATAAAAAAACCAAAAATATATTCCAAAAGTCTCTGTCCCTTAATGATTATGTATTTAAATACATTATTATGTAAAAAAAATCATAGGAGAGTAACTAATCCCATATTATCTTAGATAACCAAAATTATAGAAATGGGATACTCTAGGTAAAGTGGAAAATTATATAAATTTATTTCAAAACAAGGTAAAATTAAGATAAAAGCACCAACCTCATCTAAAGCATAATGTTTTTAAGGATATAATAGATATTCAATAAGAAATTTTTTTTTTTAAAGGTTGGACATGATATTAATTTAAGGACAATGAGATAAATGAGAACTTTAATATTCGAGGAAAGTAAGAAACTTCAAGCTCATGAGGTTAATAATTGAGAAAAAATATTGAAGTCTAGAGTTTATCAAACTATTGATGTTATACACTGTAATTTTACTTCAGTTTCCTATATGGTTAACCTTGTTATAGGTGTTAATTATTTACCTATTATTAATATTTCCATGGTTGTCAATTTGTTTAAAATAATTTCAAGTGTCAAGTGGTTTATTGAAATAGGTAATTAATGTGGTTAATATTGGTGTTCAACCTATTCCATCTAATTCAACACCTACTATTATTTAAAATCAAGATGGTACATCCTTATGTTTATTGAGATTACAATTAATCCAATTCCATTTTTTCTCATATTCATTTTATTTGACTCATGTTTGTGTTCATTTTTCCTCTAGTTCACCATTAGAGTCAAACCAAATAGCTACTACTCTTAGGAATGTGGTTAAAGAATTCAATGAAAATAAATATAGAGTCTAAAATTGATGTTTATAAAGGCATCAAAGTACCATATCATCATATTTTGGGGAAAACACTTGAATATTAATGAAAAAAACCAAGACAATGTTGACATGGTTATCACTAAAGAGCTTGGGATGATACTAAAGTATGAAGATAATAAAAGCAAATCAGTCAAAAAAATAAAAATGAAAAGAGAAGGATAAGAGGTAATGGATACCAAAGATAAAATTTTGTCTCATTTTACTATAATAAAAAGGCATACAACTCTCTTTTTGATGAAATCATTCAATGTTGTACCTATTGATTAATTTTCATAGGATTATGAAAGGTACAAAAAAAGAATTGGAGGAATCATTGGAAGATGAATAATGGATTTGAAATGGAAATCTACACCAACAATAACAAATTGAGATTAGATATTTTAGTTAAAGTTACTCTACATAAATAAAACAATAAAGTAGTGATTAAAAAGGTCCTACTCTAATGACACCTTCATCCAATATTTCTAGTTCACATAAAGAAAACTACATCATCAACACCTAGATATCACTATAATGACATTTTATGATCAAATGAGACTCTAAAGAAGACATATAACATGAGGGAAATATATGAGGTAACACAAGGTAGTCAACATGATAATTTAATTTCATATTTTGAATTATTTTCTACTATTTATCATATATGATTTGAAGAAGAAATTGAGAAGGGGAACTAATAAAAAAGCCATGGATGATGAGATAAAGGTAATACAAAAATACCACACTTGCAATCAAGGAATATTATAGAAGGAAAAAATTCAATTTGTGTAAAATAGGTCTATATGATAAATTTTAGTGTTGATGGAATTTTTTTCAAACCTTAATCAAGGTTATTTGCAAAGGGATTTTCACAATATTCCCTAATCAATTATAATGAGCCCTTTTCTCCAAAATCTAGACTTGATACAATGGGATATGTGTTAGTAATAAGAGCTCAATATAGAATAAAAATTTATAAAATGGATGTCAAATAAGATTTTTTGAATGGATATTAGAAGATGAATTTATGTGCAATAGCCAATAGGATATGAAATTTTGTGTCTAGCACACAAAGTTTACATATTGAAAAAACTTTGTATGGAATGAAGCAAGATGCAAATGCTTGGTAAAGTTAGATTGATTATTATTATTTCTTTAAATGGCATTACAAAATGTAGTAGTGAACTGACACTATACATCAAGATGAATAATCAATGTCAAGTTTTTATTATGTGGTTATATGTTGATGACTTGATATTTACGTATATTTGTCAATTGATATGTTCAAATTAGAAATGAAGATATAATTTGAAATGAATAATTTTTGATTGATGAATTATTTTATTGGAAACAAGTTAAATAAAACAATTATGGAATTCTTATTTTTACATTCAAAATATACCAACTATATTTTTAAGATGTTTATTATAATTAGTTATAATACAAAATCAACACCAGTTTCCACATGAATAAAATTAAGCAAAGAAGATAATGGATGTAATCTAGACCAAAAATTTTATAAAAGACTTTTTTGTCATCTAAAGTTATTGACAATTATAAGGTCTAACATCTTGTAAAGAGTAAGCCTAATTTCAATGTCCATGTAGTGCCTAGAGGATTATCATTATCAATTTGGAAACACAATATTGAGATATGTTAATGGAATGAAAAAATCATGGTAGACTATATTCAACATTGGATGATTTCAAGTTGGGAGGATACAATGATAGTGATTGTGATAAAATTATTGATAATAAAATGAGCACATCTAGTTACATTTTCCATTTTTCATTGAAAATTAGTTTGACAGGCCTCTAAAAATCAACCTAATGTCACTTTTTCATCAACTAAAGGAGAATATGTAGTAGTCACAATAACTACATATCAAGAAATATGGATGAGAAGAGTCTTGTCAAAACTAAATCATGAGCAAGAAAATGTGATCAAGATATTTAGTGGTAACAACTCAGCCATATAATTTTTAACAGTCACGTTTTTCACAAAAGGAACAAGTACATTGACACAAGATATCTTTTCATCAAAGAGATAATGAATAATGGACAAATATATTTCTAATTTTGAAGATATGAAGAATAGTATGTTGATATCTTTACCAAGCCATTATAAATTTTTTTTTTGTGCATCTCAGAAATAGTCTAGGCATCATTAATTTTGAAATATCACTCCAATGATACCTTGGTAGTCAATAAAAAGGTGAGTGTTTGCATATCTAATCTTCCCTATCCCCATTTATTCTTTACATATTTTGTTGGCATATCGAATCTTTCCTACCCGCACTTATTAATTTCACCTTGTTAAACAAAAAATATTTGAAAACTTTATTGTCATTAAATGGATATCTTATCCTATACTCAAAAGGAAATAGATTTTTTGAAATATTTTATTATTATTCACATATATTTTTATTTTAAATTAAGAAAAATAAAATTATAGAACTTGTGATATTTTAATATTATATGTAATAATGTATATAAAAATGTAATAGGTCATTTTTAACAAGTAGGAGATAATGAGAGTATAAGAGAAATCACACTTATGATTTCAACATTTTTCATTAATATTTTTTTCATATTGGTATGAAATTATCTTGTAAATGTGTGCATGTGTTTTCTTTTAAGACAACAATATTTATGATTTTAATGTCTTAATGCTCACATATTCATAGGTTTACTTTATATTATTAGTTATTTAATGGGCCTCTTATAATGGTAAATTGCCTTTTTTCTATAGAAGGATAAAAAATTAGGTCCATAGTCACCCATATGACTACATAGTGTGTTGATATGGCAATATTGTACAATGGTTTTACCTTTTGGTGATGGACACATAAAAAAGGTAGCAAGGTAATTCATGTGACTATAGACTCTCAATTTTTATCAAAAAAAGTTTATTATGTTAGTTTTCATTGCATTTCAATTTAATTAGCTTGTGCACTTAATCTAGACATGTTTCACTACCTCACTTTATCCTAAACACTTATATAAATTCTAAAAAAACACCCTAATAATATATAAAAACATTACCATATCCCATAATTCACATGGTTTCTTTTAGGACATGATTGACCAGTTGGGTCAATAGTGTCACTTGATCTTGACCCTTATGGGTCAATCCTAACCTAAACCCCGCTAATGGCCACTTTTGAAATTTGAACCATTCCTTATAATTTGGTCTATATTTTTATGATATTTAGTATTATATCTTACCCTCTTTCATTGCTATAATGGAAAATTAACATCACATATTCTACCATTTGGAAATTTTAATACAGATGCATGTTTACACTATTTTTCATTGAGTAAACATTATTTATTCTTCATAATTATGATATTAATCACTTAAATTAGTACTTATACAAGTCCAAAGCCTATTTTATTAAATTCAAAAAATTAAATGATCGGTTATTTAATCCATTCCTAGATTCTTTCATATAGTCAAATGAGCAAAATTACACAAAGAACTCTAAATGGGAGTATTACATGATTTCCATATTTGGAGTATTGGATACATATGAAAGGATCAATAATAATGGGGGTGATTTTGGTAAGATTATCCCATTAGACTCCACTCTTTTTATATTTTCAAGTTTTCAATAATTGTAAGATATATTAGAGTTTAAATTTTGAATGAGTCATTTGCAGGTCTTTTACACACTTATAAAAGTAAAAAATATCCATAGATGTATTTAATATAAGCTATCAAAGTTATCATGAATTGTATTTATGTATTTTTAATAGTGTTTAAAATTGAATAATTTTGGCTAGTAGTGACAACTGATCCTGACCTAGTTAGATGATCGTAACCCTTTACAAGTTTCAATCTTAGATTTTAGGATATTTTAGAGTCAATCCCTATTAGCATGTTTCATCCTTCTATCTAATTCACAAATTTAGATATAAAACAAAAATAATTAATTTTTTTTACTTACAGTTAGTTTCCTTTAATTTGGTTACACTTAATCAAATTTAGTATTCTAATTTTAGTTTGCTTTTCACAAGTTGATTTATAAACTTTTATTACATTCCATTCAATTTATGTGAATTAGGATTAATTCACATTATTAATTTAAATTTTTGTAAAAAAATGAGCATTGTCATAACACTTAGTAGTTAAGAGAATGCATGGATTTAAGCCATGTGCTTAACTCCCACTAATACCACTATTAACCTATGTTATCAATAACAGTTTAATACAAACTAACTGAACTACCTTGACATTTATTATTATTATTATTATTATTATTATTATTATTATTATTATTATTATTATTATTATTATTATCATCATCATCATCATCATCATCATCATCATCATCATCATCATCATCATCATCATCATCATCATCATCATTATTATTATTATCATTATCATCATCATCATCATCATCATCATCATCATCATCATCATCATCATCATCATCATCATCATCATCATTATATTAATTTTTATTTCAATCTAGTCAATTTTACTTTATATAGTCTAAACCTATGTTTAATATTTAAAAACCAAATTGATCACCTATAACTAAGTTTTTTTTGCATAGTCATTTTTTGAAACCCAAAAACATAGAGGTGGGGTGATCCAAATGACCCCTATAATTGTCTTTAGCCTTGAAGCTTCATAGTTTTGAATATATGACCTTCTTGTTCAAGATGAGTTCTTATTAACTTTTTTGACATATGAAAGTTCTAGGAAGCCTTGAGATGGGTTAACACAAAATTGAACCCTCCTTAAATTCTACCCCTTTATTGTATGAACTAAAATTCAAATTCCAAAATAAAAAATAAATATTCTTTTCTTATTTAACATTCTTGGAGGCCTTTAATGGTTCTATTAGATCTTGAATCTCCCAAAGGAATGCTTAAGAAATGTGAGAGCCTAGAAGTAGCTAGGAACTTTCTTAGAAGATGGTTATCTATAAAACCAACCCAAGGATGCTTGTATCAAAGAATATTTGAAAAATTAAATTAAATGGAAAAGTGTTAGATGCTTAGAGACTTCATTAATGGATGTCATCCAAGGTTGAGGAAGAAGAAGATGGATGACTATGGAAATTTCATCCTCATGGACATTTATTATTATTATTATTATTATTATTATTATTATTATTATTATTATTATTATTATTATTATTATCATCATCATCATCATCATCATCATCATCATCATCATCATCATCATCATCATCATCATCATCATCATCATCATCATCATCATCATCATCATCATTATTATTATTATTATTATGATGATGATGATCATCATCATCATCATCATTATTATTATCATCATCATCATCATCATCATCATCATCATCATCATCATCATTATATTAATTTTTATTTCAATCTAGTCAATTTTACTTTATATAGTCTAAACCTGTGTTTAATATTTAAAAACCAAATTGATCACCTATAACTAAGTTTTTTTTGCATAGTCATTTTTTGAAACCCAAAAACATAGAGGTGGGGTGATCCAAATGACCCCTATAATTGTCTTTAGCCTTGAAGCTTCATAGTTTTGAATATATGACCTTCTTGTTCAAGATGAGTTCTTATTAACTTTTTTGACATATGAAAGTTCTAGGAAGCCCTGAGATGGGTTAACTCAAAATTGAACCCTCCTTAAATTCTACCCCTTTATTGTATGAACTAAAATTCAAATTCTAAAATAAAAAATAAATATTCTTTTCTTATTTAACATTCTTGGAGGCCTTTAATGGTTCTATTAGATCTTGAATCTCCCAAAGGAATGTTTAAGAAATGTGGGAGCCTAGAAGTAGCTAGGAACTTTCTTAGAAGATGGTTATCTATAAAACTAACCCAAGCATGCTTGTATCAAAGAATATTTGAAAAATTAAATTAAATGGAAAAGTGTTAGATGCTTAGAGACTTCATTAATGGATGTCATCCAAGGTTGAGGAAGAAGAAGATGGATGACTATGGAAATTTCATCCTGGAAATCCTCCTTCCCCTTTTCTAAAATTTGAGATAGATCATAATGAGTGATTCAAACCTTTATTTTTATCCTTAAGTATTTCTAGGGTTTCATCATCATTTTCTAAAACTAATGTCATGACCACTTATTATGATGGATTTTCTTTTACCATTAAGACATTACTTGATGATGATATTTTTAATACTTGTTGGCATTTTGATATATTGATACACTTGTTTATTTTTATTAAGAGGTTATATTATTGATATTATTAATTACATGATATGATTCATCAAAAGGTTAGATGATTATTGACATGGAGTTATGTTAGATGCATTATAAATGTTGTATTTTATATTTTATTCATTTCAAAAATTACTTTATTATTTGAACATTGGCACCTTGTTTATATATTGTTAATTTCCTATTATGTGATCACACAAATAAGTTATTAAGCTAGGCTTGGTGGTGGATTTTGATATTTTTTTAACAAAGAGGTATTATATTCAAAATCAATTTTGACATTTGTTTTGATTTTGAGCCTATGTATGTTCTTAGGTTTGTTTGAGTGGTTCTTGTTTATAATTGTTATTTCATACTTTGTTAGCTTTGTTTCATTATGAATAGACTTTGTCTAGGACTAACATAATAATTTTTGAAGTCTTTTTCTTGAATTTTTAGCTTCACTATTATGAATACCGTGGTTTGATTTAGAACATGGTATAAGTCATTTTTATCACATAATTACATTCTTATTGTCTTGTTTTATGTTTTCAATTTTTTTTGTCAAATCTTCTTGTTAGCTTGACCTAACCTTTATTTTGAGCTTATTTTGTGTTGTGCAAGTAGTTGTTTCTTAATTTTTTGGTTATCGTAATCCCTTAGGCTTATTTTCTTTCAAATGGGTCTATGTTCTTTAATGGTTTAATTTTAAATAGAAGGGAGCTATAACTAGACCCATGACATATTAAATAGTTTATGGAAGATATAAGCAGAATTGACCTCGGGTGGAGATTAGTTCATGATGGCATGACCTTTGAATTCATCTCCAATCGAGCAAGTTATTTTTTTTATTGTTTAGTTTTATTTGGATGGAGATTGAACAAAACCTTGGTCAATGTTGATTTTTTTTATGTAAACCATGGGATTTTGGCAACGATTTGAACTAGCCTATGAGGTTGTTTAGCCATTTTGGTAGTTGTATTTTCTCTATAACTTAATGATGTTGTGTGGAGAATGATATTGTTATGTTGGCCAATGATCTCAATATTTTTCAGCTAGAATGCAAATAGTGGTGGTTTTTTTTTGAATCCACATGATCATGTCTGTACTTCAAATGGTTACATGAGAGAGAGAGAGAATATTACTATGAAATAAGGGAAATACTCCATTTCATGATTATCTACAATCTAAGAAATATAATGAGCATGTTTTATTTGTTGATTTTTTTTAGTGGAGTAAAGCTTGTATTATCTTAAGATTTTTTATGGTAGATGAAATGTGAAGTTATATGAATTTAAAATGGACCTACATTGCAATTTTATATTAATTTTGTATAAAAAATATGTTGGGTGTTTTGTGTTTGAGTTTTTATAACCATGTTGTAACACAACTATGTTGGGTTTTTAATTCTTTAAGTCATTTATTAAACATAGATTAATTTGGTTGTGTGAGCTTATGTCTTAATATTATTTCTTGAGTTGTATTTATTTTTTAATTTTTGGAAATGATTCAAAGTATACTTGTAACTTATTATAGTCACTTGTTATATATTGAGTTGTTATGTTAGTTGATTTAACTTAGTCATCTATCTTGTTCATTATTCTTAGTATTTTCATGACATGAATCCTTATTATTCAAATGATGATTTTGTGGTATCCAATTTAAATTTTTTATAAGAACTTATATTCATTATTTTGACTAAGTTATAGTCTCAATCTTGTTGGACTTGATTTTGGGTCAGCTAGTTATAGTAAATAAAGGTTTATTTGGATGCTTGGTTCACTTTCATTTAACTATGGTTCTGATAGTTGAATCATTCTTTAGTCAAATATTATTATTTGTTTGAAGGTTCTGCTTACTTATTTAAATATTGATTGATATTTTAGGTAGTGAAATATGCTATGAATATGTTGTTATTCTTTTTTGGAACACTTGTTGGTTTCTTTGATTGTTTTAGTCCTAGTTGATTTGTTTAATGACATGATAAGTAAGTATGAGTCACTTAAGATTATTCTTAAATAAACATGATACCTATATAAATTTATTTCAACTATTATGAAGTTTACTTTGATGGATTTAATGATAATAATTTTCATTAATCCATAAAGTTCAAATATGAAATCTTTTAGTCTTGATACTATCATCTCAAGCTATGCATGGATACATGCCCTTTAAATATATTTGTATTATTTTTGTATTTGAAATCAAAAAGTATTGATTTCATTTGGAATATCTTATTTACTTATTGTTTATTATTTATTGATATTCCCTTAGTCTTTTAGAATTTATCTTGTTAGCTCAAAATCTCATTATCACTCCTTACAATTTCCTAAATCATCCCACCTACATAGATCCATCATCAAAATAATGGATTGGGTGGCTAGGGCCACTGATGGATGGTCTCATTAGGATGTAAAGGTGGGATTGTTTCCTGATTGTCAAGGATTATTATTTTTTTCATCGACTCTATTTGGTAGCAATCTATTATATGTCATGTTAGTGATTCATTTCACTTTGAGATTAATTTTATATGAGCATAGTTGTAGTGTTGATGTGGTCATATCTAAGTATAATGTTACATGACTAAAATTCTAAACATAGTGTACGTTATTTATTTAAATTTAGGATTCTTGATAAGTATTTTATTGTTATTAATAGATATCAAATTGGTTTCCTAAAACTATGAATGTCAAGTATAATAAACAATAAATGTGAGTGGGATATTGAAGCTAAAGTAGTGGCTTGATTATTTAATTAATGTGTATTGATTTTATGGAAAGTTAAATTAATAAAATTTAGATACTACATTTATGGAGTATGAATATTTGTTTTTCCTCTTTATTAAATGTTTAGTAACACCATTGCACTTTATTAATGATGGCTAGTGTTTAAATTAAAACTGGGTAGGATTTCTATCAAGGATACTATCATTTAAAGTTTATGTTACTCATATGGCTAGATGCTTTTTGTTTAAATGATTTTCACTTACATTTATACAAACAATGATTTTAGAAAGGAATGGGATTGATAATTAATATTATCATATTTGGTATTTTATAAATATTTTACTATTGTATCGAGTTTATGATTCATTAGAAAATTAATGATGTATCCTTGAAAATATGTGGTACTTATTTGATTTAGTTCAAATAATTCTTGGTATGTGAATTAAATTGATAACTATTATATATAGTCTCTATTTATATTATGTGGTGTAAATGACTATGTTTTTTTGATCTATAATAAACATAAAAATAAAGTTAAGGAGATTGAGAGTTTATTTTCAGTAGTTTTTCCATTTGACTATAGTATAACTTAATCAACTAATGAATATATAATAATGTTGTTACCTTATCAAATAGTTTAATATTTGAAAAAGAAATGATTGTTAATAAATAAATAGATACATTATTGTTTATGGTTTATGCTTTAAGATATAGTAAAAATTTTAGATAACATATTGTGACGTGTTAGCTTGAGCTTGAAGTTATGCAAAGACTTGTTAAATTTGATAGTTTTCATCATGAAAAGTTTAAAAAGCATGGTTTTTGAAAAAAAAGTCAATGTTGTGATTTTCTTTCTATTCATTTAAAAGTAATATTGATGAATTATAATAGTCATTTTCTTCATATTATCATTTATAGTGTTATTTCTATAGGATAATTATAAACCACATGATAAGTGAGTAAGATCTAATGAGTATTTATGATATCACATATACAATAAGGTATATTTATATTTTTAATTGAATTTATTATATTTTTATTAATTTAATTAGTGGTGATTGTTGAGTATTGTCATTGATGTTAACGGTACATCTTTCATAAGGTTGATGTCATTAAGAGTGTGTGCTTGGTTGGAAGTTTGTTAATGTGGCAAAGGGAATTGATGGAGTGTTGTCACTAAAGGATGTTTTCATGAAATATAATTTGAAGGCAAAATAGATAATTTTAAGGAAACTAATGCCTTATGGTTTCATGAAGGTACAAGTCTTTTAGTAGCTTAAGCCTAGTTATGGCATGAAAAGACCTTGTAAGAAGGTATGAGCATGGTATCTTGGTATTATGAGTGAACACAAGCATTAGTGGTTGTATGAGGTTGATTAAGTATGTATGAGAGGTATTGGAGCACTCATGAGAGTCTCAAGGTGATTCTATAGAGGTTGGACCTTCAAGCCAAGTCTACACCTAGACCACTTCTAGACCCTATCTGGTCTAATGAGGTGTCATGAACTACTATCAAAGTATATGAAGGATGAATGATATTTATTAAGGATGATATATGTTTATTAAATATTTTAATAAGGTGGAGGTTGCATGTAAATAGGAATGAAGGTTATTTTTAAGGCCTAATGTGATTTGTAACTCAAGGTCTAGAGAGCAAAGAGATAGAGTATGGCCTAATGATGGGTCATGATCAGATTTAAAGAAGTTTGAGCTTATGTAAGATTTTAAAAATTTTATCTATGTTTTTTAAAGTTTTTTCATACATTTTTAGGTCATAGTTTGAAGGATAAGTAATAAAAATCTATTTTGAGGTCTCTCGAGTGTTTAGAATGAAGGGTTTTCAACCTAAGAAGGATTTTCTTGTGCTCATTATCTCATTAAACCTTTGCATGGAAACCTAAGATATTAATGGTATATGTAAAAGGATAATATATAAAAATTATAGGAAATTTTTTTTGGATTGAGTGGCTATGCTTTATGAATGATTGTTATGAATGGAAATAGTTTTAAACCCTCTTAGAACCCTAATAAGGATCTGATGTTAAATATGTTGATCAAAAGTGCCTAAAATGGATTTGTATTCTCAATTAATCTATTGGATCTTGTAATAATATCTCCTAATCACCTCCATATTTGATTGAGTTGTCAGGTGTGTGACTAGACCCTACAAAAAAGTGTTAATTTTTTTGAGATTTATTGTAGTAGTCAAAGTTGACAAAGTCTAAGTATGAAAATAGATGGAAGATGAAGATTTAGACTCATGTTTCATTTCCATTAAGGTTTATGGATATGTTACAACCCTAAATTGTGCTAAAATATTAATCCAATTTATCCAATCATTAACATGCCTAATGGTGGAAACAATTAAAAACCTAGGCAAAAGTGAGAAGATGATTAAGAATGTGTTATCACAATAGAGTGATGAAACCAAGTAAATAGAGATGTTTTATAGGACTGGTATGTCCTATTAATTCTTGGTATAAATCTGGAAGTTAGGTGTATTGGTGAAAATGAAGAAGCCAAAATGGCTTGTTTGACTCACTGAGATTTGTGTCTAGTGAGGTCAACAAATTGGTCTATAAGACCAACAGTTGCCACTAAACCATATGATGTTTATATTTTAAGATGGGAAAATTATGTTATAGTTTCATATATATTCATAATAAGTAATTGAATTTTTTTATAAAGGTGTTATAGGTCTGAGTGACAATGACTAATCTTTGAGGAAAACTGGTAGTTTTGAGTGAGCAAGTTGCAAGAGTGTTTTTGAATATTTTTTCCCTATGTGATGAATTATAATTAATTTATTAATTTTATTAAGTTATTTGAGGTTATATGTATGTAGTTTATTTTCATATTTATGTTAATAAATAATATGTTATCTTTAATTATTCAAGATAGACCTTTATTTATGTGTGAAGGCCTAATGTAAGTAGTACTAATAGGGTGCTTCAAGTGGTGGTTGGAGATAGAAAGTGTCATGAACCTAATATGAAATTATTTGAGGTATATTTGAGTGGTATATTAATGGTTAATTCCATGTGTTTATATTTAAATTTTTCCAAGGAGATCAAAGGGTAACATGTACTAATGAAGGCCTAATTGAATTAGGTCTCCTTAAGGCCTAAAAGAGCTTATGGTCTTTTAAGGTGATTATGACCTATTTTAATGATCTATTCATGTATTAAATGTGTTATAGGACTCATTTTAAAGGTAATAAAAGTGTTTAATTGTGTATTTATGATCAATAGGTGTGTCATCTAGAGGAGTGTATAAGAACAAGGCCTAATAGGCCTAATTAACCAGTTAGAAAAGAAGTGAGTGTAAGAAATAGAAATAACACTTTGAAAATATGAACTAGATCTTGGAAAAAATCATATGGGTTTACATAAAATAAAATAAAGATATAATATGGGTACTATAGATAAATATCAAGGTCATATGTCCTAATCTATCTTGAAGAGACTTAGTTGAGCGAAGAGGCCCAAAAGTTAGTCTGAGACGGATAGAAAAGTGAGAAGAGATAAAGAAGGTGATCATCATATGTTGTGTGAAAAAAAAGGTTTTATGAAGGTGACCAAAATTTTTGGGTGGATGAGTTAGTGCTGAGTCATCTAGGGGGTTGATGCACCCTTGCAAGTTGGTGTTTGTTAAAGTCTATTGAGCAGGTGCTTGACTAGTTGGGTTTGGTGATCCATGTGGAGTTGGTGATTAACTAAAGATCAATTTTTGTCTTATATAACTCTAGTCTATTTTCTTAGATTAGTTGGTTTTCTTCCCTTTGAGGTTTTACCACATATGTAATGCGTTTCATGATCTTGAATGGTTGCATATGCTACATGTTCATGTTTGTATGAATGGTTAAAATATGTTGAAGTGGAATTGAATGAATGTTTTGATGACACTAATTCACTTGCCCCTCTTAGTGATTATGCTTCTAAAAATTAGTATAATATCCTACTATTTTTAATCAAGTCTAATAGCTTGAAGGTGATCCTAAAAATCATAATATGTCAATTGATCAAAAAGAGGAAGACAATATGGATGATGAAGAAGTCTACTATAATAGTGAAGAAGGAGAAGCTAAAGTAGACCTTGAAGCTGAGCTCATAAGTGTTCTTGATTATTTTAAGTATAAAAATTATCCTATCAAGGATCTCTAAAATTAGTTATATGGTGTCAATACACGATTTAGATCAAAGAAAGTTGAGCATGACCAATCGAAGATAGAGATAGATTCCTTGAAATTGAGAAGGAGCATCTCATAGACAAGATGAACAAGTTTTAGAAAGAGTGTGAGAAGTCAGAACAAAAGAAGAGTAACAAAATGAAATTACCAATCAAACATCCCAATGCAATAAGGGATAAATTATCATGGGACCATGAGGAAAGGAGTGCTCAGTTAAGAGGTAAGTACAAAAATGTTGTTTGCTATAGTTGTCATAATATGGGACACATTTCAAGATGATGTTCTAATATATTTAGAAGGCCCTCAAGATTCAAAAATATATATGAAGATCCTGGAGGACATGAGAAGGGTCAAACATTGGTATGGATGTTAAAACAAGTTTTCACTGATCATATTGAGCCCAAGATTCAAGATAGACTATTTGTTAAGGAGGAATAAAAGACTGGATTGGATTCTATGTTAGCTCAGTCTACCTTTCACATTCAAGATGAAGGAATGAAATGGTATGTATATAGTGGTTAATCAAGACACATGATAGGAGATAAAATAGTTTCATCTCATTGAAGAAGAATGCTTTAGGAATAGTGAATTTTGGAGACAAGGGTATTTGAGTTTAGAAAATGGGATGACCAGGACAAAAAATGTGTTGTATGTGGAAGGTTTGAAACATAACCTACTTAGTGTAAGTCAAAAGTGAAATCAATGACACACAATAACCTTTCATGAAAAAGGGTGTGAAATAAAGAGATCCAAATCAAGAAGGCTAATTGCCAATGCTAAGATGACTAAGAACAATCTATATGTCTTGACTGACATAAAGAAGGAGAGATTCTTTATGAGCAAGATGAATGAAATTTGGATATGACATAGAAGGTTAGGTCACCTAAACTTTTAAAATTTGGTCAATATAATCACTAATAGTCATGTGAAGAACATTCCTAAAATCACTAAACATCTAAACATACTTTTCAATGCATGTCAACATGGTAATCAAACTAGAAAAAGGTTCAAGTCCAAGGAGTACTCTACTACAAGACCCTTGGAGTTAATACACACTGATCTCTATGGGCCTAAAATAATTTAAATCATTCAAGGCATGATTAATTTTTTTGGGATATATTAAAAAATCCTTGGATGGTCCTAGGCAAATTAGATTTGTAATGGTGGCGAATCAATTTGGAAGGTGATTAATTACACATGTGAATCAAGTGATAGAGTAGGAAAATCAAGATTTTATGAATAAAAAAATTATCTAAATTTAAATATTATTACATATTGGTATTCCTCTCAAAAAATTATGCAATTTGACGAAAACAATCATCAAAATTCGAGTATGCAAAAGTTATGACCATCAAAAGTTGACTAGTTGATAGTTCACTCACCAATAGACATACGCATGATGCCCAAGGCCATCCAAATGGTGTATAAATAAATTGAACCCATGAATATATAATTAATTAGGTGTTAATGGTAATTGGAATCATGTTAATGGCTATCAACATCATGCGAACATCCATCGGTAAGTGGACTATCAACTAGTCAACTTCCAAAGGTTGTAACTTTTAAGATGAATTTGGATTATGATGATTTACTTTTTAAAATTGTATAAATATTAAAGAGGAATACAATTAAGTAATAATATTTATGTTTTTATTCTTTTTATGTCATTTTATTTTGTATATGAGTAACATCAATATACATATGATCATTTACAAATGTAGATGACTGTTGGCATATGTAGATGGTCATTGGCATAAGTAGCTATGAAGATGACTATCAGCATATGTAGATATGCAAATGGCCACTAGTATATGCATACAGTCACTGACATATACATATTATGATATACATGTGTGATGTGAAGAGAATGTACCCATATTTCCTTTCTAGGTATCGATGAAGGATATTTATATGAATGGAATTATTAATGGCTATCAACATCATGCGAACATCCATCGGTAAGTGGACTATCAACTAGTCAACTTCCAAAGGTTGTAACTTTTAAGATGAATTTGGATTATGATGATTTACTTTTTAAAATTGTATAAATATTAAAGAGGAATACAATTAAGTAATAATATTTATGTTTTTATTCTTTTTATGTCATTTTATTTTGTATATGAGTAACATCAATATACATATGATCATTTACAAATGTAGATGACTGTTGGCATATGTAGATGGTCATTGGCATAAGTAGCTATGAAGATGACTATCAGCATATGTAGATATGCAAATGGCCACTAGTATATGCATACAGTCACTGACATATACATATTATGATATACATGTGTGATGTGAAGAGAATGTACCCATATTTCCTTTCTAGGTATCGATGAAGGATATTTATATGAATGGAATTATTTTAAATAGTAGGCAATCTGACCCTAAAATTAACTTGCACCCAAAAACTTTAGGTGATTATAGGATTTTAAATACCCAAAAAAATCACCAAATGAATATTTATAGGACTATAATGTTCATTAATTAATGAAATTTCTCCACTAAAATTTTCTCTAATTCAAGAAGATAGCTACTTCATGTTGCTCATAGATGACTACACAAGAATTACTTAGGTAGCATTCTTGAAATAAAAGTTAAAAACTCATGACAAGATCAAGGAATTCAAGGCTCTTGTTGAAAATGAGAATAATGGAAAGATAAAGTATCTAACAACTGAATGAGGAGGAGAGTTTTGGTTTATTTTCATGACTTTTGTGAGGTTCATGGAATAAGGAGATAGTTCTTAGTAGCTAAAACACCCTAGTCGAATGGTGTATTTAAAACAAAGAATAGTATGTTCAATAGATATCTAGAAATATGATAAATGAGTCTATATTATTTGATGGATATTGGAGAGAGGTAATAAACACTACATTCTTCATGTTAAATAGAGGAAAAATAGAGACTAATAGAAACAGGACTCCTTATGAATTATGGAAAGGTAAACCTGCTAATGTGGAAGACTTTAGAGTTTTTGGGATAACATGTTTCATCAAAAAATATGATTAAGACTTAGGAAATTATTTCAAGTTTGTTCATGTAGTTTGAGATCATACTTTTAAGTACAAGGCATGAAATGTTGTTTTGAGGTCTCTCAAGTGCTCAAAATGAAGGGTTCTCAACTAGAGAAAGATTTTATTTATCTAATTATCTCATCAAACCTTTTCATGGGAACCTATGATATTAATAATATATGGGTAAGGGTCCTAGATCAAAATTATAGATATTTGTTTTTAGATTGAGGGGCTATAGTTTATAAACTATTGTTAAGAATGGAAACATGTTTAAACCTTCTTAGAACCCTAATAAGGATCCAATGTTGAAGATGTTGATAAAAAATAATTAGAATGGATTGGTATGCTCTAATAATCTATTATATTTTTTATTCAACTCTCCTAGTCATATCTAAGTTTGATTGAGTCGTTAGGTGTGTGAGTAGATCCTATAGGAAAGTGCTAATTTTCTTAGAATTTGTTGTAGCATTCAGAGTTGACTAAGTCAATGTATGAAAAATGGATGGATGATGAATATTGAGACTATTTTTCATGTACATGAAGGTTTATGGACATTTCATATCCCTCAATTTTTATAAAATGGTCATCCAAGTTAGCCAATTGTTAACAGGCCTAATGGTGGAAATAATGAAAAACCCAGGTTACAGTGAGAAGATGATTAAGAATGTGTTATAATGATAGAGTGATGAAACCAAGTTCATGGAGATGTTTTTGGGACTGGTATGTCATATTAAATCTTGGTATAAATATTTTAGTTTAGGTATAGTGGTGAAAATGAATAAGTCAAAATGGCTTGTCTAACTTAGTGAAATCTGTGTGTAGTGAGGTCAACAAATTGGTATGTAAGACCAATAGTTTACACTAGACCATATGATGTTTATATTTCAAGATTGTATTTATACGTTATATATTAATATACATGCATAATAATTCATTCAAAATATCTATACATATGTTGAAGGTCTGAGTCATCATGACTGGTATTTGAAAAAAATTGGTAGTTTTGAGTGAGCAAGTTGTAGTAGTGTTTTTGAGTCTTTTTTCCCTATGTTATGAAGTATAATACAAATAATGAAGTTTTTAAGTTAATTTAAGGTATATTTATGTGATTTAATATCATGGTTATGTGAATAAATAATATTTTATCTTTAATTGTTCAAGACAAACCTTTCTCTCTGTGTGAAGGCCTAATGTGAACAGTACTAATGGTGTGCTTCAAGTGGTGGTTGGAGATAGAAAGTGTCATGAACATAATATGAGATTAGTGATGGTATATTTGATTTGTATATTAAGCATTAATTATATTTTTATATTTTTAAATTATTCCAAGGAGATCAAATGGTAACATGTACAATTGAAGGCCTACTTGAATTATGTTTCCTTAAGGCCTAAAAGAAGTTGTGGTCTTTTAAGTTGAGGATGACCTATTAAAATGATTTATTAATGAATTAAATGAGTTATAAAAAATATTTTAAATATAATATAAGTATGAAAGTGTGCATGTCTGACCAAGAGGTGTGTGAGCTAGAGGATTGTATAAGAACAATGCCTAATAGGCCTAATTGACTAGTTAGAGAAGAAGTAAGTGAAAGTGAAGGAAATAACACTTTTAAGAGATGAAGGAGTTATTTTATAATATAATATTAATGTAAATAAACTATCATGAAGATCTAATATGGGCACTTTAGATTAATATCAAGGTCATATGACCTAATCGATCTTTAAGAGACCTAGTTGAGCAAAGAGGCTAGAATTTAGTTTAGGAGGTTAGAAGAATGAGAAGAGATAAAGAAGGTGATAATAATATATTATGTGATAAAAATGGTTTTATGAAGGTGATAAAAAAAATTAAGATATTGAGTTGGTGTTGATCCATATAAGAGGTTGATGCCTCCTTGTATGTTGGTGCTTGCTAAAGCCTAGTTGAGTAAGTTCTTGACTAGTTGGGGTTGGTGCTCTATGTGGATTTAGTGCTTCACTAAAGATTGGTTTTTGTCTTATAGGAATGTAGTAAATTTTTATCTATCAATGGGTTTTCTTCCCCTTTAGGGTTTCCCTCATATGTAATGTGTTTCATGATCTTATATGGTTGCATATGCTTGATGTTCATGTTTGAATGAAAGGTTTGTTTATGCTTAAGTGGAAGTGAACAAATGTTTTGAAAACACTGAGTCACCCCCCCAATGATTTTACTTACAATAGTGATACATATAATATTATCGTAGTAATATGAAAACCCTTCATGTGGAAATGTTTGTTATCATGAAAACATAACTATTACCTTAATATTCATGGAAGTGGACTTAATTAAAATTGAGTTTAAAAAAATAAGAAAATATATAATTGTGTGGTTAGTGGATTTATGATAGGTAATGTAATTAGTGTTGTGACACTAGAGCTAGAGATCATATCTAATGATCTAGGAAAGTAAAAATAGTTGAATTACTTAATTTACTCAAACAATGTAATGTAGTTTCAAAACATTTGCATATCTCATGTTAGTTTGGAAATGATATTTTTGGGTATGAAGAGATAATTATATGATCACCCAAACTTGAATTATTTATCTTGTTTATAAATATAATCTTGATTGGTGCATTTTATTTTCATGAATATTTTATTATCTACTTACATTGATGATTACTCATGTAATTAATTTTAATATCATTTAATGAAAAATTCTTGAGCTATATATTTAGGTTGTTTGATTTATTATTAATGGATTTAGGATAAGATTTTTTAGTGATCTAAACCTTGACCTAGAATTTATTAGGGAGAGTGTGGTGTTTGAACAAGGTTAACAATTTTTAAATGGTCCTATCAGGAAGGCCCTTGTGACATATTTAGATTAGAGTTAGTTAAGATACATTAGTACTTAAATACATCCCAAATTGCATTAAAACTCAGGAATGACCTTATTCCTTATAGAATCATTTAAGATTTTTTCACCTTAGTTAAGTATTTAGAGTCACCCTAATATAGTGTTCGTCATATTATGCTAGTGTGTGATCACTTTATCATTACCTTTTATCGATAAAGATGTCATAGATGTAAGTTAATATTGATGTTTTTTAAATGGGTTATTTCATCTAATAGTTGAGTTAGAAAATATCTAATGACAGAGATGGAATGATATATTCTCAAGTAGATAAGAAAGGACACTTTAAACCCATTTTTAGGTCAAATAAATATTATATGTCTTCCTCTTTAAAAAATTAATAAGAACATAAGTCAAATTTTAAGTAAATTAAAATTGTGACTTCAGTTATGAACTAATCCCTTTGATTGGCTGAAATCATTTTGGGTCCATGAACTCCATTGAGTGTTAAAATGAATCATTTGATCCAATAATTTTTTAAACCAACTTAGTTTTAGTTGATCATACATTTTATACATTAGGGTTGTGGGTCCTGATAGGTTCTTCTAGATATTTATAGGCTTATTTTAGATCCTATAGGTTGATTAGAGAAAGTAGGGATGACTTGGTTGCATAACAACCATGCGACCACTTGCACATTTCCATCCATTCCATTTAGGCATTGAGGTTGTTTTGATGCATTGTGCATCTCATGCCATTATTATTTATAGCTAATGGGAAATGTAGATGTGTAGAATATGAATTTTACATTCTATGAAAAAATTGGTCTACTTTTTAGTGGTTTTAATCATGTAAAATTTTAGGCAATGCATAAATCCATTGTGTCCAATTACGTACTATTTAATTTATTTAAAAACTCCATGTTATACATTTAGGAGGCTCATTTTATTTACTTATTAAATTGTTAAAAATGTATAAGTGAAATAAATATTCTCTAAACAAAATAATTCCACCAAGCTCCACTACTTAGCGAAGGCAATGATCATAGTGAAATCATATCACATTTATAAGGTAAGATAAATTTTATTAATTTCAAAGGTACTCATGTCATATCTATATTCTCCACAAAAAATATGAGTAAATGTACATTTAGATAGTGTTTTTTTACCTTGGTTCCATATCTTCCCTATATTTATAGCTAGAATGAGTGGTAGAACGACATTTTCCTATACACTACCACTTTTCTCAAAAAATATGAAAATTAAGTGGAAATAATTTGTAACAAATATCATAATTATTTTCTTCATATATCATCTCACCTCAAGCTCAACCCTTTTTGATACTCAGTTATGGACTCAGGCCATTTGTTTCAATCAAAAACTGAAATTTATGAAATGCCATTATACTAAAGGAGCCAAAATATATGCTTGTGTTCATTGGATTAAGATAAGATAAAAAACATTTAAGTATTTTTATAAAATCATTATTAATATAAATAATCTAAGTGAAAAAATATAATTAAATTATTTATAATATACCTTATATTTTTATTTTTTTATTGAAGAGTGTGTTTATATTAATATAATCAAATAATTGTACAATGTTAGTCATACAAAAATGGGTGGAAAAAGTCACACCCCAAAAGCATAGTCATACCAAGGTAAGAAAATCTATGGAAAATAAAAAATTTAGCAAAGGTAAATAATGACCACACCTAAAAAAATCACATCAAATTATAATAAACATGAAAAAAAAAGACACATAATAACACATAAAATCAAAGAAAACATTAATGTTGTAACATAAAACATTGTGATTGGAGGGGGAAACAGAGGAGGTGGATCATGTGTCTTATCACCTCATCCCCCTTGAGAAGTGAGTCTTCATCAAAATATAAGTGATCTCACCCATCATTCTATTAAATATTATTACTTTATTTATTATGCCAATAAGGTGAGATAACAAGAACCAGATGCAGGTACTTGTCCTATAGAGGAGGGTCCCAATCCCTTACATCACTTCCTCCTATGGTAGATCCATGATACCAGTCATGTCAAGGAGATAACTAACAAGTGGATACTAACAAGGAGAGAGGCTCATGTGCTAGTTCCTATAATGGTATCGATGTCTACCATGCCCTCATCTATGAGGGGGATATTGGAGACATGGAAGCTCTGAAGCCTCTGGCTAACTGTACATGGGTCATTCCTCTAGTGATAAAGAAAATTTTGAATATGATTAATTTATTGATAAAATTTATCAGTCTAAATTTGAATCTGGATAATAACATTAGAAATGATAGTAAATTTATTAATAATAAATTAAACTACATTCATTTCTTCATGATTAAAACAAGCATAATTTCTAGTTTCCCATATTTGAAAATGAATATAAACATCAAGAATCTACCAAAAAAAATTGTATGTTATAGAAATTAATGGAGATTCCCCCAAGAGATTCATAATTTATGTAAAAAACCTAGGCCTAAGAGGCTAAGAAAGGGTATGAATCCAATACCACATAGTCTAGGTGTGGGATAAAAATTACAAAATATGCTTAATTATCTTAGGTTGATGGTATATTAAGAAAATGGGTCTTGAACCCACCATGCACTTAAGCTAGTCATGCATAGGCAAACCCTGATATAGAATGCAACAAAGAAAATCAGCCCTCATAGGCTTAATGGGAGCAACCCACAGTGGTAAATATTTTGGACTAGACTGCATGGATAGAATGAAGGATCCATAATTTATTGATATTGTCATATTGAATATTATATAGAGCTAAAATATTATACGTCGGATGTGGAGAATAACATTTAAAAAGAGTGGTTATAGGCCAATGCAAATCATTTCACCAAGGACTAAGGGAGTTAAATCCAATATGATGAAGATACTCATCAGGTATGGAGCCTTGAATCTATGTAATATACTTAGAATCTACACAATTTATGTAAAATTTATTTTGAACTAGATTCCAAGGAAGCCAAGAATGGATCAATTTATATAAAATATACCCAATATTTTTCACACCATTTTTGAACAACCTTAATATTTTCATCCAAGGGACCAAAGTGAAGGGAACATTATAAAAATTTACTATGGGAGATCACCAAAGAGAATGATAATTAAGATAAAGACCATTATCAAATCCTTTCCCCACCCAAATGAGATAGTGTTTGAGTCTCTCCCAATATTTCCAAACACTCTGAATAAAAAAGTACCATTAATTTTAACAAGACTAGGGGTTATGAGAAAAATATGTATCCCAAGGCCTTGCCATATATGTCTAACACAAGGAACCCATAAGATATAGAATGGAAAAATAGTATATTTCAGGCTTCATCACTTATTAAACCTCAAATAAACCATTTAATGCTAAGAGAAAGACCTTGAAACTTAATATACATGATCCTCAAACCACTTGCTTCTTTATGCTGGGAAAAAAATATCCTAACAAACTCTATAAAAGCATTTATGACCTTTAGAATTGGCCTAGATTAAATATCTTAGAATATTTTCTGACCTACCATTGGTAGCATTAGAAGGAGGCAAATAGGAAGAATAATATACCTACATAGCTACCAACATCTTTGAGTAAATTTGAATCTTACCCACCAAAGACAAGGGTTTTGTGATCCAAAAAGAATGTTTATTGTCAACCCTTTGAACCACATAGGACCATAAGTAAGTAAGTTTATTTTCTATTTTTGTTTCTTCTTTGACTTCCTCACATTCAAAAATTTATTTTATTTCTAGAAGAGCATTGATTGGAGGATTCATATTAAAATGTGAAGATGTTTCAATTACAATTTTTTTTATTAGAAAGCATGTAATCATGGATGATTACCATGAAAAGGTAGAAAATTTCTTCTTGGTTTTTATTGATATGATGATGCTATAGCTTATTAAGAAATCCATCTCTTTAATGTTGTAATATCATTGTCCATTTTTCTCAACAAATATTTTATGGAAGTTTGACTAGTTTCCTATACTTTTCCTTTGGATGGTTATTTTTTTAAATTACTTACCATAATCAAAGAATATTTAAAATTTATAGCCCATGTTTGTGTTGAATTAAGGTTTGCTACCCTAGATTTTATCAATTGATATCCAACTTTAATCAATTGAGAAATAATAGATAAGCACTTTTCATTATAATTTATTGGTACTATACCTATAGGTATTTTATAGAGTGTCTTATTGAATTTAACCACCTCATAGGTTCTTAAGATTCCTTATTCATTTCTTTCAATTATGTTAACAAAACATGGACACCTTTAGAAAGCTTGAACCTACCTTTAAATTTTATTTTCATGGTATTCTATTTTTTTATGGATCCTTTGGTAAGATGGTAGAACCATTATATAATAACATTCTAAAGTGTTTAAACAAATAGTCTAACTACCACATCTTCATGTTCTACACTAAAGACACCACAAGATATATTGAATGCAATGAGGTGTTCATCTGGGTGTTGTTTTACATCTCCATATAACTTTGAAAATTTCCTTCTTGACCCTTTTGGTAGGATATACAAATTACCTAAAGTCAAAGGGCCAATATAATTTTCTCATGGTACTACCATGGTTGGTAAAATTGCTTGTAGGGGAAGAACAATTATTGATAAAATGAGTGCCTGGGTTGTTTTTATTCCACCCTAAAGTTGTTTATTTTTTAGGATTTGATGGAAGAATTTTTGTTCACCTAATTATAATTTGATGTTCATATTTATACTAAAACTATAATATTCTTGTAATTAATAAAATAGGTCAATTTCACCTTTAGTCTTATTTGACCTACTAAATCTTTTTCCCACCAGTTTGAGAGAAAATTAATGGCACTGAGGTGCAAGTTAAATTTGAATAGCTTTCTGAACTGGCCTTATTTATCATGTTCTTTACATAGATGTTTCTTATGATCTCTATGATGAAATAAACCTATCTTCTTTTTCTTCTATAATTTCAACAACTCTATGAAAACATGTTAAACTAGTTCTATTATTCCAAACAAATGTTCTCAAATATGATGAAATATATTTATAAGTCTAAGTTATCCTATTGAGATTAGGTTGAATAACTGGGGCCTACACTTCTTGAATTATCATGAGATGATTTTTCTCCTATGATATTGTTTCTTATGACTATGCAATCAATTTTCCTCACTTGTCTTCTAGCTTGAATCCTTGAATTTATTTCAAATTTCCTCTAGGCAATGGTAGCATGTGTTTATTCTATATTCAATTATAATCTAACATTATCAAAATGAGTGTCAATTGTTTGATTATAAAAAATAAACAATTTAAGGCTTGAAGATAAAAATTATTCCAAAGCTTCACCCCAATTCAAACCAGGTTGATGATCATAATTATGACAGCTTGAACTGGTCATGTGACACTTTAATGGTTATAATTATTTTGATGGGTTCAATAAGATCTTCTAATTTATTTAATTATTTCAATTCTTTCTACAAAATCAATTTATTGATTCAAAATGGCTAGGATGATTTATAATTGGAGTATAGAAACCCTAATATAATGCCCAAACATTTAATTGATGTTTGACATAATATTGATCTAAATTGATCACTCTCAACTTAGGTCAAGTTAGTAGATTGGTTCTTATGATGATGAAATAATCATATGGCCCACAAGAATAATGTGGGTAGCATGAAAGTTGTAGACATGTACCCCATGGTGGGTGACAAAAACTCTCAACAATAAAATTTTTCAGGGGACAAATTATCTCATTCATGTCAATGGTGTGGGGATCAAAGTGCCTCTCCTATTAGAAGGAAGAGCTACCTTTATTAAAATATAAAAAATTATTGAAAAATAAATATTTAAAAGAAAAAGGTATAAATTATGGGTAGTAATTTTAACTTGAAAGTATGAAAAAAAAAATTTAGCAAGGAATATTTAGAGAGAGAAAGAGAGATGGAATATTTTAGACTATAAATTTGCCAAGTTAGACACTGATACTTGACAAAGGTGTCAGAGGAGACATTTACATCAAAAGGGAAAATCTCTCTCATTCAATGGGTTGAAAAGACATATTCATATTCTTAATAATATGAAACATACATTAGAAAGATACCTAGTACTAATAATAAAAATAAACAACCCTATGTATTTTTTTTTAAAATAATAAAGTTATCATTTCTATTCCCACCGAGATTTCACTTATTTTTAAAATATCAATTACAATTATAGATAGAAATTTATAACTTAGTTTTTTGGCCTTAATAATTAAAATATGATGGCAATAGAAATTCAAAAATTAGGGTCAAATACATTGAATTGGGAAGATATATGTAATTAAAAATGAATCACTAACACAATGTTTAGAATAATCTCTTTGTATTGATCTTCATGGAGAAGAAAATCGAACCTCCCTTTACAAAAAAGGTTTGCTCAAAGTTTTCACTATTTAGAACCTATATTATGAGGGTTTAACTTGTATTTATAATCAAAATCAGTTGGTTGTGGCACATAACCACTTTTTTCCATTTTATGGATTTTTAATAACATCAACAAAAAATTACAGCTTGAAAGGGTGTAAAAGTGTGTTGAGCACTTGACACAACTTCAAGAAGAGTTTTGGTATTTTTACACTTCTTGAAAAGGTATACAATCAATTTACAGAACTTAAATAATTATGTTGTAAAAATTACAAGAGACATAATTTTTATAAGTAACAACATACATTTGCAAGGGGAAATACAATGCGGTAATGAAAAGCTAGTTACAAAAAGAAGGGCAAGAAGAAATCTTCTACAATGTTGAGAATGACTTTTTTTTTTTTTCGCTTCATTCATAAATCCTCTTTTATAAAGTCATCAAGTATATGTAAAAACACATTTATCAAATCTTCATCAATACTATCTATATACCTATATGAAATATCCACTGAGTAGTTCAACTTTCTTATTTCCTGAAACTTGTTTTGAAGTTTGTTTATCGTCAAGTCAAGATTACCTACATTGTCTTGATATTTTCCCAATAATGAAGTACTTCATGATTAAATGAATACATGGGATTTATAATTTATTGAATGTGATTTTTGAATTCTTCAACCATGGTTTCTACTATAACATGATTTTTATTTTGATCTCTATCATTGATAAAATGATATTTTAAATTTTTTGATTCTACATAAATTTATATCATTATGTCACTTTGAAGTGACCTTGAATTTTTGAAATTCTTGACACATTATTGAAGTGATTGGATTATATTTTCTTAGCCTAGATGATTTCAATCTGATAAATAACTTAATTTTTTCGGTTCTAAAAATAAAAAATTTCTAAAAATAAAAAAATCTTGAAAAAAATTTATTAAACTGAATTTTTGGACCCTATTTTTTCTATATCATTATGAGATTGGTGTTCACCATAATTAATATGATAAAATTTATTGAAAAAATAATTTAACATTCAAAAATAATGTTTTATCCTAGAAACAAATTTCTTCCATAATCTAAATAATAAATTCAAATGAATTGTGAGATTGGTGTAAGAAAAACTCTTAATAAATTAAGAGATTGATGTTTAAAATTATTATCTAATACAAAATTTAAATTTCCTCCATAATCTCTATAATAAATCCAAATGAATTAGTAGACTGGGGTTTAAATACCTCTTAACGAATCAAGACATTTCTATTTAAAAATACTAGTTAATGTGAAATTCAAAAAAAAATCTCCATAATCTTTACAATAAAATTAGATGAATTGAGATATTAGTATTAAAAACTATATTAGTAAAATTGAGAGATTGGTATTTAAAACTATTACCTAAAGTGAAATTCAAATTTCCTCCATAATCTTTAGAATGAAGTTAAAAGGAAAAAAAATGATTGGCATTAAAAATCCTCTTAATGAATTATGAGATTGGCATTTAAAAATATCAGTGTCAAATCTATTATATAATATTTACAATAATGCCAAATGAATTAAGAGAATTTGCATTAAAATCTCTCTTAACTAATTTAGATTGGCATTAAAGGCTCTTAACTAATCAAAAGATTGGAGATCATCTTGCTAATCAGGTGGTAGCTTGGAGAGGAAGGTTCCTCACTTTGGTCGAATTTAAAAGGGGAAAATCATATAGGAATCTTATAAACTTTATCATATTATAAGGGAGGTGCCGAAGGGGAAGATTACATAAGGAATCTTAAAAACCTCATCCTATTATAAGAGAAAGGCTTATGTAGGATTTGACTTTTTTAACTTTATATTATTTGATTTCAAATATTGATTCCAAATCTCATGCTTATTTTCGAAGGAGAAATATATCTAACATCTAAATTTTAAAATTAATTAAATATTTTTAGATTAAATAGATAATGGTGGTTATATCTAAAATCTTATTTATAAGATTTCAAAATATACAATACATTATATAGTTTTTTACATGCCATGATACTCTCATTATTGCAACATTTGATCATCATTATTAATTATATGTACATGTAATGGTTCCTTTAAAATTTAATGGAATACATCACAAATTGTCACTTGCAAAGTGATTTAAATTAACAAGATATTTTAAAAAAATTATAACCTTACATGTGTGAGAAGGGGGCTATCACTAAACAACATTATTACATTGATTTCATTGATCACAACCTTTCATGCATATCTTTTTCTTGGAGATTAGCATTGGTTATATTGATCACTAGTTTACATCCATATCTCATTCTTGGAAATTGAAAACTATGAAAACTATTAACAATAATAAATGACAACTCATAAATTCATATTATATACTTGGTTTATTTTTTAAAAAATACATAATTTTATCGAGGGTAAATACATAGATATATTTAGTCATTATAAAGAATGTCGAATCATATATTTTGTTTGAAAATTATGTTATGTTTAGTTTTATTTCCCATGATCCACCATTTCATTAAGGATATTAATGTGTATTAATATAAAAGTCATCCCAACATGGTACTTGAGACTTATGTATGTGTATTCATTCAAAAATTTATTATAATAGATCATGAACATTTTATCTTTCAGTTAATTGTTATCCTCTTTTCTTCTTTTTTTGCATAGGGGCAAGTGTAGGATGGCAATGGTTATGTAGTGAATATTTTTACCTTTTGGCTAATTGGTAGCCAAAATTATGCATATTTTACATTTTATATATCATTGATCATTTTACTGGAGTTTGGGAGGTTATGGAATGGGATAAAGTCTTGAGTAAAAAAACCATGTTTGTGAAGATTATTTTTTAGAAAGTTTATGATACGATTGAGTGGCCATTCATCATTGATTTTTCCCTTGGTTTGTTCATATGGTTGATATGTTGCTTTAAGATGTTGAAGATTTTATCAACATTAATAGAGTGCAATCACACAAATTTGGGTTGTTTAGGTTTTTTAGGAAAGGTTGTACCTTGCTCCTCTCTCTCTCTATGTGCTAGCTATAGAAGGATTCAATTACCTTTTGGCCAACTAATCATCAAGAGGCTTGGTGAAAGGTATCTCTCTAACCCATCATGATCAATAGTTCATCAATGGGATTTTTTGGATGTCTCTTTCCATACCTTTTTGGAGGAAAAATATTCAGTCGAGAATGTCATGGAGTGCTTTGACATTTTTGGTCTTACATTAGGATCCCTTATTAAGTGGAGAAAGACTCAATGTTATGAGTAGTCTCTCTCTCCCAAATTTCTTTGGTTGGAAGGATATCAATTGCAATGGATCCTACCAAGTGTAAAATTTAGGTTTCTAAAAATTCCATTTGCTTTCCAGGCCTCCCTTATGAGTTTTGGTCATATCTTTTTCAAAGGTTTGGAAAAAATATTGTTTTTTAGATCACCAAACCTCTTTATCTAGTAGGGAAATTCCAAGTTTTCTCTAAAGTGATGGATTTTAGCCATGTGACTTATTATTCTTGTTGGGATCCTTTTATAACTACCTATGCTATGTTGGAGAAGTTATAGAGGTAATTTAAATTTCTTCTAATTCAAAAATCCATAGTGGTTTTCATAGGGTGTTTTAGGATAATTATTGTAGGCCTAAAGAGGTTAGGGGACTTGGGCTAATTAACATTAAATTACAAGGCAATGATATAAGCATTAAATGGATCATCAGATGTCTAAAAAGTAATGAAGCTTGGAATGTTCTATTTAAGAACTGCATTACCTAATATACCTGTCATGTCCCCTTTTTAGCAGACATTGACAGACTTCATGATTAGCCTATTATGTGACCTTCGTAGGCTAATAGGATGGATAGAGGGTCATAATGGAGATTGGCTTAACTTCAATTTGCAGAATGGTTTCAGGGGGCGTTCATTCGGGGTCTTTCAGACATGTTTGCTTGATGCTCCTATTATTTAGGGATATTTGACATGCAGTAGAGCACCCTTATTTTGGTATGGTCATGTGCAGAATCACTCCATGATTCACTAGCTTCAGACAGTTCGAGGATCCGACATGTATTGAGGGAGATATTAATATTTGATTGATTTAATCAAATATTAATTATTTGGTCTAATTTTAAATTAGATATTAATTAATTAATTATTTGGTCTAATTTTAAATTAGATATTAATTAATTATTAATCATTAATTATTTGGTCTAATTTTAAGACCCCAATTCTAATTTAAGAAGCCCAAGTTCTAATTTGAGGAATTCTAATTTAAGAACCCCAAGTTCTAATTTGAGGAAATCTAATTTTAGAAAGCACACCTTTGGAGGGTATAAGGGTTTCTCATGGGGGAGAGTTTGTATTATGTATGATTGATTATTGATTTTGAACAATTTCTTCTGTGAAGACTGAGCCAAGGGTTCCAGGATTCCATTGCAGTGGAGAACGTCAACTCTTCATTGTGTGCGATTTAGAGGCTGTGAAATATCAGCTGATTTATTGCCAAATTGAGAGATAGCTTCATACAGAAGTTATCACAGAGGTATACAGATTTGAGAGATAGCTTCACACAGAAGTTATCACAGTATTTCAGGTATTATCTTTATTTAGTTTTTGATCCAATAAATTATACAGATAGAGATATTATGTATTAGAATAGTATATCTTCAGATCCAGTTGTTCAGCAATTAGGGGTTAAGAATAGACAGGTTGGCGGCCATACTAAGTCCGTATAGATTTGTATAGATCCGCTCAGGAACTGACTTCAGCAGACAGAGAGCTTCCAGTGATCGACATCGGTCGACTAAAGACCGACGTCGGTAGAAATCCGACCGACAGTGACCGACGTCGGTCAGGTATCGACCGACGACAGCGTCTGTGTGTCGACACAGAAAAGCTGAGACCTTCCAAAATTTAGGTTTCACTACCAGATTTGCAAAGCTAGGGTTTTCAAAGACTGTATTTCATATTTTATATGCATAAGAGAGGACTGTAATTGTAATAGTTTAGAAGGACATCTATTATAATCATTTGGATGAATGATAAGATCTGTGATTTTTTTTATGCATATTTGAATCTATTCTGCAAATTGTATCTTATTCAAAGCTTTATGTGTTTCTACATTCCCTGATTGAAGGGGATATTACAGTTGTTCAGAGCTTTTGTAGGAAGAAAAAGAGCCCCTAAGTAAGGGACATCACAGTGGTATCAGAGCATTTGTAGGAAAAAAAAGGAGCCCCTAAGTAAGGGACATCACAGTGGTATCAGAGCCAAATTCCTGCCATCCTGTTGGGCACATCAGAGCCAATGTCTTGCCATCCTGTTGGGTAGTTTGGGTAGCTAGAATCAACAAAGTATCCATGATGACTCCCGGTACTCAGAGTCGGTGGGACTATGATATGAGGAAGTTGAAACTAAGTTTGAAGAGGTTGAATGAATCTCTTTCATATCCTACATCCAAAGACAAACCCTCACGGTATATGACAGCGAAGGATGAGTGGGAGTTATTAACTCCACAAGATCAGGGGAGGTTGTCTTTTGATTGCTTTGTTAAGCTGAGGAGAGAGCACTACAGATCACTTAGACAAGAGAGCAGCATGTCCCATGATTATTATGATTATTATGAGATAGGAGATAGTGAAGATGAGGATGAGTTAGATGCTTGCACTCAGAGTGTAGAGGTGTGCTCAGATGTTAGTGCACTAAGGGTTGATGATCTCTCAGCTATGGCAGAGATTGTAGAAGAGTCCCAAGATCCGATTATTGCAGATGACACCCAGGAGAATGCAGTGGACAGTTTTGAGGACTTAGTTTCACCGGCAGTTTCTTTCAGTATGGAAGAGTTACACAGTGATGCTACAGTTGTTGATACTCCGTATGTTGATATGAGCTTTGGAGTTGATTCACAGAGTATGGATGGTAGTATTACAGCGGTCAGTGATTCTGAGTCTATTCTTTTGGACCATGCATCAGAGGAGGAGTGTGGGAGACAATCTAACCAGTGCCATCATGTGTCTAATCAGCTGAGAATTAGTGAGCGAGACATTGCCACCGCTTGTAATCATTTCAATGATGCTCGTCAGTTTTTAGCATTTTATGGATGGGGTTCTCCTACTAGCATCGAGCAGGGAGGCAGTTATTTATCCTTGACAGAAATCCACTCTTTATGGGAGGCTATCCAGATTTTGAGACAGGACTATATGCAGTTGGTCACCGACAGAGATTATCTTATAGAGTGGGGCAGCACAGTGTATGATGCATTATTGGCCAAGGAAGATAAGGTGAGTGAGCTTACTCAGCAGCTTGAGGTGACTTCTGAGATTCTTGAGAGTACGCAGTTGGCTTATGAGGAGTCACAATTTCCTTTGGCTGAGATGACCATAGAGTTAGAGCATTTGTGGTCTTCACTAGTCCCAGACCCAGTTCATTTGTATATTGAGGCGGTTGGTGGTGAGTAAATTCCTGCAGTCGTCGCTATGGAGCATGTTATTGATGTTGACACACATGTTCAAGATTTGGGAGTACCTAATTCTGATGAGTTTGAGATAGCAGTGGAGTCGAGTCTCAAGATTGATTCTTCTCACACATTTGATAGTGTGGTACAGTTGGTTGTGCCACCATTACAGAGGGATCAATTATGGGATGGATTAACACCATCTTTTGTAGATGGAATTTGCAGTTGCCAATTACACAGCCTACAGTATCGACACATCCAGGGCAGTTGTGATTTCAGAGATTGGTTGAGTTGTGTTCACCAATTTGATTATGGGTTCCTCTTTGTTCTACTACTAATGATATTGCAGGTGTTTGCATTGACTAACAGTGATGCAGCTCATAACTACATTTGGGATCCAGGTGGATCGAGTGGTTCATTGTTCTGAGATTGCTTGGGGACAAGCAATTTCAGGAGGGGCAGATTGTCATGTCCCCTTTTTAGCAGACATTGACAGACTTCATGATTAGCCTATTATGCGACCTTCATAGGCTAATAGGATGGATAGAGGGTCATAATGGAGATTGTCTTAACTTCAATTTGCATAATGGTTTCAGGGGGCGTTCATTCGAGGTCTTTCACACATGTTTGCTTGATGCTCCTATTATTTAGGGATATTTGACATGCAGTGGAGCACCCTTATTTTGGTATGGTCCTGTGCAGAATCACTCCCTGATTCACTAGCTTCAGACGGTTTGAGGATCTGACATGTATTGAGGGAGATATTAATATTTGATTGATTTAATCAAATATTAATTATTTGGTCTAATTTTAAATTAGATATTAATTAATTAATTATTTGGTCTAATTTTAAATTAGATATTAATTAATTATTAATCATTAATTATTTGGTCTAATTTTAAAACCCCAATTCTAATTTAAGAAGCCCAAGTTCTAATTTGAGGAATTCTAATTTAAGAACCCCAAGTTCTAATTTGAGGAAATCTAATTTTAGAAAGCACACCTTTGGAGGGTATAAGGGTTTCTCATGGGGGAGAGTTTGTATTATGTATGATTGATTATTGATTTTGAAGAATTTCTTCTGTGAAGACTGAGCCAAGGGTTCCAGGATTCCATTGCAGTGGAGAACGTCAACTCTTCATTGTGTACGATTTAGAGGCTGTGAAATATCAGCTGATTTATTGCCAAATTGAGAGATAGCTTCATACAGAAGTTATCATAGAGGTATACAGATTTGAGAGATAGCTTCACACAGAAGTTATCACAGTATTTTAGGTATTATCTTTATTTAGTTTTTGATCCAATAAATTATACAGATAGAGATATTATGTATTAGAATAGTATATCTTCAGATCCGGTTGTTCAACAATCAGGGGTTAAGAACAGACAGGTTGGTGGCCGTACTAAGTCTTTATAGATTCGTACAGATCCGCTCATGAACCAACTTCGGCAGACAAAGAGCTTCCAGTGACCGACATCGGTCGACTGAAGACCGACATCGGTAGAAACCCGACCGACAGTGACCGACATCGGTGAGGTATCAACCAACGATGGCGTCTGTGTGTCGACATAGAAAAGTCGAGACCTTCCAGAATTCAGGTTTCACTACCAGATTTGCAAAGCCAGGGTTTTCAAAGACTGTATTTTAGATTTTATATGCATAAGAGAGGACTGTAATTGTAATAGTTTAGAAGGACATCTATTGTAATCATCTAGATGAATGATAAGATCTGTGATTTGTTTATGCATATTTGAATCTATTCTGCAAATTGTATCTTGTTCAAAGCTTTATGTGTTTCTACATTCCCTGATTGAAGGGGATATTACAGTTGTTCAGAGCTTTTGTAGGAAGAAAAAGAGCCCCTAAGTAAGGGACATCACAGTGGTATCGGAGCATTTGTAGGAAAAAAAAGGAGCCCCTAAGTAAGGGACATCACAATACCCCTCTTGGATGGAAGAAATAAAAGGGTCTTTATTTACAAAATATTTTCCTTTCTCTTGTGCCAGTTTAGATCAGTGGCATCCTTATGGTCAAAATAATATGGAAATCCTATGAATTTATCAAACCTAACATTATCTACATTAGGGATATTTTTTTAAATGGCCTTTCTTTAATTCTCACTCCCTCTAGTTGTCTCCCTTCCTTAATTTTTATAATATCTCATTCCCCATGGTTCCATAGATTAAGAGCCTTAGACCTTTTGGAAAATGAATCAATACTATTAGTGACATATTATATAAGGTTTATTAAGGGTGGATCTCATGGGATATGCTAAGAATTAACTACTAGATTTTCAAAGTCAATTCATGAAATTTAAAAATCCATACCTAATGTTTGTCTTCATAAACTCATAGTTTTGTCTAGACTCCCATGGTGAAGAGGCTAACATTAGCCTACAATTAATCCATTTTACCAATACAAATGTTAGATTAGGTATCATCTTCTTACCCCTCAACATATAGAAAGTGATACCCTTAACCATCGATGAACACTAAGGTCTCTACATATATGGAATAGAATTTTTGTCAACCTTTGGAAATCCCATAGTGAGTCTAAAAAGGTTCATTTTCTTTGGTGCATCCTTTACTAGGGCCTACTATTTGGTGACTGACTCAAACACATAGAGGCTACAAATCAGCCCTACTTGTCATCAAATTAAAACCTTGAAACACTTTTTCTAGTTTTTCCTCCGTGTTCAGTTAGCCTTCAAATAGGTACACACCCTTTTTCAACCATTTCTTCCAAAATTATTTACCTATAAAATATTTTTTCTTAGAGACTCAGCCATGTTACCTGCAAGATATAACATTTTTTGGCAAATCTTTCATGTTGGTATTATTTTTCATACATGGAAAGTTTATAACTATGTTATTTTTAATAATGAAGCTATGGAAAGAGATTATTTAGTGAGTAACAAAGTTAATTTCATCTGCAATATTTTGTTTCAGATTCAAGTCCAAGCATAACAAGTCCTCTTAGAAGTGGGGCATCTCCATGCCCTATTGGACCACTGGGGGAGCAATATGTGTGTTATTAGTCATTTACCTCTGGATCCTTTACACTATTGGATTCCCTCTTAGGGTTAGGGCCAAGGTTTTTGGCTTTATTATTTTACAAGCAGCTGGAGCTCCTCTTCCCATTCCCGATAGTCTTCACCTCTCAATAGGGTTGATGTGTTTGACTGTCTTGGACACAGTGGTCACAACCACTAAGGTGTTTTTCTAGACAAATTTTCTTATTTGGCTCTTGCCATTATCCCTTCTCGACTGACCAAAAATTCTAATGAAAAGCAACAAATTGATGGGTAGAAACCCATAACTAACACATTAAATTCTCTAAATATGAATAACTTAAAAAACAGCTCTGATAGTCGCTCCCCTCTCTATCATCTCCACCAAACATATTTGTTATTATTATCTAATGACCTTAATCTTTATCTTTTTCAATTCTAATTTTTATCTTTTTTTATTGAACTTTACTTATTGTAACGTTTATAGTTATACAACTTTTTTTTAACGTTATGATATAAGTTCTATCCCGTAACTTGTATTAACTCATTTATTTTGTATTTTGATACGCCCAATTTTTTTAACAATCAAGAATATACCTTATTATTCTTAATACACCTTTCAATCCAAAAAGAAGGTAATATATCTATTTCTCTATCGTCATTAAGCAAATGTGCACCTATCCTTGGGTCGCTACAAACACAAACGAAAGAAAAAAAAACACTCGCGTTAGATTTAGATTTGCTGTAGTGGCCGACCAACCAAATCAGTTAATCGAAATGTTCGTATGGAAAAATAGGCTTCCACGTGGGTGCTCATATCTTTGAGCAAAACAAGAAATTCAGTGCTCTGCAAGCCTTCGCCGCCATGCCACCCTCTGAAATCCTCTAAACCTGTTCCTTTTTCATAAGGTTTCCCACAACTTTTGCAAAGGAAATAAGTGGCAGGAACCTACCAAAGTAATATAATCTTTACGAATGGCTTCTGCAACGGGTATTCTCCCCGAAGCATAGGTGGAATTCTACAATTTATGGGTTAAAAAGATAACAATAAAAATACAATCAATTTTTGTAGAGATTTTATTAGATGTAAGGTAAAATTTTAGATAGATATTCAAAAATTATTAAGGAATTATAATAAATTTTTTTTTTTCTAATTCATTTTTAAAAATTCATGATAGATAAAATCACAATCAAATTTAAACCCTTAATATAATTAAACATTATAAATGTTAACAGCTAAAATAAAATATGAAATTACATATTTACATTGGTTTATAAAATATTATATTGTTTTATTGAAAGATGAAGAGAATTTTATTTTATAAAAATTTATTTTAGATTTGAAAAAGTGTTATCTCTTAACCACAACACTCACGAAAATTTGATTCTTAATAAACTCTTCGATTTTTGTTAAAGTTTTTTTTTAAATGAATCAAGCATCTTTAAACATTGTCCATGGATCACTTGAGTGCTGCAATTATATTTAATTTTAAATATATATTTTATTTGTTTTTAAGTGATTTATACATTTCATTTTATTATTAATAATTTGAAAAATAAAAAATTAAATGATTCCCTTTTCATTTTATGAAAGGATCGGCTTATAAGATGTTTGAGGAGATTGTGAGATATTGCTGCTCATGCTTGTATTCTTTCCATTTCAGACTAATTTTCTGTTAGTAATTCAAATAGCTCATCCTCTCCACCATCCTAGTATATGCTGGTTATATTATGACTAAAATTTAATATTTTATTTTGTATTCACATTTTATAAGTTTTTATACTTTAAATGGCAATCCTAAAAGTCTCATTTATGTGAATTACCATTTTGATGATAAAATAATTTAGATATTAATTTTTATTTTAGAAGAGGTTGAGAATGATCAATATGATTATAGATGATAATATATGAATTTAGTATATAAATAATTTTAAATATATTTTTAAAAAATAACAAAGAAAGAAAAAATAAAATTATGATAAAAATTGAATGAGAATATGTTATATTGATATTAGAAGGTAATAGATTTTTAATCTAATAAAATTTATCTTTATTTATAAATATGGATTATGTCATTTAGATATATGTTCTTTTATAACTTTAGTATTTTATTTTTTTAAAAGTACAAATCATTATTCTTTAAATTATTGGTATGTAATAATTTTAATTTAAATGTTTTTTTTAGAAGTTAAAGTTTTTTATTATAGATAAATAAAGCTAAACATTTTTTGTCTTAATAGAAAATGAAGGTCCCATGGATTTATGGAAATCTCTTAAAAATAATTATATATTTCATGAATCTAAAAACAAAAACATACATGAATATAAAATGTTTTTCACTTACATATTTTAGAAAACATATTTTCTATACACATTCATTTTATCAGAGATACTTTGATTTCATTCGGAATCCATAAGAGTAAACCTAAAACTAAGTTATATGAATCTTTAAACATGATAATAACATCTTCTTCATATACCCAATAACTCAAATCCTCACGAAAACATAAATAAAATTATAAATATCTGAAAGTATTTTGTATAGTAAACTATTTTGAATTAATCCAAATAACTTGTAAATAAAATAATGTCTCTTAAGAATTCTCTTCTTTAGAAGATCTCATTAATGTATCTTCTACATTTATAACATTCTTGCAGATATTATTTATGATAAAATTTATCTATATTATTTTAGAAAAATAATAATGACTATTAAAAAAAAAAAAAGGTGAACGATATAGAATCACACCCAAAATTTTATCATACTAGGCTTATAAAAAGGCTTAGGAAAACACAAATAATCTGAACAGAAGTAGTTAATATGATTGACAACAAGTTCAACAAAATATTATAAAAATATGATGAAATTAATAAGTCATAAGAAAGAGTTATGCAACCGAGAGAGAATCTTGGTGCTTAGATTTGCCCCAACCAACATTCGATAAATTATCCCCATTAAGTAAGGCCTTCTAATTGTTTTTTATATTATTTTCTTTATTTATTCAAAAAATGTTAAATTTGTATAAATTTTATATGAAATATATGATAATCTTTAAAAAGAATATTCTTCCAAATAAAAAGCTTTCACAAAAATGATTTAAAAAAGTCATTAATCCATGTCCACGACAACTCGATTTTATTGTACAACCAAAATAAATGTTTGATAACATCAAATTGACTAAATAAATAATAATTGAATTAAGAAATGTTAAAATACACAAAACACTGCTCAAAGGTTAATTCTTAATTAAAAACACTAAATAAAATCTGCTCAAAGGTTAATTCTTAATTAAAAACACTAAATAAAATGAGAAACCCTCAATTTAAAAGTAAAGTTCCATTTTTTTTAAATCTCTTATACACCAAACATGAGCAATGAATTAAATAAACCATCTCTTAGTTAACTTTTGGTTAACTTTTGGTATATAAACAGCCAAGAAAATTATAATACTTTTTATGAGTATAATTGAATAAGGAAAATTTAACATAACACTTACAATTCTTATGAAACAATATGAATAACATCCAAACAAGAGTCCTAATCATTATCATTAAGGAATTTTTTTGGATTTTGCAGCATGTCAATATAGAGCCAAGCCTAAGATGATTTAGAGGATATATATTATATTATGTATATATATTATATTATATTATATTATGTTTTTGCCATACTAATAATCAAATTTTATTCGATAGTCTTAGTTTTTTATAAGTTTTCAATTCTGTTTTTGAAGATGCACCCATCTTGCTACTTGAAATCTATTCACATCTCCGTATATGCAGTTCATTTGGGACCCAATTATATTTCCCGTGTTTCGACATCATTACCTTTTAGGGCCTATCCAATATTCTCCTCCTTTTAAAATGCATAGGCATCATATTTTTACTTGAATATACCCACATATATAATATTAATGTCAACCGAATCCCTTTTATAGAGTTTTATTATTAAAACGGTTTCATATGACTATTATTAATATATAATAATGTATTCGGTTAGTATGTATAGTTTAGATTTTTTTGTTGGAAGAAAACATTAATTCAAAATACGATAATTGTTGTCACAGTTTTTATCAATTTAAAAATTAGTAAAAATTGAATTAGTTTTTAGTTGATTTTTGGTTTGAGCTTAAAATTTTTAATTTTGAAAATTGAAAATTAATTAATTATTTTTTATCAGTTAATTAATTTAATTAAAAAAATAAAGTTGCAAGCAAAACATTTTAATCTCACTGTACCATGCAAATTTTTAAAAAGATGTTAGTTTTTTTCGTAGTTGTGTAAAAATTTCATTAACTTTATTCAAGCTATGTAAGCACTTTTTATTTTTCTCTAAGTTGTGATAAATTGCTTTGACACTTTTTCAAGTCATGCAATTTATATTTCTGCCTTTACATGCGGTGCAACTATAAAATCAAGAATTCATTAATTTAATTTAAATAATTTTCAATTGTTTTAATTAAATATGCAAATTCACTTTTTTTAAATGTAAATGGTGCAATTGCCTTGAATACTTCCCTGGTTTGTACAAATGAATTTTGAGACTTCCTTGAATCGTGTAATTAAAATCTTCTCTTCCACTATTGTGCACACAAGCTTTATTTTTCTCTCCATAGTACAATTTACTTTTTTATTCTCCTCACTCCTTACAAATGTTCTAAGCAATTCTTGAAATCATGAAAAAAAACTTGCCAAAAATTTTGAAGTCGTTCCACCACATTCAATCATCCAAAAGCTCTGGAAATGATTTTACAAATATTCACTCAGCACCAAATCAAAAATAATCATCTGTCTTTTGTTAGAGGGAAAATGTACAGTGCCATCACCATTGGAAGAAGGTATAAAGTGAAATAAAAAGGAAGTGAAGCTAATTAAATTTATTTTGGCTACCAATAGCAATCTATATAAAGCCAAAGAGAGAGGTGGTTTTCTTTTTCATTCTTTCTAACTCAAATGAGAAGACATATAGTCGTACGTTCAAGGAGAGAAGTGCAAATTATAATAAAAAAGAGGAGTAATTTAATTTTTTTATGTTTCCTACCAAAAATGAGCTATATAGTGACGATCAACTAGGAGGAGGTAAATAGTAAAGAAATAACAAAATTTTGTTTTTGTCTACATAAAATAAGTCATACGGCCCAAGGAGAGGTTTGAAAATTTATAAAACAAATCGGATCAAATTTATTTTATTTTTTGCCTTCACAAGTAAATTGTATGGCATAAATCAAGAGGAGGAAAATAAAAGAGATACCAGATCAGTGAATCTAAATTATTCTTATTTATAGAATTGAGTCTTATGGTTGTACATCCATATAGCGGTGATAGAAGAATACATATCATCAAAAAGGGGAATAAATAAAAACATTTTGTTTTTACCTAAATAATAGGTTTTACATTGACGTAGTAGTTGAGAGGTAAAGGTGAAATCAAAATACACATTTTTAATTTGTTTTTAATACCAAAAGGAGGTTGTACACCCCAAGGGATAGGAGTGAGGTTAAAAATTTATAATTAATAATAAAAAATAAAAAATAAAAAATAAAAGATAAAAAATAAAAAATAAAAAATAAAAAATAAAAAATAAAAATAAAATAAAATTAAAAAAAAAAAAAAAAATTTAATAATCTGCATAAATTTTTTATTGCTTGTTTTCATTCACCAAAAGAGGTTGCACAACTATGTCATGCAGTAAAAAAGATAGATAATATGGAAAAAGAGAAATTAAATTATATTTTATTTGCATGTTGAAATTATATAATTATATGATAAACAACAAATGTGATGTAAAAAGCTTCATTTAAATTCTTTTTTTTCATCTTGCCATGTGGAAGAAAGGTGATTGAACATGGTAGTGAAATTCATTGCATAAGATTGAAAAAGCACTGAAGCAAGTTTCTACAGGTAAAGATGCTAGCATAATTTTTAGGTGTAATTAAATAACTTTTTTCTTTTTTAAGTTATTTAGTTTTGTCAAATTTTTAAATAAATTATCATTATGTCAATACCTTTCAACTGTAAATCTTCCTAAAAAAATTAATGTCTTCATCCTCTACTTTGGAAAAGCCAATTGCAAACAATGGAAAAATAAGTAGGATGTACTAGTTTTAGAGATTAATGCTTCTCTCGCCTTAAAAATCCAATGTGGAGAACATTTTAGATACCGATCTAGGTCATATTCTTAGATGAATTTTGGAAGAGAATGAATGCATTACTTAAAAATAACTTTGGTCAAATTACTTTTGACAGTGGATTGGCACAAGATGCAGCCTTTCTAATATAAATGTAATCTCCTAAATTGGTTCTGGTCATGGAGGAACACAATAATTCAAAATCAAGGGAAGTGAGAGATCCTTAGAATGAATTGGTGGAAAGATTAGCTCTGAATCATATAGATAGTATGTTGCATCTTCCAAAATGAGAGTCTTTTATGCACTTAACTCTTGATTCCTCTCAAAAAATTTGAGATGATAACATCTAATGTGCTAAACAAGTTAATTATGGATGGTGGATCAAGCTAAGGCACTTTTATGCATGACTTCCAGAGAATATTGTAAGATATAACTTCAATAATGAAATAAATGAAATAATAACATGATTACACAAAATAATAAGAAATCGAATAGTTAAAACCATTTATACATGGATGTATAGGTTCATTTCAATCATCCATAAGAACATACAATATCTCAATTATGGATAACTAATTAGTGATGAAATCCATAAACAATTAATGAAAGTAAGATGCACATCAAAATTTTATATAACTTATATTGTTCATGTTGTTGTTGTTTGAATATATTTTGATGGATTACATATGGGGGGTGACTTCAAAAAATAAAAGTATATGATGTTTATCCCTAACTTGCCTTAAAAGAAAGCACTCGGCACTTCAAGAAGGTGAATGATTGTTTCCTTCATTTTTTCATTTAGTTATTTGAGAAAGAACATTTTAACACAAGGATATAAGTGGTGGTTACCACAAAACAAAATGCAAAACTTGGTTCATACAATTCTTAAGTTTTAGCTATTTGAGGATTAGTGATTCTAAAATTGTTCCATACATTCTTTGATGTTATTTCATGAATAAGTGGGAATTAATGGAACTAGTGAGACATGTTGAAATAAAAAAGTTTTTGATAGGTAGACACAGAACATAGATCAAATTTTTAATTTTTATTGGAGGGTACACTTATCCATCATTAATGAAAGATAAAATAGTAAAACAATATATCCCATTGTAATCTCAAAACTTTAAAAAAAAAGTTTGCATTTGATATAAGGGGGTTAATTGAACACAATATTGGGCCTTCATTTCAACATATTTCACACTTTGAAGATTAATAAATTGACTATGATGATTTAAAACTGGTTAAAATTATGGACTATTCATGATTTACCATCAAACATATAGTAAAATTTGATATAACAAAAATTCCAAAGCAATTTGTAGATGATGAAGTCACATTGGATTTTTTTTTTTTTAAAAGGATGGCATTGGAACAAACCCACTACCCATAGTTTATTGTTATAAGAAAGAGTCTAGTTCCCTGAAAGGGTATTTCTTAAAAAAAAATTAAAGTGATTAAGGACTAAAGGTATTGACATTATGAAAGTTGATTTTTATATAGCTCTTGGGGAAGATGAATTTGGTATTTTCTATAAACAACATGTTGAAATAGATAAATCAACTGAAGTGGGTAAAATTAGAGCACTATTGGTGATAGAAAAGCATAAAAATTAGAAACTATCCAAAAGGATATTCTATTACGAAGGGTTCTAAAGCTCAAGATAAAAAGGTTAGCTTAAAATATCTCCTTTTCTTGTAATTCCCCAATTTTCTAAGAAGTTTTTGTTGAAAGTTTTCTACAGTCCCAAAAGTTCGTAGAAAATATAACTCAATAATTCCTTGATTCTATTGGCATGTTTCTCCCAATATCACCTATTTCCCCACTATAATAAATCACTCTTATTTTTTCTTCTCCCTCAAATCATGAAATAAATGGTATTTCCTCTCCAAGAACTCCAATTGATGCAGTTAGAAAATAAAAATAAGAATAAGCATCTTTTTAAGGTGTCACAATTGAAAGAACACCTTCTTCCACCCTAAAAATATTGGCCCCACAAATATCCACTTTTTCCCCACCTCCTTCAAGCACAACAATGTCAAATTGGTTATCCATGGTGGTAGAGAAAACAAGAAAAAGTGTTGAACTTGAAGAGATTGATTTTGGGACTCTGATAATTGTAATTCCTTTTTCAAAAAGATCAAGAAAAGTAAGAACCGTCTCATGAATGGTAATAGATGAAAGAAGAGAAAATATACAGAGGTGGTGATTCCTATAGTTGAGAAAGATAAATAAGAAATCAAAGTTAAGTACTATAAGGTATCAAGAGTTCACTTGGGAAAATATAACAAAGAAGGGATGAAGGAAGATATGCAACTAAAATTGGTACTATTTTTAAGAAAATGAATAAAGATAAAAAAATGAAAAATGAATTGAAATAAAAGTGAAATAGATAAATTTAGTAATATAGAGGTTGATTAGACTAGTTCAACCCACAATTATTTCATCAAGTCTTCATGTTGAAACATTTGAGAAAGTAAAAGAAATTGTTCAAATATGTAACGCAGTAAAAGATTGGATTAAAAATATCAATAATCAAGGAGTTTCAACAATTCTCATTATAGTGATAGTGGTTTTTCAAGTCTAGTCAGATTACAAATAGGCAATAAAAAAGGAAATCAAGTATATATAGGAAATAAATAATTAGGAAGAGGTCATCCCGAAACTGATTGAATTCTGAAACTTTACCTCTTATGATCTTATTGATGAAGTACTCATCCAAAAAGATGGTATTTATCATATTGAATTCCTTTAGGCCAAAAAAAATAATCTAGTCACTTTAATAATGTGTCAAGAAGGTCAAAAATGCAAGGTCACTTCAATGTGACATAATGATAGAAATTTATGTAGAATCCAAAAAGTTAAAATATCATTTTATCAATGATAGAGATCAAAATGGAAATCATGTTCCATTAGAAGCTATGGTTGAAGAATTCAAAAATCACATCCATGAAATTATAAATCACATGTCTTCATTTAATCATTAAGTACTTCATTATTCAGAAAATATCAAGACAATGTAGGTAATCTTGACTTGATAAACAAACTTCAAAACAAGTTTCAAGAAATAAGAGAGTTGAACTGCTCAGTGGATATTTCATATAGGTATCTAGATGGTATTGATGAAGTTTGATAAAAAATTTTTTACATATATTTTATGACTTTATAAAAGAAGATTTATGAATGAAGCAAAAAAAAAATTGAACGCTTTCTCAACATTCTAGAAGCTTTCTTCTGGCAGTTCTTTTTGTAACTAGCATTTCATTACCACATTCTATTTCCATTTACAAATGTATGTTGTTACTTTTAAAAATTGTGTCTCTTGTAATTTTTAAAACTTACTTATTTAAGTTGTGTAGATTGATTGTATACCTTTGCAAGAAGTGTAAAGACACCAAAACTCTTCTTCAAGTAGTGTCAAGTGCTCAACACACTTTTACACCCTTTCAAGCTATAATTTTTTGTTGATGTTATTAAAACACTATAAAATGGGGGAAAAGTGGTTATGTGCCATAAACAACTAATTTGGATTATAAATACAGGTTAAAAACTCATCATATAGGTTCTAAACAATGAAAACTTTGAGCAAACCTTTTTTGTAAAGGGATATTGGATTTTCTTCTCCATGAAGATCAATACAAAGAGATTATTCTAAACTTTGTGTTAGTGATCTTTTTTAACATATATCTACCCAATTAAATGTATTTGACCCTCATTTTTGAATTTATATTGCTATCATATTTTAATTATTAAGGCTAAAAAACTAAGTTATAAATTTCTATATATAATTGTAATCAATATTTTAAATATAAGTGAAATCTCAATGGGAATAGAAATGATATTTTTATTATTTTTTTAAAAAATACATAGGTTTGTTTATTTTTATTATTAGTACTAGGTATCTTTCTAATGTATGTTTCATATTATTAAGAATATGAATGTCTTTTCAACCCATTGAATGAGAGAGATTTCCCCTTTTGATGTCAATTTATCTTCTGACACCTTTGTCAAGTATTAGTGTCTAGCTTGGCAAATTTGTAGTCTAAAATATTTCGTCTCTCTTTCCCTCTCTAAATATTCCTTGCTAGAAATTATTTTTCAAACTTTTAAGTTAAAATTACTACCCATGATTTATACCTTTTTACTTTTAAATATTTCATTTTCAATTATTTTTTTATCTTTTAGTAAAGCTAGCTCTTCCTTATAATAAGAGAAGAACTTCTATTCCCACAATATTGACATGAATGAGATAATTTTTCCCTTTAAAAATTTCATTATCAAGATTTTTTGTCACCCACCATGGGGTACATGTCTACAACTTTCATGCTACCCACATTATTCTTATGGGCCATATGATTATTCCATCATCATAATAACCATCTACTAACTTAATCTAAGCTAAGAATGACCAATTTAGAGCGATATTATGTCAAACATCAAGTAAATGTTTTGGGATTCTAATAGGTATTCTATACTATAATTCTAAATTATCCTAGCCATTTTGAATCAATAAATTGATTATGTAGAAAGAATTGAAATAATTAAATAAATTAGAAGAGCTCATTGAACCCATCAAATTGCTTATAACCATTAAAGTGTCACATGACTAGTTTAAGCTCTCATAATTGTGATCATCAACCTAGTTTGAATTGGGATGAAGCTTTGTAATAATATTTAACTTCAAGCCTTAAATTGTTTATTTTTTATAATCAAATAAGTGACACTCAATTTGATAATGTTAGAGTATAATCGAATATATAAGAAGCATATGATACCATTGCCTAGAGGAAATTTGAAATAAATTCAAGGATTCTAGCTAGAAGATAATTAAGGAAAATTGTTTGCATAGTTGTAAGAAATAATCTCATAGGAGAAATTTCATCTCATGGCAATTCAGGAAGTGCAGGCCCCAATTATTCAGCCTAATCTCAATAGGATAACTCAAACTTAGAAATATATTTCATAATATTTGATAACATTTTCTTGGGATAATAGAACTAGTTTAACACATTTTCATAGAGTTGTTGAAATTTTAGAAGAAAAAGAAGATCAGTTTATTTCAGCATAGAGATCATAAGCAATCGCTATGCAAAGAGCATGATAAATAAGGCCATTTCAGAGAGCTATTCAACTTTAACATGCACCTCAATGTCATTAATCTTCTCTCAAACTGGTGGGAAAAAGATTGAGTATGTCAAGTAAGACTAAAGGTGAAATTGACCTATTTTATCAATTACACGAATATTATAGTTTTAGTCTAAATATGAACATCAAAGTATAATTTGGTAAACAAAAAGTCTTCCATTAACTCCTAAAATATAAATAACTTTAGGGTGGAATAAAAATAGCCCAAGCACTCATTTTATTAGTAATTATTCTTCCCCTACAAGAAATTTTACCAACCATGGCAGTACCATGGGAAAAGTATATTGGCCCTTTCACTTTAGGGAATTTCTATGGCCTCCCAAAAGGGTCAAGAAATAACTTTTCAAAGTTATATGGAGATGTAAAAAAACACCCAGATGAACAGCTCACTGCATTCAATATAGCTTGTGGTGTCTTTAGTGTAGAACATGAATGTGTGGTGGTTAGACTATTTGTTTAAACAATTTAAAATGTTGCTATAAAATGGTTCTACCATCTTACCAAAGGATCCATGAACAATTTGAATACCATGAAAATAAAATTTAAAGGTAGATTCAAGCTTTCTAATGGTCTCCATGTTTTGTTTACATAATTTAAATAAATGAGGAAAGAAGCTTATGAACCAATGAGGTGGATAAATTCAATAAGCTACTCTATAAAATACATGTAGCTATAAGACCAATCAATGATAATGAAAATTTCTTATTTATTAATTCTCAATTGCCTAAAGTAGGATATCAATTGATAAAATCTAAGGTAAAAAACCTTAATTCAACACAAACAATGTCTATAAAATTTGAATATGCTTTGATTATGGTAAGCTTAAAAAATAACCATCCAAATGAAAATTATACATAACTAGTCAGACTTCCATAAAATATGTGTTGTAAAAAATGGCCAATGATATTATATAATTAAAGAAGTAGATTCCCTAATAAGCTATAACATCATCTTATTAATAAATACCAAGAAGAAATTTTCTACATTTTCATGGTAATCATCCATGATTATAGGCTCTCCAATAAAAAATTGTAATTGAAACATATTCACATTTTAATATGAATCCTCTAATCCATGCTCTTATGGAAATAAAATAAATTTTTGAATTTGAGGAAGTTGAATAAGAAAAAAATAGAAAATAAACTTACTTACTTATGGTCCTATGTGGTTCAAAGGGTTGACAATAAACATTCTTTTTGGATCACAAAACCCTTGTCTTTGGTGGGTAAGTTTTAGATTTACTCCAAGATGTTGGTAGCTATGTAGGTATATTATTCCTAATGGGCTCCTTATAATGATACCAATGGTAGGTTAGAAAATATTCTAAGAGATTTAATCTAGACCAATTCTAAAGGTCATAAAGACTTTTATAGAGTTTATTGGGATATTTGTTTCCAAAGTAAAGAAGCAAGTGGTTTAGGTATCATGTATATTGAGTTTCAAGGTATTTATCTCACCATTAAATGGTTTATTTGAGGTTTAAAAGGTGATGAAGCTTGAAATATATTGTTTTTCCATTCTATCTCTTATGTGTACCTTGTGTTAGACATATATGGCAAGGCCTTGGGTTACATATTTTTCTCATAACCCTTAGTCTTGTTAGAATTAATGGTACCATTTTTATTCAGAGTGTTTGGAAATCTTGGGAGAAACTCAAACACTATCTCATTTTAGTGGGGAATGGATTCAATAATCGTGTTTCTCTTAATTATCATTCTCTTTGGTGGTCTCCCACACTGAATTTTTACAATGTTCCCTTCACTTTGGTCCCCTTGATCAAAAGCTTAAGGTTGTTCAAAAATGGTGTGAAAAATATTAGGTATATTTTCTATAAATTGATCCATTCTTGGCTTTCTTGGAATCTAGTTCAAAATAAATTTTACATAAATAATGCAAAATATAAGTATATTACATAGATTCAAGGCTCCATAATTGATGAGTATCTTCATAAAATTGGATTTAACTCCCTTAGTCCTTGGTGAAACTATTGGCATTGGCCTACGACCACTCATTTTAAATGATATTATCCACATATGAGGTATAATATTTTATCTCTATATAATATTCAATATGAAAATCTCAATCAATTATGGATCCTTAATTCTATCCATGTGGTCTAGTCTAAAATATTTACCATTATGTGGTTTGCTCCCCTTGAGCCTAAGAGCGCTGATTTTCTTTGGTGAATTCTAAATCAAGGTTTGCCTATGGATGACAAGATTAAGTGCTTGGGATTTTCAGAACCTATTTTCTCAATATACCATCAACCTAAGATAATTAAGCATATTTTCTAATTTTTATCCCACACCTAAACCATGTGGCATTGGATTCATACCCTTTTTTAGCCTTTTAGGCCTAGGTTTTTCACATCAAATATGAATCTCTTGGGGGAATCTCCATTAATTTATATAAAATACAAATTTTTTTGGTAGATTATTCATGTTTATATTCATTTTCAAATATTGGAAACTAGAAATTATGCTTATTTTAGTCATGAAGAAATGAATGTAGTTTAATTTATTAATAACAAATTTACTATCATTATTATTTTTATTATCTAGATTCAAATTTAGACTAATAAATTTCACCAAGAACTTAATCATCTTCAAATTTTTATTTATCACTAGAGGAATGACCCATGTGTAGTTAGCCATGAGCCTCCAGAGCTTCCATCTCTCCAATATCCCCCTCATGGATGAGGACATGGTAGACATCAATACCATTATAGGAACTATCACATGAGCCTCTCTCCTTGTCAATATCCACCTATTGGTTATCTCCTCAACATGATTGGTATCATGGATCTACTATAAGAGGAAGTGATGTAAGGGATTGGGTCCCTCCTCACAAGTATCTGCATCTGGTTCTTGTTATCCCAACTTATCAGCATAATTAATAAAGTAATAATCTTCAATACAATGATGGGTGAGATCACTTATATTTTGATGAAGACCCACTTCTCAAGGGGGATGAGGTTATAACACACATGATCCACCTCCTCTGTTTCCCCCTTCGGTCACCATGTTCGATTTTACAACATTAATGTTTTCTTTGATTTCATGTGTTATTATGTGTGTCATTTTTCTTTACATGTTTATGATAATTTGATGTGATTTATTTTTGGTGTGGTCATTATTTACCCTTTTCTAAAAAATTTATTTTCCATAGATTTTCTTACCTTAGTATGACTATGCTTTCGGGGTGTGACTTTTTCCGCCCATTTTTTATATGACTAGAATTATACAATTATTTTATTATATTAATATAAACACACACTTCGATCAAAAAATAAAAATATAAGGTTTATTATAACTAATTTAATTATATTTTTTTACTCTGATTATTTATATTAAGAATGATTTTATAAAAATCCTTAAATGATTTGTAGCTTATGTTAATCCAATGAACACGAGCATATATTTTGGCTCTTTTCATATAATGGCATTTCATAAGTTTTAGTTTGTAATTGAAGCAAATAGTCTGAGTCCATAACGGAGTATCAAAAAGATTTGAGCTTAAGGTGAGAGGATATATGAATAAAATCCTTATTAAAATAATTATGATATTTGTTACAAACTATTTCCACTTAATCTTCATATTTTTTGAGAAAAGTGGTAGTGTACAAGAAAATGTCATTCTGCCACTCATTCTAGCTATAAATGTAGGGAAGATATGGAACCAAGGTTAAAAAAACATTATCTAAATGTACATTTACTCATAATTTTTTGTGGGGAATATAGATATGACACTAGTACCTTTGAAATTAATAAAATTTATCTTACCTTATAAATGTGATATGATTTCACTATGATCATTGCCTTAGCTGAGTAGTGGATCTTGGTGGTATTATTTTATTTAGAGAATATTTATTTCACTTATACATTTTTAACAATTTAATAAGTAAATAAAATGATCCTCTTATATGTATAACATGGAGTTTTTTAAATCAATTAAATAATACTTAATTAAACACAATGGATTTATGTATTGCCTAAAATTTTGCATGACTAAAACCACTAAAAAGTAGACCATTTTTTTCATATAATATAAAATTCATATTCTACACATCTACATTTCCCATTAGCTATAAATATTAATGGTATGAGATGCACAATGCATCAAAACAATCTTGAATGCCTAAATGGAATGGATGGAAATGTGTAAGTGGTCGCATGGTTTTTACGCAACTAAGTCATCCCTACTTTCTCTAATTAACCTATAGGATTTCAAAAAAGACTATAAATATCTAAAATAACCTATCAGGACCCGCAACCTTAATGTATAAAATGTATGATCAACTAAAACTATGTGGGTTTAAGAAACTATTCGATCAAATGATTCATTTGAATAGTCAATGGAGTTCAAGGACCTAAAATGATTTCATCCAATCAAAGGAATTAGTTCATAATTGAAGTCACAATTTTAATTTAAAAATTGACTTATGTTCTTATTAATTTTTTTACAAAGGAATACACAATATTCATTTGGCCTAAAAATGGGTTTAAAGTGTCCTTTCTTAGCTCCCTAAGAATATATCATTCCATCTTAGTCACTGGATATTTTCTAACTCAACTGTTAGATGAAATAATCCATTTAAAAAAAAATTGATATTAACTTACATCTATGGCATATTTATCAATAAAAGGTCATGATAAAGTGATCACACACTAGCAAAATATGACCAAAACTATATTAGGTTAACTCTAGATACTTAACTTAGGTGAAAAACTCTTAAATGATTATATAAGGAATAAGGGAATTCTTGAGTTTTAACACAACTTGGGGTGTATTTAAGTACTAATGTATCTTAACTAACTCTAATCTAAATATGTCACAAGGGCATTACTAAAAAGGACCATCTAAAAATTGTTAACCTTGTTCAAACACCACACTCTCTCTAATAAATTTTAGGTCAAGGTTTCGATCACTAAAAAATATTATCATAAATCCAAGAGTAATAAATCAAAGAACCTAAATATATAACTCAATATTTTTTCATTAAATGATATTAAAATTAATTACATGAGTAATCATCAATTTAAGTAGATAATATAATATTCATCAAAATAAAATGCACCAATCAAGATTATATTTATAAACAAGATAAATAATTTAATTTTGGGTGATAATATAATTATCTTTTCATATCTAAAATTATCATTTCCAAACTAACATGAGATATGCAAATGTTTTGAAACTACATTACATTGTGTGAGTAAATTGAGTAATTTAACTAGTTTTACTTTCCTAGATCATTAGATATGATCTCTAGCTCTAGTGTCACAACACTAATTACATTACCTAGCATAAAACCACCAACCACACAATTATATATTTTCTTGTTTTTTAAACTCAATTTTAATTAAGTCCACTTCCATGAATATTAAGGTAATAATTATGTTTTCATGATAACAAAAATTTCCACATGAAGGGTTTTCATATTACTAAGATAATATTAGATGTATCATTGTTGGAAGAAAAATCACTAGGGGATGAATTAGTGTTTCCAAAACATTCATTCAATTCCACTTAAGCATACATGAACAATTCATTCAAACATGAACATCAGGGATAAGTAACCATATAAGATCATGAAACACATTACATATGAGGGAAACCCTCAAAAATAAGAAAACTCACTATTATATAAAAATGTACTACATTCATATAAGATAAAAACCAATCTTTAGTGAAGCACTAACTCCACATAGAGCACCAACCCCAACTAGTCAAGAACCTACTCAACTAGGCTTTAGCAAGCACCAACTTATAAGGAGGCATCAACCCCTTAAATGACTCAACACCAACTCAATCTCTTAAAAATTTTGATCACCTTCAAAAAACCTTTTTTCTCATACAATATTTTATGATCACCTTCTTTATCTCTTCTCAATCTTCCATCCCTCTTAAACTAAATTCTAGCCTCTTTGCTCAACTAGGTCTCTTAAAGACAGATTAGGTCATATGACCTTGATATTCATCTAAAATTACCATATTATACATTTATTATAGTTTATTTACATAAATATTATATTACATAAGAACTCTTTCATCTCTTAAAAGTGCTATTTCCTTCACTTGTACTTACTTCTTCTCTAACTTGTCAATTAGGCCTATTAGGCCTTGTTCTTATACAATCCTCTATCTCACACACCTCTTGGTCAAACATGCACACTTTCATACCTATAATATATTTAAAATAGTTTTTATAACACATTTAATGCATGAATAAATAATTTTAATAGTTCATCCTCAACTTAAAATACCAAAACTTCTTTTAGGCCTTAAGGAAACATAATTCAATTATGACTTCATTAGTACATGTTACCATCTGATCTCCGTGGAATAATTTTAAAATACATAAATAGAATTAATGATTAATATACCACTAAAATATACCGTAACTAA